>OY776111.1:158641297-159156297 GCA_963675035.1 Allygus modestus
CTGCTACTTATTTTTATTTCATACGTAAATAGGAAGTAAAAAACACTAAAGTATAACTTCAATAACAATAATATAAGTGATATTTACGTCAACAACAAACATATAACATTACACAACAACAAATACAGACGACATCTGCGACAGAGATGACTAAATTAGGGTCTGCTAACAGACCAAAGGCAACGAAATTGCTGTAGATCTGATAGCTGGAAGCTTCTGGATCAAAACAAAATACTTTGAAAGCCAGTACCTTGTTTTGATATGAAGTACTACGTAAAATACCGAGAGTCGCTGTCAGCGACGCTCGGCAATTTATGCGTAAACACATCGCGTCGCTGTGAGCGACGCTGTGGCACTCAAAGGGTTAAGTTCGAAAACCAGACAGATTGACCTATCCAAAGGGGTATTTTGGGGGGGGTTTCTACCCCCAAAAATGGGTTTTTTGAGTTTTTTAAATATAATTTTTGAAAAAGTAAAATTTTATTTTTTTCCATTGGAATTAGCTTAAAAATACACACAATTTGGTGTTTTAATCATTGCTCTACGTCAATTGGTGACTGAGATATTGAAAGTGCTAAACACAGTACGTTGTCCAATGTTATTCTTATGGAGGATAAGAAAAATTGTATATCAAGCTTATTTATCAACTTATCCTGACAAAATTTGGTATATTGCTTCATTTCATTGTGTTTTATTGATATTTGCACAAAAACCCACTTTTTAGCCGATAATTCCCGTAGCAGCATACTCAGCCCCATGTTATTCTTATGGAGAATAAGTAACGTGTTATCTCCTTTAATTATGAACATAAATTAATAGAACTTCGTACATGGCTCTACCTAGTTGAGTTATATTGATATTTGTATAAAAACCCATTTTTAGTTTTCCTTGTTTCAGCAAACCTGCATACTCAGCCGCCATGTTATTCTTATGGAGAATAATTAAAATGTCATATATCGTTTATTTAGAAATGTATATTGATGAAACTTGGTATGTGGCTTTATGTAGTATTAAGATAAATTTATATGCATTGGAAATTTGCTGAGTATGCAGGTTTGCTGCTACGGGGGTATTTATTGACTGCCATTGAACTAAAATCGTAATTTGTAATTATTCCACAAAATATTCTTTGGAATTTATTTAGAAACACACAAAATCTAGTAATAAGTATTGACACAATATTTACCTTTTTTGTGTCTATTTTCTTCATTGACACAGTGATAATGTTATTTTATATTTATATAGTATATTATAGTATATAATAGTATATAGTATATTATACATTTATTTTATATTCACTTATAGTTTATGGTATTGCCCTTTATGAGTGAGCATCAACATACAACCAAGATGAAATATTAAAACTTCATAAATCAGCCATTCATAATTTTAAATTTAAACCCTAAAACTTCTTGCAGGGACCATTTTGTGAGGCTTTGAGTAATTTAACAGTATTTGGCCTTTACATCCTAGAAACAATTTTCATACATTAAGAAAAACTTAGGTTGTATTGGACAAAGTTCAATGGTTCAAAGTTCAAGGTTGTATATGTTTGAGTTGTTTGCTTCATTAGTTTGATTTTTCTGACAAGACGCAATAGCTGGCTGAATTGGTCAAGTTTTGACACCTTTTCAAACACTGGTTTAACCTATTTTTATTTTTATTTATCAATAAATAAAAAAGGTCAGAAAACTACACAATTTTTGGTTGCTTGTTTCAGTTCATGGTTAGTGAAACTTGCGTTTGATAGATTATTGGGAGAAGTTACGTGAGGTGCCGATATTTCAGTTTAACACTCTGCACCCCTTATCGTCAATAACCCGCCACTCTCCTGTGTTGTGTACAGCGGCCGCCTACCTGTTGGTGGCCCTCGTGCCTAGCACCCAGTTCCGCCAGTGCTACCGCACGGCCCGGCCCCACAAGGAGGTGCTGCTGCCACCGGAGGCGCTCACAGTGCTACACCAGGTCTACACCGTGCTGCTGCGGCTGCTCAAGACCGCTCGCCTCTACACCGACATTGCTCAGCACGGCTCCAGCAAACTGTCCGCGTACTTCACGCTTCTCAACTACTTCGCCATCTCACGCACCGAGAAACTTATGGTAACTGGCAGCTCAGTCACTTTACATATTTTTATAATAAATGTATTTATATTTTTTATTTATTTTTGTATCTTGGGGATTAATTACAAAACCCTCAAACATACCCCTTCCCCTTAATGTTTTGGGAGGCGGTTGCCACCAACCACAGAAAAGGGCTGGCCCTAGTAGCTGCAGGGTCCTGGGACAATTTTGGTTGTGGGGCTCTTTAGCCACGTCGTGCACAAAATCTGCTTGATGCTCACCCGGAAGTTACTTTTGTCAATCTACTTTCAATATTATCCCTTAAGGAGTAGTAAGTGTCTGTGATTTAATCTCTTTTATGTGCAATTACCAAAATAAATTGAGTTGGTACTAGGGGTGTGCGAGTAGTGATTTTTGCATCGAGTCAAGTCGAGTAGTGCTATTTTTTTTTTTAGTTTCAAGTAGTTTCGAGCGAGTATTTCCTATCAGTGATAGTGTTTTTCAAATAGTGTAATGGGATTTAGATACCACTCCAGATTTGATCATGTAAACATGGTTTCTGTCTAATACATGAGAAGCAATACAAAGTTTTGGCCAATAAAATCAAACTCGATTACGTATTGACAAACAAAACACGGTTTGACATTCGTTTCCGGCCAATAAAACATCATCCGGTTGTCATTTGGCCAATAACACCTGGTGCAGACATCACTCATAATCAATACTAGATGGCAAAATCGTTAGGTTACGGCCGATATTAAGTGGCCCGTACGCCACTTTTGCCGACATCATGAATACCATAGTCGTTTTCGGCCTTTATTACGTGATCCTGTCATCATTTTTGGCCGATATTATGTTTTCCGTCGTCAATTACGGCTGAAATAACGCAGTCTGGTCGTTATTTAAAATACGCGTCCAAAAACTTGAAGTTTTGAGTACTCGCACACCCCTAGTTGGTACACGGGTAACAAAATCAGCCTATATTAATTGTTGAACCACAAAAATGAGCACATTTTAAACTTTTAAACAATGTAATGTTTGACACATTGATAAAAAATAAAAGATCAAATATATAAAACATATACTTACAGAACACCCCATACAACACAGTATAGCAGAAACCCTTTAGCAAAAATCACACAGTAAAGGAAAAATCACACAGTATATCAAATATCTTATGTGGGGTGAAAACTCTACAATGCACTGTCTATGACACTGAAGAATTTGGATGCACTAGAATTCAAGAAAAAAATGCAGGACTGGCTAGTGGAGTGACCTCTCTATTCATTGTGTGAATACTTCGGTATGTTACCAAACTAAAAACTGAAAAGCAAGAATACATAACTATAATTTATTTGTATTTTGGCACATTACATTTCTTACTGAAATTGTAAATAAAGAATTTAATTGATTTATTGATTGATGAAATAGTTCATTTTTATCAACAGTATGCTAAACCAGGAAAGTGTAAAACACCGTCAGAAAGTGATCTTTGCAGTGACCTAAATTAATTTATTTAGCAAGGACTGCAAACAAATTGAGGTAGATTTGTTGAAGTAGGCTTCAGTAGTTGCAGTGAGTTATCCTCAGTGTCTGGTTACAGTTTGGACCCTATCTGCTGGACTTATGGCAGCTATTCCACCCCAAGCTGTCAGAGCCCGGGATCCCCGTACATCACAACAAGCAGGCGTTGCTCATGTTCTGGTACCATGTCTGTACTGACTGTCCGGAGAATGTTCAGCTCATCCTGCAGAATGCTCACATTATCAAGAATATCGCCTTCAACTATATATTGTGAGTAGAGTAGTTGTGAGTCAATTTTTCCCTCAAATTAATTCTCTATATCTCGGTTTTTCTGGATTAATTTTATTTGGATCCTTGGTTACCCGGATGACCTGGCCAATGTAAAAGAAAGTTTTTATTTAAAAGTAAAGTAAAACGTCATCCTAACTAGTATAGTACCTGCAAAGTATTCGCGACAACTTCTGTACTGCCATGTTTCTGTGTGTACATTATCAAAGAAACTACAGACTTGCCATTAGTTACAGGTGAATTTTAATTTGTTTTTAAACAGTCCACGTGGGAGCTAATGTAATGTTGTCATCAGTTTTAACTTGTATGTATGAATTTAAGGGGTATGGATCACTTAACCTTAAAAGCATAATGTGTTTTTACAAAAATGTTGCTGGTGTTTAAAATACGAAATGCTAGGACAAGTCTCGCGGATATAGACCCTTTTGTCACTCAACAGGCTCAGAGCATGGTTCTCAGCTCTCCTTAGCATTGCAAGTCTCGATCAAGTTAAACTTCATCCAAGGTTCAAAACAGTAAAGAATTTTATTTCAAGCTCAGTTTTGCTTTTGATACAGAGAGTTGTATCGTCAGCGTCCGGAATCACCTCTCCATTCTGGATTAATTCTGGATCACATCTCATCATTAAATGCTCATACATAAATAACCGGGTGATGATTTACGTGTGAAAATTCTACTGCCATTGATATTTAAATTCAGATTGGTTCTTTTGTACTAAACTAAATGTGGTGGTACAGAGCAGATCATGAAGACCAAGAGGTAGTGTTGTTCAACCGAGCAATGCTGCCTGCATATTACGGCTTGCTGCGGTTGTGCTGCCAGCAGTCTCGGTCCTTCACAAGGCAGCTCGCCACCCACCAAAACCTCACTTGGGCCTTCAAGAACATCACCCCCCACCCCACACAGTACGCCATGGTCAGTAATGTTGCTACTTCTTGAAATAATGCTGGATTCGACCATAGGGCTCTAGTTAAGAGTCTAGTATTCAAATATTTTAATTTTTAGACCACATGTAATGTTCCTATTAATAATGTCATATGTTGGTTTATATACACTTCATATCAATTGTCATAAATTACAACATTTTAAGATTAATACTGTCATTACTATGAATGTATATGAATGAGGTACAAGATTATTTACCATATCATATTGTGCTGGTACTTTTGCTACTGCAGTCTCCTTAAGAAGCAAGTTCACAAACAAAAACACATTGTTTATTGTAGCAATGTGAGTACATTCAAGCCTCAGTTCCATAAAATACCACAAAAATTAGAAAAATTACGTAAATTATCTTAAAATTAAAAGTCTGTCATTGGTGAAAATTAGGGTTGTGCGAGTAGTGATTATTTTTCGGTTTAAGTCAAGTTTTGCAAATATTCTCGAGTTAAGAGTAATTTCAAGGGAATATCTGCTATCACCACTAATCAACGTTAGTGGGTGGTTTAAAATTATTTATGGATTTGATAACTGCTGAAGATAGAATTATATAGTCCTTAGCCCTATTTTAGGTTGGATAATGCAACCAATGTTCCAAAGTAAATATTATAAGTAGCAATATAGAATCTTTAGCCATTAATAATGGGATTGATTCATGTTTTCAACCAACAAAACATGGCTTCGCCACCATTTCCAGCCAGTAAAAAGTGGTCACATAAAATGGTGAATATCAGTTATTTACTTATGTACTTTAAGTCCAGTCGTCATATACGGGCGATATGACGGGTGATTAAATCGTCATTTAAAGCTGTGCTATTTTGTTGTCCGGTCATTATTTAAGACCGAAACTATGTTGCTAAAGCGTCATTTAATAACAACATATTTTTTTATACAGTGATCTTATTTCCAGCCAATTTTACGTAGTCTAGTCGTCTTTTACGGCCCTTGGTGACTCCTTCATACACACTTATCATACTATATGAATATTTGCAATTTAATTAACTCTTGGTGCTACTGTTATTGAAATATTCAGATATGCAGATCAAGTTGTCAGACGTCCCTTTTATAAACAAACTACTGTACAAACAAGATTTTGAAGGTTTCATAATTATATCTTATAGGCTGTCGACGAGCTGTTCAAGTTAATGGCCCTGTTTGCTGCCAAATATCCTGACAGTACAGAACATGAAATTATGGAGATAAATGCTTTCCGAAAGCAAACTCTGCAGCTATACCTTCAGGTAATTTGTATAAATTTATTTCTTATTTTTTGGGAAAACCCCATTAGGACAACACAAAATAATCATTTGTTCCAGCTTATATTGAAATAAGTTTCTGTATGATTTTTTGTTTGTTTATTGGGTAATAAAAAGTTATAGGTTGTTAAGAGTGTTATAGACTGTAACTATCCTAGCCTAAGAAACCACTTACTTTTTCATATTTATGTTTTTGAAAATAATGTTGTGTTTAAATGTAAAATAATGTAAGCCATTATTGGCCCTCGACGGCTCTAACTGGTCTATACTAGTACAGAGGTCCACATTGGGTACAGCAAAATGAAGCTGTGACAGTATTGGTAAGTCTTTTGGCTATCCAGTGTGACCAACTTCCCTTCCTTGGTTCCTCCTTGTCTCTTCTGGGGGCTTGACTCCCAGTTGAGTCTGGATACCCAGTCTAGTCTAAGCCCTTGGTGGTAGAAGTGGATCTTCCTTGCAGCCTGGGACGTGTGCCTGGGAGGAAGGGCCCTTACCCGACGGTCTCCGGTCTGCCGGACTGGGGGACAAACCGTCCTGGGGCCACCCGACCCCTGAGAGGTTGGAGGCTCTGTGCGATGGCGGTCCCTTTCTTTGCAAAGGACTTAGGGTAGGGGGACATCGGGTTAGAGGGAAAATCGTCCTGGGGTTATGTCACCCACAGAGCCCGGGAGCTAGGTAAGGTTCTCTCTCCCTTTCTGGAGCAAGGCAGACTGACCCCGTCCTACCACCTTTCCCATCCCTCTTTTCCCTCTTTCCGGTGGCTGTACAATATCCCAAGGGAGACGTGCCTAACCGGATATGCCGGGGCCTCCTAATCCCCCAAAAACAAACAAACAAACAAAGCCATTATTAGTAACGAAGTAATGAAATCAAATGTAATGATTGTATCTAGTGCCATTGTATTGCATAATCGGTCATTAATAATAAAATAAAATAAAATTATTGATTAAGTTGTGCCAATACATTTGTTCTTGATATTGCAGTTCCTTGATGGCCGATCATCGTGGGCCACTCTGATCTCTGCATTTAGAATACTTGTGGAGAATGACGAAGATCGTCATTTTGTGCTATATAATGGTGGTCTGCAAATGTGTTTTGAGGTAAGGTAACCGTCGGTTATTTTGGACAAGGCAAACAAAAAGCTTTTTAACTAGGGCCTAATATTCTTTGCCAAGCCAAGCTAAGGGAATCTAGATTTAAAATTAATAATAGTGTGTTTTTTATATATTAAAATTGCCAATAGTTGTTAATGTTTTTTTTTACTGTTTATTTTTTCGGATTTTATTATTTTTTGTTCAGATAAATATTCACTTAAATGGCATGATTATGCTTATAGGTAGGGCAGTAAAATAATAGATGGTGTAATGTAAATAAACTATATTCTATTCAGATACTCCATTCCTCCAATTCACCAATTCAGTCTGGAACAACTCAGCTTGCTACCAATAACAAATGAATAAATGCTGCTAAAGCTAAAAAAATCTTTAGTTTCCACCATTGTAAAATTAGACTTAAAATTACTAGCTTGTTTTATATAGCCATCTGACCTGGGGTCCACATACTGGTTATATTGTAGTTAAATTGTCAGGAGTAATCCAAAGATGTTTAACAGTTGATGTCCAACGGTTAACAGTTCAAAATTCAAACAGTTGATTTACAACGGTTATCAATCCAAAATTCAAACAGTTGATGTCCAACGGTTAACAGTTCAAAATTCAAACGGTTAATGTCCAACGGTTAACAGTTCAAAATTCAAACAGTTGATGTCCAACGGTTAACAGTTCAAAATTCAAACAGTTGATGTACAACGGTTAACAGTTCAAAATTAAAACAGTTGATGTCCAACGGTTAACAGTTCAAAATGCAAACGGTTGATGTCCAACGGTTAACAGTTCAAAATTCAAACAGTTGATATCCAACGGTTAACAGTTCAAAATTAAAACAGTTGATGTCCAACGGTTAACAGTTCAAAATGCAAACATTTGATGTCCAACGGTTAACAGTTCAAAATTCAAACAGTTGATGCCCAACTGTTAACAGTTCAAAATTCAAACAGTTTAGGTCCAACGGTTAACAGTTTAAAATGCAAATGGTTGATGTCTTAACTGGTAATGTAAACCTGGTTTATGTGAAGGGGTGTCCTTTGCATTCTATCAGTCTTTTTTTAATATAGATAACGTAGGGGAATTAAACGTAGTAAGTAATTGAAGTCTTATTCTTCAAAAGGAGACTACGTATAAAATATTGTTTTGCCATCTGGTGTGGTTTATTTCAGTTAATTAATTATAAAACTTTAAGTCATCAATGTTGAATTTCTAAACTGTTATTTAAAATCCCAGATCCCTTGAATTATAACACCATATCTTCAACATTCAAAGTAGGGATTATGTAGTAACACATTGTATTAACTAACAGAGCAAACAGACAAATTAAAATTGTGTGTCAAACTTGATAATCAATTAAAAACAGCCAATACAAACTGAAAAGAGCTTCAGTCTTGTGCCCCTTCCCCCAAAAAAGGACTGATGTAGTGTGCACACACACATTAATTCCTTTCTTTGTAGGGGTCTCCGGTACCAGAAAGTTAAGGTCGGTACGGTTCTGACTGGTAAATCTTTTTGTACCTCGGTGCTCGATACAAAATCAGTACGGTACACGGTAATAAAATTTCCACAATTTATCATAAGTGTATTCGGAAACAAACAGAACAAATACAGAAAAAGGATTTTAAAAGAAGAACATACTGGCAGGAAAAAACAACTGTATTTAGGAAAGCTTTTGATTATAATTAAATATAGATTGTATGAATTGTAAATTATAGCCTCCAACAACTTTTAAATCTTGTAATCAAGTAACACAACTTAATAAGAATAAGAAATTTTATTGCAATCAGATGAGGTACTCAGCAGACGTTGAATTTGTACTCGTCGCAACAGAAGTCGACGGAGACGGTTCATCACAATCACTCATTGTTTGTTTGAAATAGTTAAACTATAAAGGCTATCACAAAACTTGTACAAAACATTTTGTCAACAAAGACGACGCTCGATCGCTTTAAGTGGTTATTATGTCCAAACGACATCGTCACACAAAGAGTACACCTACAAAGTGAATACCCAAATTCCTAAATTATGAAATACTAGTGGCTTGAAGGGGCCATGGCCCCTACACTTGTTCCAATACTCTGCCTCGAGGAAAATAAAGCAGTGTAAGTAGGAACATATGTCAGTTCGTAAACAAAGTAGACGTTTTTAAATCTCCCATGCTTTTATTAAGGGGGATGTTTTATGTTATTTCTCGTTTGCTGGTAACTCTTTTTAAAAATAATGTTATTTTTCCCGAGTCCCTGGGATCAAGGCCTTTAATATGAGCCCTCTCCCATCATCCTGCAATTTGTCAAACTCCCAAAATTTTGACTTAAAAATTTCGCTTACAGAATTATATTTAAAGATGACATAAAATAATTGACCAATGTTGGCTAAACTTTTTTATTTGTAACAACAGTCGAAAATTTTCTTTCGGTTGGTTTAAGTTCCATCCATAAAACGTAGGAAGTGTCATAATGCCTATTAGGTAAATGTATGTATTAGATGATATGGAGATTTGTGTTTTTCAATTTATTTACATTTTATTACGTTTGCATGTAATAAAAATAACTGGTCAACCTAGACCTTCTGCATGTTATTACTCTCTCTAACACGATCGTTGATCAGAATGTATTTGCCAATGTTTGGCGATTTTAAGTGTCAAGTACTCATTTGAGGTTAGGGAGCCGTTATACAAGAGGCAATGTACAACAGAAAACAGTGTTATAATTTTGTTGAAGTAAAAAAAAAACGGAGATTTATATTTTTATTCCTCAGTTTGATTTAAAATGATAAAATGCTATACCAATTCGGTTGTTGGTTTTTGTTTACGTTTATACTGCCTCCATATACTAGCCAAGTCTAGGCGATCAAAGACGAGCAGGACAGTGTAAGTGCATAGTAGTTTGTCATTAACCTCTGTTATTCTCGATGGTTATGTACATTGTAAAATTAATCACCAAGTCGTATGTGACTCGACTCGACATTTAGCCACTGTGTGGAGGCGGCTTTACCAATGCTGTAAAGGCATCTTGTCATCATTCGTGATCGTGAACCGATAAACTCGTGAATGCCAGTCGAAGTTGAAAGTTGCTGTCATGAGCAAATTAACATCACATGGTGTAAATAGAATGTCAATGGACGAAAAAGATATGAATAAAACTGAAGGGGAAATGTGGTAGATAAACAGTGAATACTGATTTTTTATAGTTGTAGGCTGTACCGAACCGATTTAGTACCAGCACCGTTAGTGGTACCGAACAGAATACAGTAATTTGGTTTGTACTGTACCTGTACCGATATTTTAGTGCACTGCAGACCCCTATTTCTTAGCTACCACCTTTTTTAGCCCTGGGCTTGAGTCTATCTGGTTGGCAAAATATGATTAGATAGTTAGGTTATTTTAGCACACATACAAATAATTTTTTAATCTGTCAATTTATTTTGGCAGTGTTATTTTTTTATGAGAAGTGCATGAGCCATGAGAAATTGTATCTTAACCTTTAGTCATGATACAGTTTTATGAAAATTAATTAATTGTCCTGTCTTCAAAATTGTTGTTTTGCTGTCCTCCTTATTTTAAAAGTCCAGTCTCTAGTGTTTTCCTAGAACCAAATTGTGCACTGTACAAATTTAAACCTCATGGATAGTATATTTATATAGACACAAGTGGTCAAAATGGGGTTACTTTAAGTGTGATCATCAAAACTAGTAATACAGAGCTTCCTGCACTTATATAAAAACGTAAACGTTTCAGTCATTCCACACGTTGCACGTAATGTACCATGAGGCTACAGCGTGTCATGTGACGGGAGATCTGCTCGAGCTGCTTACCATCCTGGTAGACCTGGTCAAGTGTCTGCGATCCTGTCGGGAGAGCAAGGATGTGAGGACCATCTTCCTTGCATGCAAGGACTGGATGGATATCCTCCGCAAACTGGTCACTCTGCTCAACACGTACAATTCACAGGATATGCGCAATCTCTGCATAGGTAAATACGTTGCCCTTCGTGGATCATTATTTATCGTATGGTTCTTCGTATTTATAACTATAACCTCTTTTAGTTTATTAACCAAAATTATCTGGGTTAAACTCCCAGTGAAATACATGTAATCTTTCAAACTCTCCCACTATGCTTTGCAAGGCATATTAAGGTAATGGTTCCGGATACATAGGTAGTCAGCAGGTCATGATAGTTTGATCTGGAAACTCTGGCAACAGACCTTTACAAGAAGATTTCATGAACTTTGTTTCCATCATTGTTATTTGTTGGTAGAAAACTTGTACACTAATCATTGAGAAAGTCATAGTTAAAATATCAATTAAATGTATAAAGCTTTGGCTCTTCTGACCGTTATCATGGTCATGGAGATTGTTTTCCCTATAGTACCCAAAAAGTAAGTCAAGTGAAGTCTAAACCACGATGTATTGTTCACTGTCCACGTCATTGTGATCGTGCAGACCTGCTGAAGGAGCTGGTGCTGCTGTTGCCCACGGACGTGCTGGGAGTGCTGGTCCCAGTGTTGTTGCACTGCCACGCCGCGTTCCAGGACAACAACAACGCCATGCCCATGGGACCTTACTTCCCCCGGCGTGGCCACAAGCTGCCCTCCCTCGGCCTCAAGGGCACCGCTCGTCCCCTGCGACCCATGGTGCAGATGGCCGTTCCACATAATCAGATTGATGTTGCCAAGGTACATGTGCTATATTTTTTATTTAACTTCAGTTAGGAAACTGGATTTTGATGGTGACCAATCTGTTTTTGAAAATTTCCCATTTTTTTTAAATAATTAAAAATATATATTACTAACAGTATTTTACAACACGGTTTTATGATGATTCACATTGACTATAAATTCTAAGAGTACTGTTAACAGTTAAAACAGTTTGATGATCCTCCAGAGATCAGCGAGAAATACTTACTCAAAATTTTGAGTATTTTTCAAAACTTTTAGTTAAATATTGAAATACTTAACCAAAACACCCTAATTTTGTAGAATTCACACATCCTGGAATGGTTTGCTTTTTATTAGGGGTGTGCAAGTAGAGATTTTTTTATTCGAGTCGAGTCGAGTAGTGCCAATTCTTTTCGAGTTTTGAGTATTTTCGAGTTTCGAGTATTTTCGAGCGAGTACTTCCCATCAGTTGATAGTTTAAAATAGTGTGATGGGATTTGGATACCACCCTAGATTTAATAATCTAAACATGGTTTTTAACTAATACATGAGGAGCAATACAAAGTTTTGGCCAGTACAATCAAACTGGATTACGTATTGACAAACAAAACGCGGTTTGTCATTTGTTTCCGGCCGGTAAAACACGGTCCGGTTGTCAATTGGCCAATATCACCTGATTCAGACATCGCTTATAATCAATATTAGATGACGAAATCGATAGTTATGGCCTAAATGACGCGGTCCGATCGTCATTTGCGGCTGATTTTACGTGATGTGATCACCTTTTGCGACCGTTACTACGCGTTTTGGCCGGTCAGAATCGTCATTTGCGTCCCATTTTACGTGATACGATCGCCTTATGTGGCCTTATTGTGGATCGTTAGCGATCGTCATTTTCGGCCAATTTTCCGCTATGTGATCGCCTTTGGCAGCCGTTACTACGCGTTTTGGCCAGTCGCAATCATTAGCGATCGTCATTTTCAGCTGATTTTACGGCATGCGATCGCCTTTTGCGGCCGTTACTACATGTTATGGCCGGTCGCGATCGTCATTTTCGGCCGTTTTACGCCATGTAATCGCCTTTTGCAGCCGTTACTACGCGTTTTAGACGGTCGCAATCGTTAGCGATCGTCGGGTAATCGACGGGAAATACTCGCTCGAACATTCGAGTATTTTTTAAATCTTTGAGTCGAATTCGAGTATTAAAATACTCGGCCGAAAACTCGAAGTTTCGAGTACTTGCACACCCCTACTTTTTATGTATATAGACAGACTAGCTGCTTGTTGCGGCCTTGCTAACTTAAACTAAAACATAGGATTATTAACACACAACGTTTACTCTATATCCTGTATATTCACAAACCATCCTCTCTCCACTACTTTTTCATGGATTTAATTTTTTGCATCTGAAAGTTTACACCATATGATTTAGAATCATATTTGTGCAAAATTAAACTCCAAATTGAAATTATGGTTTTTACATTCCCTTCTACTAAAAATTGCCTTTTGTTCAAAAAAAGATTCATGAAAATGGAAATATATCGAGTGGTTAACTCAGACTTTTAGATTAAAAACACCGGTTTCTTTTCATATACAGGATATAATCCAGGTACCACTCACTGACTCATCACAAATAGTTCAAGC
The DNA here is from genome assembly GCA_963675035.1 of Allygus modestus. Lineage (NCBI taxonomy): Eukaryota > Metazoa > Arthropoda > Insecta > Hemiptera > Cicadellidae > Allygus > Allygus modestus. Next base: position 158,654,772 of record OY776111.1, read on the forward strand.
GTGTTCATTTAATAAAGTTACCACAATACACAACTTTTTTCCAGGGAGTGGACCCGGAGTATGATCAAGCCCTCCACCAATTCTACGCCCCGTACCACAACTTTGTCGATGTCATGTGCCGCCTGGCCATCAACCACAACTGCATGACGGAGAACCTGGTCAACCTCAGTGCCATGGTGGGGTTCGAGGCCGTGCCCCTGCACTTCACCTTCTTCCCCAAACTGTGGCTCGACATTTATCAAGCTCAGGTAAAGGTTACACCACTCCTTTTGTCAAAAACTTAAATAATTTTCTTAAGCTTGAAGCACACTGGGCAACTCTCGCGGAAGCGCGGCGCGGCAGAAGAACTTCCACTGCTCTCTAGAAAAGTTACTTGCATGTTATCTTATGAGAGTCCGCTTCTCTAGCAACTCTCACGGAAGCGGAAAAGAAGCGCTGTGCAGCGCAGTTGAAAACTTCTTCTCAAATCCGCCGGGGGAATTCGGAGTGGAAGTTTTTCGCCGCGCCTCCGCAGGGTTGCTAGGTGTGCGCAGGGTAGAGCCGCGGAAACGGCGACGATGATGCCCTTCGGATGTTTTCAGAAACTCTCGGATGACTTTCAGGTGTTTTCGGAACGTCTCATGTGGTCTCGGCCGGTTTCGTGGTGCCACAGGGTCTGTACAGTATACTGAATAGTTGTTTTAGCGAATTTCCCCTATTGGGAAGAAGCTATTACCATAGGTAGACACCAACCTAAATTAGGTTAACCTAAATAGGTTAACCATGACTGATTTTTGTTTTGAGGTCCCCACATAAAACACATTTTTGAAAAAAACATCCAATTTTGATTAAATTTGGCAAAAACGTTTAAAGCAACATTCATGACTGAGTTTGAAAACCAGAAGTAACATATCATGGAAAGGGGGTTTTATGGGGATTTGAAATTTTCAAAAAATCAGTTGTTTGAATTTTTTACCCTTAGATTTGTAAAACACTCAATTTTGGTTTTGACCATTTTATGGAGCTTACAAAAACAAATAATATAGCATTTTGAATCATTAACCTATGGGTTGTTAAGTGGTTTGGAGAAAATAAAAAGAATGTGTTTATACAATTTTCTATGTTAATCTTATAGGAAAAATGTTTTTAGCTTTTCCACTGATAATTTTACTGTAAACTTCACATTTGCTTTTACCAATCGGTTCAGCTCTACAAAGCAATCATTTTGGTGTTAAAATTGTGATTCTACATCCATTTTTTGCAGAGATATTCAAAGTTGCCCAAAGTTATCCTTATGGAGAGTAAATAAAATTTGATATCTCCATTATTTATAAATGTATATTGATCAAACTTGGCACGTGGCTTCACCTACTACTGGTATTTGTCTAGTATTTGGTACTGGTATTGATATTTGCACAAACAATATCTGTTGTTGATTTTTCTGTAGCAGCAAACCTGCACACTCAGCCATAAGGGAATTAAACTTCAGATAAATAATAAATTAAGTACTGTACGATTTGTGAAACAAATTATTAGTGAATTGGCAATAAGCATACTCTTTTGTAATTCACTTAATTCAATTTTGTAATTTATTAGTAAAAAATTCAAATTAATATACAGTTTTAAATTTTACTTTCCGTCGCGGGTTCACGTCTGCGGAAGTTTCGCGCCAAACCGCGCCACGTGTGCTTAGCCCCCTCTGGAGAAGTAAAGTCAACGCGCCGCACCGCGCCGCCCCGCACTTCTGCGAGAGTTGCTAAGTGTGCGTCAACCTTTAACTTGAATTGTTTAGGCAATTGGTTACAAATATTTAAAATGTCAAAAGTGATCCTTCCATTTGTTACAATAAATTGAATGTGGTACTGACAACATACACCATAATGACAGGACCAGTTATTCATGCGTCTTTCAAAACTGGATAAATATCTACAAAAATTATGTATATCTGGAATGTAATACCATAGAATGTTTTTCGCCATTTCTTACAACTAAAGCCCCTCAACCTTTGGGAAAAGGAACTTAGATAAAAATTGTATAAAACGTACCAAAATTATTGAATTTGGGCATAACGCAAAATCTGATGGTGAACAGAGGCTGCTGAGGCTGAAGGCAAAGTCTTCTATATCTGTGCCTGCGGAATCTGTTGAAGTATGCCTAATTTTTTTAATCTTTTTTTATTACACATATTTTGGAGTTCCTAGCTTCATGGTGTGTATATTAAAAATATTTTATTTTCCCTTTTATCAAAATACAGTTTTTACAAGATTGCTACTGTTTTAGAAAATATGTAAATTAAATGTATATTTAGTATACATTTTCAAAAACAACTAGACACCCAACAAAGGATTTGCTAAGAACAGATTTAAGGTGTTTCAATTGTTAGGAAAGGGTGTCATTTTGAATGAGGATCGCTTTCTCTTTTTTAGCTTATAAAAAAAATTGAAGGTTCTACTTGACATATGCACTTCTACTTTTCCCACTTAACTGGTTTGTGTTAATTTCCAGAATGTGGACCGGAAGTACATCACCATGTTGACCAACAGCAACTATTTTGCTGACTATGTGGAGTCAGTGTTGTTAGACGAGCGCCTGTCACTCAATACAAACATCATTTATGACTTCCTTGCCACTTACTTCCCCAAGGTAAGGTGTTGCGTTTCTATCGGAAAATGATTTTTATCAACAATTTTCATACCTATGATTTCCTAACTTGTGGATAAGATTGTCTGTTTTTATATTTGGCTCTTAAGTTTGTTTTTTGGTCTGACCGTACTCGGGACCATCTGATATTGCCTATCCAACATCTTTGTTTGTATTAAGTTTAGAGACCATTTTACAGGGGTGTAGGGTGACATGCCATGGAGCATATCATCAGAGACGGTTGATTTATTTTCTGGTTTTATGATACCCGTTCGCAAGGGCAACATGCCATATCTGCGGAGAAGGTGACTCACAGACGGGGAGGTAAGGGAGAGAGATAAGGGTTGAGAGAGCCGAGCGAACTATTATTAGCTATTTTATAATACACGTGTCAAGATTTAAGTTAGTAACTCAAGCTCCCTTAGGTATTCTATATTGAATTAAAAAACACATACAGACACACAAATGGGTAACGGAGCGAGATAGGCCCTATGTTTATATAAAATATTTTGTGTGCGTTGACCACAGGGTCCTGGATGTTTCCGCAGAGATTTTGGGGACACTGTATATTCTTTAATGTATTTTAGATACAATCTTGGTCTATACAATATTTTATTCATCAAACAAAATATAAAAAATTGTATATCAAATAAATGTTGCAGCCTAATTGAAAATCGGTATTACAATTTGTCTGTGATTTAGTCTTTTAACTTTAATTTTGTGCCAATGTGACTTTTAACCCGTTGAAGTAGTAATTTTATTCTATTTGCAGTAGCCTATAACGGGAATTGATTGGTGCTGCACTCTAGTAGTAAAATATGTAACTAATGACCGCGGGCGCCTACGGTTCTATCCACTAGGGACTGACTGAAAAACCTTAATATCGCCGCCAGGCCTTTGTTCGTGTTAGCTGAGTTGGCTACGTCGTGGAAACACCTTGGCCAGGTGGTGATACGATGTTCATGGGTTTGATTCCCGCACATGACGAAAACTGACCAGTTGTGCAACTCTCAATGAGTTAACCGGTCTGTGGCAACGTTGGTGGGAGGGCCCAAGTAAAACAAACCGTGGCAAGCTTGCTTGGAAGTTGACGGGATCGGTTAATTCTTTGAGACTTGCACATGGTCAACACTGATTTTGCTAACTTTTACTTATGTCTACTGTGTGTGTGCCAATGCGACTCTCTAAACTGAAAGAAAACAATATTTTAATTAAAATACGCCATTAATCCATTTAAAACACCAATTTTACATTCCAATTCACAGGTTAATCAAATTACAAGTAAGGAACGAGACCAGCTCGTATGTCTACGCTAATGGGTTAAAGCATTAAGCTATTTCATATTAACACTTACATCAACAACAACAAAACTTGTGTTAAAAATTGCCCACATTGCAATTCTGGAATGTCCTCCCGTTATCCACCCGTGCCTTCAACGGCTGGCTCTCTCTTCCTTCTCCTTTTCTCTCTCGCCTTAACCCTCCGGGGCCTCGGCGTATGGCATGTTGCCCCCGGCGGTGGCCGTGGGCCATAAAATAGTCATTATTATCAGTTAACTGAACAGGTTACCTGGGTTTGTCCATTGCACAAAATCCGTCTCCCTATTTTACAGTAGAAGGGGAAACCAAGGAACAAATTAATTATTTTACCCTACTCAAAATGTAGAGGACATATTTTTAAGGACCCAAGGGGAAAAAATCTGTATATAGAAATTCATTCACATACAGTGGACCAAAATATTTAAATAAATTTCCATTTGAAAAAAATCAATAAATACTCTTTTGTATGGTGCCGCAGGAATACCAGTCGTTGAACAATTTGCAAATTTCACATTTTTGACGACTTCAGATAACAGAGAGTGACGGTTAATCGAAGTGTTACTCTACTTTTAGACTGTAGAGTATTCAAAAACAACTATTTGAAGTTGAAATTATTTTTGGTTTTAAAATGACTGCAGAAGCTGTGGAGAACTGCTGTGAAATCTTCTAGACGTAAAATAGGAGGTGACAATTAACACGTTCGCTACCGACTCCAAATTTGGACTTTCAATATAGACCAACGTTACGTATTTGTAAAAGTACCGTTTACTTTTAAATATGTCACTTTTACCATTTAACTTTTTTATTATTTATTTATTTGGTTATTTATTATTTATTTATTTTATTTATTTATTTTATTTTTATTTATTTATTTTATTTATTAATTTGTTTTATTTATTTATTTATTTATTTTATTATTATTTATTTTATTATTTTTTTTTATTTAAAAGAATAATTAAAAATGAGAAACTGAGATAAAAACATACGAACAAAAATATGATTATAAAAAAAGTTAAATGGTAAAAGTGACATATCGTCACATATTTGTGACACTCCAGTTTTCGCTATTGACCGATGTCAAATATGTGTGATACGTGGAGCGCTAACCACAGCCCGACGTCACGTATTTGTGACTCGAGCCTATTGTTACTAAATACCTTTGGCTGCCTGTCAGTGTATTTGATCGTCTTTATAACTGCATATCGGGCTTTAGGAATGTCTGTCACATACAAGGTCGTTTGATCTGAGCGTGGGATATTTCGTTTTGACTCCAGGGGTGTGTTGGCCAATCAGTTGTTTACATTACGCTGAACCACAGTTGAGATTCACACGCTTAACCCTCGTATTATTCGTTTGTTTATGTTATAATAAACTGCTCTTTCTATGCTGTTGAGTGATGAATGAAGAAGGTAACACGCAAAAAGTAAGGAGGAGAGATGTCATGGCTTTAAGTGAAATTGATCGTGTGATAGACGATGATTTTAGTGAGGGGACTTTATTTAGTTTTAGAAAAAATTTGGTCTGGAGGTATGTTTTTTTTATTTTTGAAATGGTCTATTCTGGAAGTATATAATTTACAGTTGGTACGCTACGAACACCCATGCGTCACACATACGTGACACTCGGTAGCGAACGTGTTAATTAAGAGTCAGTTACAGTATGAACTGTTCACTATCAGCATTACGATTAAACTGTTTTGTGTTAACTGACTCTTGAATGGCTATTCCCATTCTATATCTGAGGAATGGGGGTTGATTTATTTTGATTAGTTTTTATGTGCTGTGCTATTCTGGAAATTTTCTTTAGGTAAATCTTTTTAATTAATATTGTACTGTTTAAAGTTAACAACAAATTTATTTAAGAGGACGATAGGGATACAGGCCGGTCAGGTGTGTGTTGCGGTGGGACTCTGAAACAACCCAACTCAGTTCATCTGCAAGGCCAGCTTTTGGTTATTTCAAGACTATGTTTGTCCTGCAGGTAGCGCCACAAGTGTTATCTGACCAGACCTGTCAGCTGATGGAGACTCTAGTCAATACACTGGGCAAGTCAGTGGCCACCACCAACCTGGTGACGGCGGCTTACAAGCTGCACGGGGACCTGCGCGCGCTGTCATTGGTGTACAGTGTGCAGCTGCCGGTGGTGCCTCCCCCCGACCTGCCCGACATACTGGACAAACTGCTGGCCAAGATCAAGGACCATGTCGCTACCACCTCACCAGGTAAAACACTACTAACACACTCAGCCACATCTACAGTTATAATGTAAAGCACTCCCTTCAGTCATATACAATAAGTAAACTGTTTAGTTACTTTTATTAACATCATACATGAAGACGTATACAATCTTGATCACATGTACCCCTCGGTGAGTTCATGCGTTTACAAATATTATAAATTATTTGTTTGTTCCTAATCCAAAGATCATTTTTCAAAGCCAAACGCACATATAAAAACCCTAATATTTTCCAGATGAGTCTCCCATTAAAAGAAGAAAATTAAATGAGGAAGGTCAACCGGAGAAACCAGCAGAGAAGGAAGAGAAGCCTGAAGAGAGCAGCGAGAGCTCGGCAGAGCCTAGTAGTGCCAGTGGGGGAGAAGAGGAGAGGAAGGCGAGTTGCTCAAAGGAGAAAGACAGTATTGTCGAGGAAGGTGCTACCAGTGGCAGTGGCGTCGGTGGCGGTGCTGCTAGTACCAGTGGCAGTGGCAGTGGCGAGGTGGACTGGCTGGAGCGACTGCAGGCCACGACAGTGGCGCTCATAGCAGCTCTGCAACAAAAAATTGCGCACGAGGAGCCTACTTAGTGTACGAACATTCCCACCCTGATGATTAAAGATCATATATATATATTTATATATATAGTTATATGTAAAAAATTGATGTATTATAATTTTTTAGAAAATATTGTTTTATAAGGATTAAATATTGCTATATGTGCTGAATAGGTGATAATTGTGAAACATATCGGTTTTGTGTTACCATCGATTCGACTTATTAAATTAAATTTACTCAAGCGTCGTTTTTTATTTTATTAAATTATAGAAAGTGAGAATTTTATTGTATTTTGAAATTTTTTTAATTAACATGTTACATAAGTACATGTTAACATGTTAAGTATTTATAAGTACTTAAAATGTAATAAAATATGCCTTACCGCCTCATGAAAATATTTTAACTTAAGATTTAAACCGACATGCAAGGCTTAAAGAAATGGGAAAACACTATGTACCATTTTTTATACTGATATCTTGCATGTGAGTACACTATAACTTAAGATAGATTTTGTGGCATTGTATGATGTATTTTATTACATTTTGTGGCCATTTGTAAAATCAAGTGTTTTTAGAAATTATGGTTTGATTTTGTATTTTCAAATGATTGTATTAAGCTGATAATTTTGTGAAGTAATACTATTTGTTGTCCAACGAGTCTCAAATGTTATGCCAAGCCTACGTTAAGACTATACAAAACCAATTTTTGCATTTTTTAATATCTAGATTATGGCCATCACAAGTGTTCCTCCTTTAACTTTTTCTGTTTGAAACATGGTATCAATCTGTAATTAATAAACAAGTGAAATATTTTCAATTTCTTAATTATTTCCTTAATATTTCATTATAATGGTATGGAATTTGGGTAAGGAATCGTGACATAGCGTATACTACAGGTCAGGTGCCTTTAGGCTATATAGAAAAGAAGAGGTTCATTTAAGGTTCAACTTTAGCTTCCTTATATTGATGAGAAATAAACGGGTCCTTTGAAACCAATTAGAAAAATCTTTAACCTGAGGAAAACTATAATTTAATACAAAAAGCAATTTGAAAGTTATACCTGACAGCAAAGACCTCTGCAAATAAACATGCATCACTAGAGATTGAAGGAAAAACTCTGCCTCATCTGATTTTTTTACTCTTTACGTGCCAAGGAAAATAAAACGATATTAGTAGGAACATGTCAGTTCGTAAACTAAGTAGACACTTAATCACATGTTTTAATGTAAACAAAGCAAACGTTTTAAAATCCCTATGCTTTTCTTATGGGGGATGTTTTACGTCATTTCTCGTAACATTTTAGAAACACTGCTATTTTTTCCGAGTCCCTGGGATCAAGGCCTTTAGTTTAAGCCATCTCCCATCATCCTGTAATATGCCAAACTCCCACAATTTTGACTTAAAAATTGTTCTCACAGAATTATATATAAAGATTATTTGTTTACTATACTAGGAGTACGCTCAAATATTTGCGTATGGGGCCATGCATAAATTACGTCACGCTATATTCAGCCCTTTTTGACCCCCTCCCCCACCTTGCTCATACCTCCCTCCCTCCCCCCTGTCACATCACACTAATTAATATGAAGTATTTTACTGTTGGTACCATATTTTATCACTTTGTAACTGACCATTTCGCAGGCTTTAATCTCCATTTATTGTGTCGTGTCACGCAGCCCTTTCCCTCCCCTCCCTGGTGGTGGTTACAATGTGCCGCACCCCCTGCCCTTCCCCCCTCCCCCGGGGAGGTGTGACGTAATATATGCACGGCCCCTAGGGGATGACCGAACTCAGAAATGGTAGATGAAAGTTACTGCTCTTAACATCAGTTCTAACCGAAATTTCATCACAAAATATTAAATAAATAGTCCTGGGGACTCTGTAGGAAAATGTCTACTTTTTTGGTTAGTTTTAGGATAAATCGTTCTTAATTATATTAAATTATATTATATTAGAGGTGCAAATTCTTCAACAAAAAATAACACAGTAAATTGCCTATGCGGTGAGGTTCATTGGAAATTATCTGAGTACGCAGGTTTGCTATGACGGGGGTATTTTAAAATCATAAACTGACAAAAGAATACAGCTGGCAGAAGTAAATACAAAATAAATGGCTGCTGCAATCAGCGGATAAACGATTAACTCACTCACATTACTTAAATTATAGGAGAATGTTATCATTATTTGTAAAAACTGGTATTATTTTTTTAATCTAAAAATTTCAAAAAACCTTTTATAAATTGAATTAACTCATGTTAAACAGAGAGTACTTAAATTATTTAATCATAAAACATATAAATATAATCATTTGTTAGTAATTTTTTGTCATTACGAAATATTTTATTAGCATCTCACACTTTACTAAAGGTAATCTTTGTCCAATGCTTTACCTTATGGAAATTTTTCAACTTTTAAAAGTTAATTATTAAAAAACTGTCAAACGAATATGATCCGTTTTTTAACTGGAAGCGTAAAGTGTACTGGAAAACAGTTGTGTAAAATTTGGAAATGATCTGTGCAGCCGTTTTCACGTTATTGCATTACGAACACACACACACACACACACACATGACAGACAAAGAATCATTGTCTCTGCTAATACATAGATTCCTTTTCACCGTGCCGGCAACCGCAACGGATTATAAAGTGGTGGAAAGAACATTGTGACTGTCTGCATGAACGCCCGTTCCGATTATATAATGTCAAGATGTGCATTGTGTGAATGTACTTTTAAATTAATAACGACGTAGATTCGACCGATTGATGTGATTCTAGCTTGATGACTCAAATGACAGACTACTTGAGAATGGCGCAATGAAGTGTTGACACCAGGTTGTAGTTTTACAACGGGAAATTTGAACTGGAGACGAAAAGGTAATTTAAAACCACTTTAAATAATGACACAACTGTTTAAAAAATATTTTATTTTCCTATGGCAGAACTATTGGCCCATCTCCCTCGGTAGTATCAAAGGTCATTGAAAAAATTGCTTGTGAACTGGTCTCCTTTCTTGAAATAAATTATATATTTTTAGTATTAATTCAAATTTTAGGAAAGCAAAATCCACCAAGTTGTCTTGGTCCAACTCATGGTATGTGTGTTGAGGGAGCCAGAGAGGGATGTTTATTCATGTCTCATCGACCTCTCAAAGGCCTTTGACTGTGATGACCATTCCATCCTCTAACTACTATTTTTACTATTTTTTAATCGTATCATATCTGAGCTTAAAAACAGCTGACAATTATTTCACACATCGAGTTGTCCGGGAATCCAAAGATCGTTCTCGTCATCCCAAGTCGTAAAGATGAGAGACATCTCCCAAGGCTCATTGGGGCTATTCTCTTTAATATTCATCAACGACATGATTTGTCACTTAGTTGAAGGTGACGGCCTTGTCATCTTTGCAGAAGACATGATGCTTAAAAGATTTGTCGAAAGATTGGAACAGCTGGATATCTTTTCAAAACTAATTCACTTGCACAGTTTTTTACAGATTTGAAATTAAAAATAAACTCAGAAAAAACAACTTTCTGCAAACTTGAGAACACAAAAGCAAAGGAGTGGTAATAATCAATCAATAAGCATTCACATCGATGACACAATATTGGAGGAAGTGAGAGCCACCAGTTGTCTGGGGGTCAAGGTCGATGATGGCTGCTTTTGGGATTGACACATTCACAAACTTGTCCCTTTACCTTTAACTCCTCTTTGTCGTCCTAATTGACCACACAGTGGTGTGGTCAATGCCTTTCTCCAGGTTTGGGATAGGCAAGTAAGAAAAAGAAGGAAGAAAACACTAAAGCTCTGACTATAAGTCATGAAAACCACATATAGACACCTATTAATAAGATAGACCTGCAATTTGGCTTTGACAACTAACTATCTTGTTGTTAATATTTCAAAGATCAGCTTTGAGCCTTTTGAACAACTTTTATCCAGCAAAACTATAGGTTTAGTTTCAAAAAGCTTTAACCCATTAGCTTAGAATGACATGCTGGTGCCGTTCCTAACTTTTCAATTTTTAAACCTATGAAATTAAATGGACAAAATTATGTTTTAAAATGGCTTAATGGTATATTTTAATTGAAATATTATTTTCTATCAGTTTAAAGAGTCACATTGTCTCACACACACACAGTAGACATAAGTAAATACCCCCGTCGCAGCAAACCTGCATACTCAGCGAATTTCCAATGGCGATATAAATGTCTTAATATTACATAAAGCCAAGTTTCATAAAAATATATTCACAAATAAGCGATATATGGAATTTTAATATTATTCTCCATAAGAATAACATTGGGGCTGAATACGCAGGTTTGCTGCATCAACGAACACAACAAATGGGTTGTTATGCTAATATCAATATAACTCAACTAGGTGAAGTCATATACCAGTTTTTATTAATTTATGTTCATAATTGAGGAAGACATAACATTTAATTATTAAACATAAGAATAACATGTGGCTGAGTACGCAGATTTGCTGCTACAGGAGCATTGGCAAAAAAAATGTTTTTTTTTAGCAAATATCAATAGACCACATCCAAGACATACCAAGTTTCGTCAGTAAGCGAGATTCATAAATAAGCGAGATTTAAAATTTTTCTTTTCCTCCATAAGAGTAACATTAGACAAAGTACTGTGTTTAGCACTTTCAATATCTCGGTAACCAATTGATGTAGAGAAAAGATAAAAATGATAAAAATACCAAATTTTTTATTTTTTAAGCTGAATCCAACAGTGAAAACTAAAATTTGACTTTTTTTAAATTACATGTAAAAAATTTAAAAACCCCATTTTTGGGGTACAAAACCCCCCAAAAAATACCCCTTTTGATGGAGCGATCTGGCTGTTTTTCGAACTTTAAGTCATAAATGTGGCTTTACACGTTTATACAAAATTTCATTAAAATCAGATAATTTTTAAGAGAGTTATCGTGCTCACGGACACATAATGTACAGTTTTGAACGAACGGTGTTTTTGGGGTCTGGGGACCTCAAAACGCAAAGTTATCTTGGTCCTGGGCCTAGGTCTTACCATGCCGAATACGGTAATAGCTTCTTCCATATAGGGGAAATTCGCTTAAAGTATCAAAATCAGTGTTGACCATGTGCAACTCACAAATAATTAACAGATCCCATCAACTTCCAAGCAAGCCTGCCGCCGTTTATTTTACTTGGGCCCTCCCACCAACGTTGCCACGGACCGGTTAACTCATTGAGAGTTGCACAACTGGTCAGTATTGGTTGTGTGCGCGAATTGAACCCACGAACTTCGTATCAACACCTGGCCAAGTTGTTTCCAGGACTAAGCCACACGGCTATCACGACCAGTGGCATAACAGCGTTAGATAGGTTTATAGTCAATCCGCGCCCCTATTAGAGGAGAGAACCGTAGTTGCCCGCTGTCATTAGTTACAGAATTTGATACTGTAATATTGGAGTGCAGCACCAATCAAATCTTACTGTGGTGCATTGCAAATGTACAACCGTTTCTATTTCTAGTATTATAGCTATGTGTTGGAGGAACAAATATTTGATAATACTATCTAGAGTACATCAACAGCCTCATTTATATTAAAATCTTAACCGATGAAAACTCGTTACTCTATATAGTCATGGATATTATTCCCTATCACCAGGAAAAGTTTGAGAATAACCTGTTACCACATCTTTTACGCTGTCTAATGGTGAGTTCTTCGAGAAGCGGTAAGACGAATTTGCTGTTAAATTTAATTTACAATCAAAACGGAATTATATTTCAAAATCTTTATATATTTAGTAAATCGATTGATCAATCGGCGTACGTGGAATTGCGAGAAACGTACACGAAAATTGAGAAAAAGTTAAATAAATCTAAAGCGTACTTTTTCAACAACTGTGAGGATTTACCACCTTTGGAAGAGTGTAGGAAAAACTCCCTTGTTGTGTTTGATGATTGCCTGATGGAGTCTCAAGACGTGATAAAAAACTACTTCATCAGAGGTAGACATAAGAAACTATCGTGCGTCTACCTGAGTCAAAGCTATGCTAAAGTAGACATGCAAATCATCCGCAACAACGTGAATTTATTATGCGTTTTTAAACAGAATAAACACTGTACGAAGCGAATTTACGATGATTTTGTAGGTTCCGATATGAACTTTGACAAATTTGAAGAAATGTGCAAAAAATGTTGGAGTGAACCATATGGGTTTTTAACTATAAATACGACAAAAAAGCCATGCTGCGGTAAATACATGTTAAAGTTGAAAGACATATTAAGAAACGATGATTTTGAATAACTATCGTATATGCAACGTTTTACAATAATTGATATAAAAACGTGAAATTTGTAAAATTAACGTATAACCATTGACTATAAAGTATTTATAGTCAATGGTATAACTAACGTTTTACAATAATCGATATAAAATCGTAATATTTTTTAAATAAACGTACAAGTAACGTTTCTTATTTTTTATTAAAATTTATTTTTTCATCTTTTTAATAATTTAAAACTAAAAACTTTAAAATCAATATAGATATGGCAAAGAGGAAAAATAATGACGATAGGGATATTGTCAATACTTTAGTTAAAAACACAAAATGGCAGATAAAATGTGGCCCGATGAAATGACACCCGAAGCGGGTGAGCTTAATAAAAAAGAAACAGTTTTATCGCCTGAAAAATTTAAAAATCAAATGATACTTTTTCCAAAACGCGATATCACACCTATATCAGTTAAGGAGGCGAAGAAAGTGGAAAAATTGTATGAGAAATGGTATGAGGATAGTAAGAGAATTCGAAGGGAGCAAGCTGAGAATGACGCAGAGTATCGTAGAAAACACCCAGTTGTATTACCGGTAAAATTTAAAAATCGAATGAAACTTTTACCAAAACATGATAACACACCTATATCAATTAAGGAGGCTAAGAGAGTGGATTAATTGCAAGACAAATTGCTTAGGGAAGCTGAAACCCTTGCTAGGACGCTAGTCGAAGAGATACGAGAGAGGGAAGAGGCTAGAGCCCATTATTAAAGCTATAAAAGAACAGACTGAATCTATAAAATCTGATAAAAAGCCTAGCGTTCAAATTATGAGAAAGCCTTCTGCGGAACCTTTTAGACCTAGAGCTTACAGCACGCCGGGTAAAAGCAAAACTGACGTCGAAGTTAGGGAAAAACTAAGTTACCCGAAGGTGATGAAACAGAAGTATTTGTAGCACCTGATTTCCCACCTACGCCCGCACCTACAATGGTAGAATTAGATCAGGATGAAGTATTACAAAATCGTTCAATCCGCCAGTTTATTGAGAATAAGAATGTTGGTATATGGCAAAGAAATATCTCGCGTCTGGTAACGATAGAGTTTTCTGTATTTATTACGACTTTAATAACAGAAAACTCGTGATAGGATCGCAGACTATATCCATTGAAAATGACGATATCATATTAGACAATACAATGGACAGATACGAAGGCACTGACGGGTTGTGGATATTGTTGACAAAGGCTGAAATTCACTGTGTGACTTCCGTACATGCCGTAGGTGGGACAGCAAGAGAAAAGCTTATTAATATTGGTGCATTCACCGATGAAGATTTTAATAATTATAAAGATATTTTGATTAAAACACACTCCATACATCAAAATAACGACCCTTCTTCAGGCAGAAGAAAGTCTAGTGGTAGTTGGAAATGGAGGAATTTGATAAGCGACATATGGAAAGTGATTAAACAAAAGCCTACAACATCCGGTAAGGGGCTGCTTGTAGACACGAATAATCCCGTAGACTATAAATACATTGACGATTACGATGAACTGATCGAAAGAATAAAATTCATACAAGCTGAAGAGGAGGCCGGGAATAACAATTTTCACAACGAGAAATTGGCGATAGTCAAATTTTTAAAGGAAAGAATGGAACAGCTAATTACAAAGCCCGAAGGTATTAAATATGTAAATCAGTGTTTAACCGTGTTACCGGTGAAAAATGTTGAGGGTGGTAAAATTAATGTGGTAAAAGATCTAGTTGAATTTCATAGGACAAACTTGGGATTGGTGTCAGATAGAAAGAAAAACATACATTTATTCAACAGAAGATGATTTTATTTTATTGTGTTTTTCAAGTTTTACTTTTTTTCTTAACTGCTCGCTTTGAGTTTTATATTTTTATTACAAACTGATTACCTCAAAATATACATAGGATAAAAAATGGATAAATATTATAGCGAAGCACATGAAAAAATCGAGCGGTATTAATATAATACCATATTAGAAGTATCAGATTTGAACTTTAATTCACCGAATAAATTTACAGTTTTCAAATTAGATCACGGAGATGCGTTTTACGACAAGCGAATACTATTTCACATTTCTAATTAGTGAAGTCGTGATAAAGGCTGACGGTGCAGCTTACACTGCCGTGGACCCTATTAAACTTGTAAATAATTTTGCAGTGTTTTTATTTAAGAGAATATAATTGAAGAAACACAATCAGTTGATAGACTATGTTGACGAAGT
Source organism: Allygus modestus (assembly GCA_963675035.1). Classification (NCBI taxonomy): domain Eukaryota; kingdom Metazoa; phylum Arthropoda; class Insecta; order Hemiptera; family Cicadellidae; genus Allygus; species Allygus modestus. The sequence goes on from OY776111.1 coordinate 158,669,988, forward strand.
CGGTATAACTAGCACAATTAAAGGTTAACAACGTACAGCAGGTCTGGCGAAAATACATACTTCAGCAGCGGTTTTAAATCGAAATTTGACAAAGGTGGGGGCAAGTTCGAAGCTCTCGGCACACTGTCTCACTTGGGGTTAGGATTTTTTGACAGCCTCAGGTATCCAATGTTTAAGGGCGGGTTTGAAATTATCTTTGAACGGGCAGAAGATAACGATGCTACCTTCCGTTGAAAAGAGGGGACCGGTACGGCGGAGAAATCTGCGGATGAGGGAAAAGTTAAAATTACAACCTTTGTTTTAAGAGTACCAATCATCGAGTACGATCCTATGAAAAAAGCACCACTCATCGAAGGATTGAAAAGATTGGGCGGTAAAGGTGATTTACAATACAGATATTATCATTGGCAGTGTATTGAGAAATTTGGTGTTTCCGGGTCTTCGTATAGTTTGGATATATCAAACAACTTCAGAAACATTTCCAACCCCCTATTTATAATTATAGGTTTGCAGACGAAACGTAAAAATAACCAAGAAATGTATCCTAGCCAATTAGATATCTATAATATTATAAAAAAGAGGTGGTCTGTCTGTCTGATGTTCCGGGTGAATGCAAAAACTACTGAACCGGCTGAAACTTTACACATAGGTAGTGTCCGTGAGCACGATAACTCTCATAAAAATAATCCGATTTTAACGAAATTTGGTATAAACGTGTAAAGCCGCATTTATGACTTTAAGTTTGAAAACCAGACAGATCGACCTATCCGAAGGGGTATTTTGGGGGGTTTGTACCCTAAAAATGGGTTTTTTGAGTTTTTTACATATAATTTTTGTTAAAGTCAAATTTTAGTTTTTTTCATTGAAATCAGTTTAAAAAGACGCACAATTTGGTGTTTTGATCATCGCTCTACGTCAAATGGTTGCAGAGATATTGAAAGTGCTAAACACAGTACGTTATCCAATGTTATTCTTATGGAGAATAAGAAAAATTGTACATCTCGCTTATTTATCAACATTTCCTGATGAAACTTAGTATATTGCTTCATATCGTTGTGGTCTATTGATATTTGCACTAAAAAACATTTTTTGGCCGATAGTTCCCGATGCAGCAAACCTGCGTACTCATCCCCCATGTTATTCTTATGGAGAATCAGTAACGTGTTATCTCCCTTAATTACAAACATAAATTAATAAAATTTGGTATGTGACTTTACCAACTTGAATTATATTGATATTTGTATAAAACCCCATTTGTTGTGTTGCTTCAGCAAACCTGCATACTCAGCCGCCATGTTATTCTTATGGAGAATAATTAAAATGTCAAATCTTGGATTAATTTATGAATGTATATTGATGAAACTTGGTGTGTAGCTTTATGTGGTATTAAGATACATATATATGCATTGGAAATTTGCTGAGTACGCAGCTTTGCTGCTACGGGGGTATTTTGCAACTATCAATATAGGCCCTAACTCAACCAGGTGAAGCTACATACGAAGTTTTAGCAAATTTCCCCTATGGGGAAGAAGTTATTACCGAAGGTCTCATGGTAAGACTTAAGCCCAAGACCATGATAACTTTTCTTTTTGAGGCCCCCAGTTGCCAAAAAACACCATTAGTTCAAATTCATATATATATATATATATATATATATATATATATATATATGTATATACCTATATATATATATATATATATAGGTATATTTATGAGTCCGTAGGCACGATAAATTTCGTAAAAATGATCCGATCTTGATGAAATTTGGTACAAACGTGTAAGGCAGGATCTATTTTCATGAGTTTGAGATCCAGACAGGTCGCTCTATTTTAAAGGGGGTTTTGGGGGATTTTGTACCCTAAAAATGTTTTTTTTGAACTTTTTAACTGTAATTCTTTTTAAACCCAAACTTTTGTTCAGACCATTAAATTTACCTTAAAAAACAAATAATTTGGTATTTTGATCATCGCTGTATTGGTTACCGAGATATTAAAAGTGCTAAACAAAGTACGTTCTTCAATGTTAATCTTAGGGAGAATAAGTAAAATTTTATATCTCGCTTATTAATGAACAAATAGTAATGAAACTTGGTATGTGGCTTTATCTGGTTGTGGTCTATTCTTATTTGCACAAAAAACAATTCTTACCGATACTTCCTGTAGCAGCAAACCTGTGTACTCAGCCCCCATGTTATTCTTATGGAGAATGATTCAAATGTTATATATCGCTTATTAGTGAATGAATATTGATAAAACTTGGTATGTGGCTTCACCTAGTTAAATTGTATTGATATTTACACCACAATTGTGTCAGCAAACCTACATACTCATCCCCAATATTATTTTAAGTAGAATAATTAAAATATCCCTTATTTGATAAAATATTTTTATGAAACTTGGTAAGCGGCTTTATGTAGTATTAAGACAAAAATGTGCATCGGAAATTTGCTGAGTACGCAGGTTTGCTATGACGGAGGTATTATTAATTTAGGTTCATAATTAATGGAGATAAAACACTTTACTTATTCTCCATATGAATAACATGGGGGCCGAGTATGCAGGTTTGCTGTTACAGAGACTATTAACAAAAAACTTATTTTTGTGCTAATATCAATATACCACAACTATTTGAAGCCACATACCAAGTTACTAGACAAATACTAGGCAAATACCAGTAGTAGGTGAAGCCAAGTGCCAAGTTTGATCAATATACATTTATAAATAATCGAGATATCAAATTTTATTTATTCTTCATAAGGATAACATTGGGCAACGTACTGTGTTAAGCACTTAAATATCTCTGCAGTGGTTGGACGTAGAACAACAATTAAAACACCAAAATTACTGTGTTGTAGAGCTAAACTTATTGGTAGAAAGAAATTTGAAGTTTCTAGTAAAATTATCTGAGGAAAATATAAATACCCCCGTCGCAGCAAACCTGCATACTCAGCGAATTTCCAATAAATATATAACATAACACATTAAGCCACTTAACAGGAGCCATAAGAAATATATTAAAAAACAAGTGATATTTAAAATATTAATTATTCTCCATAAGAATAACATTGAGGATGAGTACCCAGGTTTGCTGCAACAAGGAACACAAAATAATGGATTTTTAAGCAAATATCAATAGAACTCATCTAAGTGAAGTCACATACCAAGCTTCATCCTTATACATTCATAAATAAGCGATATATAACATTTTAATTATTTTCTATAAGAATAACATGGGGACTGAGTACCTAGGTTTGCTGCTACGGGAACCATAGGTGAAAAATTTTTTTGTGCAATAAACCACAACTAGATGAAGCCATATACCAAGTTTCATCAGTTTATATTCATAAATAATCGTGATATAAAATTTTTCCTTTTCTCCATAAGAATAACATTAGGCAATGTACTGTGTTATCACTTTCAATATCTCAGTAAGCAATTAACGTAGAGCAATGGTCAAAGTACCAAATTGTTTGTTTTTTAAGCTGAATACAATGGTGAAAATTAAAATTTGATTTAAATAAAAATTACATGTGAAAACCAAAAAAAAAACATTTTTGGGGTACAAAACCCCCCAAAAACCCCCCTTTGGATGGTGTGTTTCGTCTGGTTTTCGAACTCGTTCAAATAAATGGTACTTTACACATTTGTACCAAATTTCATTAAGATCGGACCTTTTTTACGAGAGTTATCGTGCTTACGAACACATATATATATATATAAATATATGCATATATAAAAATTTGAACGAATGGTGTTTTTGACATCTTGGGACCTCAAAACAAAAAGTTATCATGGTCTCGGGCTTAAGTCTTACCATATGAGACCTACGGTAATAGCTTCTTCCCTATAGGGGAAATTCGCTAATATACAAATCAAAATAATAAATATACCCCCGTCGCAGCAAACCTGCATACTCAGCGAATTTCCAATGCATAATATATGTCTTAATACCACAGAAAGCCGCATACCAAGATGCATAAAAATATATTCATAAATAAGCGATATATACAATTTTAGTTATTCTCCATAAGAATAACATTGGGGATGAGTACGCAGGTTTGCAATAAGGCACACAAAAAATGGGTTTTTATGTGAACATCAATATAACTCAACTAGGTGCATCCACATACCAAGTTTTATTAATTTATGTTCATAATTAAGGGAGTCATTAAATTTTACTTATTCTCCATAAGAATAACATGGGGGCTGAGTACGCAGGTTTGCTATTACGGGAATAATACTTAAAAATTGATTTTTTTGTGAAAATAACGATGGACCACAACCAGATGAAGCTGTAAACCAAGTTTCATTAGTAAACGTTCATAAATAAGCGAGATGTACATTTTTTCTTATCCTCCATAAGAACAAAATTGGACAACGTACTGTGTTTAGCACTTTCAATATCTCTGTAACCAACTGACGTAGAGAAATGATAAAAACACCAAATTTTGTGTTTTTAAAGCTGAATCCAATGGTGTAATCTAAAATTTGATTTCATTAAACATAACATGTAAAAACTTCAAAAAACCCATTTTTGGGATACAAACCCCCCCCCCCCCCCACAAATAAAAAACCACTTCCGATGGGGCGATCTGTCTGGTTTTCGAACTTAAAGTCATAAATGCTGCTTTACACGTTAGTGCCAAATTTCATAAAAATCGGACCTATTTTACGAGAGTTATCGCACCCACGGACACATATATATATATACCTCAGGGTTCTATTCTGGGTCCCCAACTATTTTTATGCTACATTAAGGGACTGCCAAAATCATCTCAGTTTGACAAAATGACTATATATGCAGATGATATCAATTTAAAAGTATCTGCGGAAAACTATGATGAAATTGAAATATCTAGTTTTTGTGAGCTTTCGATGGTTCAACAATTTCGAGCAGATAAGAATCTGTTACTTAATCCAAATAAAACAAAATACATTCAGTTTTCTCTAAAGCAAAATCAAAGTAATAATTCTGGATTCAATGTAGTTATAAACAACCACATTTTAGATGAAACCGAGAATACAACATTTTTAGGGATTATTGTAGATAAGAACCTTGATTGGAACTCCCAGGTTGATCATGTTTGTAATAAACTCTCCTCAGGATTATTTGCTCTTAGTAAATTATCCCCAATTTGTGATATTAAAACATTAAAATCAGTTTATTTTGCCCTAATTCACTCTCATATTTCTTTTGGAATTGTTTTGTATGGAAGTACCTCAGTTATCAATATGAATAGGATACTGATTTTGCAAAAAAGAGCAATTAGAATTATGTTGAGTCTGGGATGGTCTGATTCTGCCAAATTACACTTCCCTGAGCTTGGTATTTTAACAGTTTTTAGTTTATATATATTTGAGTTGATGTTGTTGATCAAACGTAATTTTAATGATTTAAATACACTGGGTGATAACCATAGTTACAACACAAGGTTTAGGAACCAACTTTCATTTAGTGCTCATCATAAGAAAATATTTGAAAACAAACCTAGTTATGCAGGCATTAAATATTTCAACTATTTACCTCCACAAGTAAAAAATATAACCAGTTTTGCGACTTTTAAAAATAAATTAAAAAATATATGATTTCTAAACCTTTATATTCATTGGAGGAATTCTTTGATTGTAATAGTGATAAAGTTGGAGACCATGTGCTGTAGATAGAGGACCATTTTTCTGTTTATTTTGTTTCTATTAGTTCTTAAGGATAAGACGCCATTCGTATGTATATGTATACATGTAATGAATAAAGATACTTTGACTTTGACTTTGACTATATATACAGTTTCGAACAAATTGTGTTTTTGGGGTCTGGGTACCTGACTTTGACTATATATACAGTTTCAAACGAATTGTGTTTTTGGGGTCTGGGTATCTCAAAACGAAAAGTTATCATGGTCCCGGGCCTAGGTCTTACCATGCCGACTCGGTAATAGCTTCCCTATAGGGGAAATTCGCTAAAAAAATGTTCAATCTCAAAGGAAGCTCATCAGAAGTGGAGTTACCCAGGGGTCGATCCTTGGGCCAGTGTTGTTTCTGATTTACATTAACGACGTGGCGGGGTTGGTACCTGAGGAGAACCTTTCCTCTTTGCTGACGACACCACTCTTTTCACCAAAAACAAAAACATTCAACAATTGGAAATTGAGACGTTTCAAAAACTGAACCAATTGGCTAAATTTTTTCTGACAACTTGCTCAAGTTGAACTCAGACAAAACCAGCTAACTCTGCATTAAAACACATCAGAGAAGCAAATTCGATTCAACAGTGGAGGTGTCAGTCCTTATTGATGAGGACAAGCTCAGTCCTTCTGAATCAGCAGAATTTCTGGGAGTGAGGTTGGTCGGTTGTCTCTCATGGTCTGACCAAGTCAAAAAAATTGAAAAACGAATTTCCTTAGGGCTTTTTGTGTTGAGGAAAACCAGTAAATTAAATAATGTCAATCTTTCAAAAACAGTTTATTTTAGTTTAATAAAAACACATATAGATCAAATTTTTGTTCTGCAAAAGAAATGCCATTTGGATTATTTTTAGATTACCACTCTGGGCCCACTGCTCGGACTTTTGCAAAGAATTAGGTGTAATGACTGTTCCAAGCTTGTATTTCTTTGAGCTCGTCCTTTATGTAAGAAATCAAATACTGCTGGACTATGAAAGAATAAACCATAATTATAATACCAGGTTTAAGACATCATTTGGAGAATCCCATAATTTAGCCATCTTTGAAAGAAAACCAATGTACCCTAAGGTTTAAAATTCTATCAATCTCTTCCTAAGTTTGTAACAGAAATAGTCGTTAATCACAAATTTAAATCAGTTCTCAAAACCTACCTAGTTAAACACTGTTTTTACAACCTGAGCAGCCTTATAGACCATTTGACAAACTGCACGAGAAATTGCCATTTTTTAAGCTAACCTCACCTAACCTATACCCTGCCAACTAAGATGTTGGCCGCTAAGATGCCACATGTGGCACTTACTGACCTATCCAAAGTTCCACGACTGGAGCCTACGGATGGAAACAACAAGTGTATGCAAGTAACCAAGTTCAAGTAAAATGTTTAATGGAAACACTCGCAAACTGTTTTGCCAGCATAGTTAGCCAGCAAAATGTGTTTTGAGCCGCTGCAGCTGACAACAAAGTTTTGAGGAGAGCTCAAAACATAATAGAAACGGTGTCCCATCACCCAACACTGTTGTGAGCAGAGTTCGCACATGCGCAGTGACCGGTAGCAGCCGACGCCATACCACCCCGCACCGTCGGCGTCGCGCCCTTGGTCACCGCGTCCTTTCCGTCGACAACACGTGGTTTTGTTTGGGACTTGGGTCATTACTATGCAGTACAACTAGTTTATACAACAGATTGTAGGACTATTCCCTTCAGCCTGTTGGACAGTAGTTGGACGGTTATTTTTTTAACAATCACATCGTTCTACATATGCATTTCAAAAAAGTTAGGCACAGTACACTGTTATATATTCTAGTGATTTACTGTAAGTTTGCTATGATTTTTTAACTTCGAGTTAGTTTGAAATGAACTAGTTTTTCTATAAATATCAATTAAAAATTTTCTATAACTAATCAAGCGTGTGCATTAAACCAAAATTGCCTAATCCAAGTTCATCTTCATCAGGTTCATAAACTAAATACCGGTAACTGGTTTAAAATGTCGACCTCTAATTGTTAATTGTTTTTTTATTTTGCCTTATTTAAGTGTGTTAGAAATTATAAATAGGCCTATTCCAGCAAATAAAATCTTAAATTAGTTTGGTTTCTTAAAACATACCGACACACTAAATTCTTAAGAAAACTTTCCATGTAATTATAATTCATTGCAGTGAAAGATAAATACTTAACTTGGCTATAGTCAACACAAGTTGATGATTCATTTAAATTAGGGCCCATACAACTTCTATATTGGGTTTGACATGAAAAACTACAAGGATAGTTTATTGTAAAACAATGTATTGAAATATGATTGTTTTTTGTAAAACAGTTTTAACAAACGCTGTAACAGTTTTTGCGTTACATTGCATTAACATACTTGTTTAGCAACACAAGTGGGGCTACACACGAGGAGATGGCTTTTCGTAGGAAATGTTGGCGCGAGTTGGGAGAATGGAAAAGGCCTCCAACAATGTTTTCAGCTGAGTTGGGAGAATGGAAACGGCCTCCAACAATGTTTTGATGAGCTAAGCTCAAAACAGCTTTGAGCTTAATTAGCTCAAATATTGTTCAAGTAAATGTTTAATGGGAATGGGGCTTTAAACACAACAGCAAGAACACATGATTCATGTATACAAAATATTACAGGGTTTATACAGAATTTCAATTTTCTATTTCTCTGACTTTTCCCTGACTTTCCCTGACCCTTCTATAAAACTCCCCTGACCAACTTTAAAATACTTCTCAGTATATTTCGCGTTATAAACAAGCACATGTGTGCACAATTATTATATCTATATAAATCAAGCAGAGTTTATTGGCTGTGTGTTGATCGCCGTACGGCTAAACTACAAGGAGTTAAGGCGGAAGGTTCCTTTACGTTACAGCTGTTGTAACTGACTCAGCTTCCTCTAAATCCTCTAGGGCTACTCCCCGTGGGACATCCAAAATTCTAATGTTAATCAAATGAGACCATACGGTTACAGTTTTCTGCTATTTATTTAATGTTATTCAAATAAACAGCTGACATTAGCAATTTACTTTATACTGCTTTATCAGCAGTTTACTTTTTTACCCGGGTGAAACCGGTATAATCAGCTAGTATTTAATATGTAAAACATTATTTCATATATCTTGTTTGTTATAAATGTTAATAAAACAAACTTAAATAAGTTTATCTCAATAAAAACTCAATAATTGATGACTATAACCCTAGCAGCACACATCGTTGGTCCAACGATGTAGAATGGTTGGGATGGTTAGAAGTTATTGGATAATTAATTGTCGGTTGGCAAATCCAACCATAGGAGACGTTGGGCCAACAAACCAATCGTTGGGTAACCCGCGTTGGTAAATACAACCATAGCAGACGTTTGACCATCAAAAGCTATTGTTGGCAAATCATACTATATTATATTATTATTAATTATATATTAATGTATGAATGATATTATACCGTATTAACAATATATATATTATTATAATTATAATTATATTAAATATATATTAATTTGCTCATAGTTTAGTTTATCATATTTCATTGCAAGAATAGACACATAAATAAAAAGTAACAAATTACATTGTTCCAACTTTTATTAATCTTATTACAGTGATTTACGCAAGTAGATTAATTTATAGAATAATTAAAGGAAAGAATTGTCCTAGTCGTGTAGGTGTAATTATTGGTAATTTTTATGTACTAGTCCTTCCATATACTTTCGTGAATCTGAGTGGCCGTGAGGGTTAAGGCGTGTGTACAGAAAGTCAAAGGTCGTAAGTTCAAGACACGACCAGGACACAATATTTTTGCTAAAAAAATCGTTTTTAAAAATTTATATTATTGGTTTATTAGGCCAATGCAATTGGAGATATCGTGTTTAAAAAAGTAAAAAAAAACATTTAAATAACAAATTATAAGCTGTTGGCATTTGGTTGAGTACCGGTGTTGGTTGGCATTGTTGGCATTTGGTTGGCAAATACAACGTTTGGCCCAACGTTGTGCCAACGGTTATTTCTTACCGTTGGCCAAAGAACTATGCGAACCATTTTCTAACGTTGGCCCAGCGATTTGTGCTACTAGGGAAGACTTTGAGAGTAAATTCCTTAGGAATTCTCTTAGCCAATCATTATGATTCCACCTGAAAAATACTACTATACAACAGATTGTATACAGTACAACCTGAAGCAAAGCATCCCCTTAGTTTGTTCATCATCGGGGATCAGATGGAATAATAAAAGCACCGAATCGTCATGTAAATGTTATATGATTTCTCACAAGAAGTTATTCTTGTTGTGATAATGTACCTCATAACCTATTTTGAGACTTAACAAATATTACAAAATTAATTTTGTGAATTAGCGATAAGGTGGAATAGTAATCAATATTGTATATAATTAGCTACAAATTTATTTTCATATATTTAGTACGTGGGATCGAGACGTAACAAAATAAGCTTTATCTCTGGGTTCCCTGACTTTCCCTGACCTTCCCTGACCGAATTTCCATTCCCTGACTTCCCCTGTTTCCTTTTCCCTTCATCCGTTTTAACTCCACATTAAAAACATTTAACCTGTTTGTGAAGGGAAGGGAGGATGAGGGATGGGTGAGGATGAGGTGGAGAGGTTTCAGGCATAAATAAAAAGTCTACTGATTACTGGAATGGTAAAGCGCTTCTGCTATCCATTGAGAGATGAGCGCAACGGATCCCACTAGATATTAAACAAATTGTTTTCAAATATTCCTTGACTATACATTCAAATAACATTTGGTCGAATTTTGAACACTATGGGCTGTCTCTAGTATTATAGACTAAGTGCAGTACCGTAGTTAGTCTATGCTAGTATGTATAAAACAGTATGAGAAAATGTATTTATTATTTATTTTTTTATTTACTTAAATCAGAAATCACACGAAAACTGTACAAAAGTATATAAACTAAAATTTATAGTCTAAAACAATATAGGCTAACTACTTTTCAGATTTATAATTTAATAAACTGCAGAGCCATAAATCTTCATACTGATTTTCAGCATTCGATAACGGTGAATATATGTGAAAGTTTACGATATTCCCTCTGAAATAAAGCCAAAGAGTAACAACTAACACATTATAGAGGTTAGAGTTACAGAGGGAGACAGGATTTAGCTTTGGCAATCGTTGTATGACGATCAAGTTGCAAACGTAAATCAATTTTCGTTCACATATAGGATTTTAACATCAAATATACGTTATTCAACATATTTTTGGGAACAAATTAAAAAAGGGGAGATTTGTAATTTATTACGAAAATTCCCCGGAGCTTTATTTTTACCCTCAAAATCCGGCACATAATCTCCGGGGAAATACGGTGATATGGCAAACCTACCTACTCAAATAAGTTAAGGTCGATACTGTAATTAACTGTAACGGATTTAAAACCCAGTGGCCTTTTTAAAAAGACAGCCACACACCTCCCCTCGTTGAATAAAATTAGCCAATTTGTTATTTTCAATTTTGTAAAAATCAATGTTTTGTGATTGGAAGTGGTGCTCAAGCATAGACTAACTACAGTACTGTAGTTAGTCTATGGCTCAAGAGACTACTAATACAACCGGTTGTAGTTCTTCACACACGAGTGACATGAGTGTGAGGTCTTCCTCTTTGTTATTTGTCAGTCTGTAGCCGAGCCGTTTGGTAATTTTGGTGAACCACTGACAAATTTGATGAGGTTAAATTTTGGAATTGTTTGTGATATATAATTTTGACTTAGATATCGATCTAGGTGCTAGAGAACAATGACTAAATGAAAAGGTTAAAATGTAATGCTAATATAGTATGACCAAGCTCGTTGAATATGACATTGTGCTTTTCGAATGTCTTATAATGGAGGAGTAGTGTGGTGAACAGCTGAGTTTAGAGTTTAGATGTTGTGTGTCGTGTATGAAATTGGCAAACGTCATCACCTCGCCGTCACTCCACTCATTGATAATGATCAACGAACATAACCTATACAACAAGTGAAAATTATAACATGGTTTGAATGAGTTTTTTAATTCAGCTATAAAAATAATTATTAACAAATTACATCCATTGAAGTGAAATTGTTTACAGTTTAATAATTCCTGCGTTCATGTAGGCGATTGTAAAAAGTGGATTTTAAGTGATATTGTGACCACATTTTTATCATTAAAAACTATTTCTCTGAGCCTTTTTTATAAACCACATATTGAAATGGTTTTGGTTGAAAATGACACAGTAAGTAGTCCGTTATTTTTATTTTGAAGTAATCAAGTTTGCCACTAACAAAGGATAGGCCTAGTCAAATTCTGTATAACCTAATCAAAGTTAAGTAAGGCCTATATGGCCCACATCAAGTGATGGCCAGACAGGGTACAGTTCCGCAGACATCCTACAATACAATATCGAATGGAAATATCGATCGATTGTTAATAGGTCCGATTTAACCCTAGGAGTGGCCCAATGCTAAAGTGTGGAATGGCAGGCTAAATTTGTCGATTTTGCAGACATTTTTTTAAAAAATTCGTATAAATTCAACCGTAAAAGTAAACATAGCCAACCTTATGTTCATTTTGATCAGGAAGAACAGGGCAATTTAGAAATACTAAAATGATAAAGATCTAGAAGGGTAATTTTTTCGGTAAAGTGAAAAGAAGAAAGACAATTAGAATTTTATTTTTGAAATTTCAAAAGTAGCCTCGGTGAAATTTTTTCTACTGATTTTATATGGAAAATTCATTATATACATTTTGTAAACAATCTAATTCCCTACTTAGAAATATATATAACATGGTATGGAAATAATTTGTTTTGTAAGTTTTAGGGGTGTAATATAATAATAAACGGAAACCCGAAATATATGTAAACTGTACGGTGTTAGGTTGTGTTGTAAATAAGTCATGTAATATATGTATATACTAATAATGATATATACATATTTGTAAAGCTAATGAAGTAAGGAATCCAAAAAAGTCATAAAGTTGATGGTACAAAATTGTTACCACTTATAAATAAATGTAAATAAAAGAATATTTTGCTATTTTTGTGTATTTGGAAAAGAATATTTCACAGTATTTAGTATATAACTTTTTTGTCTAATATTTTGCCCCCAAAGCAATATAATCATGTTGTAGTACATTCAATTCCCTACATAGAAATATATAACATGTTATACATAGAATACATAGGAGTATACATATAAATATATAACTCACCACTACCAGATAAATAATCCAATTAGCCTAGGCCTACGACGCAACATCAGAAAAGTCGATCATCTCAATAGCTATATTACCCTCTAAATCGTCATCAACGTCACTAATACTTTATTCTAGAGCACCCCGAATGTCACTACAATCCATTTTTGCGTAAATTCGGCTAAATAAATAACTAAAACTATCTTACACAACTGACAGCGGTCAAACATAGCGCGCCATTTTGGACTGGGACTTCGACATTGCATATTTCAAATGTCATGTCATATTGTCAACAAAAACACAACACATCGAGAAAAAGAAGAAAGCCTGATGGTTATATGATGGTTTATATAAGAAGAAACCCTGAAATCTGCTGTTTACAATGATACCAAATACAATACAGTTTGGAGCGAGCCAAACAAACTGACTGAGACTTCGTAAACAGCAAACAGCTGCGCAATTGCCGATTAGGCAAAAATGTGAGGCAGTGACGTAATGAAACTATTCCTTGGTGATGATTTTTCAGAATAAAACAGTGCTGCCAACGGCAAAACTAAATTACTCTACATTTCTTCCTCTTCAAAATAACATATTATTTGACTAGTAACTATAACTTACACTAGATATAAATCCGATTTTCCTGATGGCCCTTTTTCGGCCATCTGTCATTGTACAACAAAACAGAAAACATCTGTTTTCAAAAAATCATAAGATCTGTCTAATCAATATTTCGTTCAAAACATCAATACCAAAATAAAGCGCATCTATTTAGCAGTGCATTGGTACCAACCGCAACTTCCCACGACAAAAATTACCCGAGCTGGGTAATTTCAAAAAAGTAGTGTTTTGACATTTTCTTAGCATCGGCTGCTAGAATCGCATCGCGCCAAAAATTCATTTGATTTCTAATCGTCGTGGCATTGTTGTATAGCTGCTACAGGGTTTGTTTATGTAATAAAATGAAAGTTCAGAATATTATCTTTCGAATGATATACATATTGTTCACTTTTGAGTTGATTATTAATGGTTTTTTTACGTTACAAAATTTTCGGTCCCGAATGGCCGATTCTCGGCCTCTGCCACAGTAGGCTGCACAAAATAGGGCCGAATCTCGGCCATTGGCCACTCCCAGGGTTAAAATATGTTGACATACGAAATTTGTAATCAGTTGTCTTTTTTTGAGAGAAATTACGGGTACAGTTTCATAAGCAGCCACCAACTAATCGGATGCAATATATCAATCTTAAACATTTGATATATCGAATTGGAACACTTGATATTTTGAATCGCATTTTAACAGTACAAATAGAAAATTATTTACTCGATTTTTATATTAATGTTATAATCTAAAATCATCAAATTGTATATCGTCAATAATAATATGCAATGCCAGTTACAAATATTTTAATAAAACATTTAACAAATAAAAAACAAACGAAAACCACAATTAAACAAATAAATAAATAAATAATAAAGAAACGTTAGCCCTACAAATATACCTAAGTTTTTGATTGGTTATACGTTTCTTTATTATTTGTTGCATTTTTAAATTTTAGTTTTCGTTTGCTTGTTACTTGTGAAATGTTTCGGGTACAGTTTCATAAGCGGCCACCAACTAATCGAAAGCAATATATCGATCTAAACATTCGATATATCGATTCGGAACATTCGATATTTTGAATCACATTTTAACAGTACACTTATCGAAAATGATTCACTCGATATTTATCAATATCAATAATATGCGATGCCATTTACAAATATATTTTGATGCCATTTACAAATATATTTTAATGAACAAATAACAAACGAAAACTACAATAAAAAAAATAACAAATAATATAGAAACGTATACTAAGTTAAAACGTATCTTTGTCAGGGTAAACTTTATGGGCTGATTTCATGAATTGAATGAACGGAACCATGGTAAAGATAACTAAGTTTTAGCTTTGTTATACGTTTCTTTATTATTTGTTGTATTTTTAAATGTTAGTTTTTGTTGTTTGTTACTTGTTAAATGTTTCATTAAAATATATTTGTAACTTATATCATCGCTCTTAATCCCAGTTTTCAGAGACCGTTTCAACACACTCCACGAGGACTAGTATGTTTGGGTGTTTGTGTAAAAGCTCGATTTCAAATTCAATTCAGTGTACCGTATCAAATTTTTAAGATCGATATATTGCATCTGATTAGTTGGTTGCCGTTTATGAAACTGTACCTAATGTTTTATTTAAATGTTTGTGTAACTGACATCATCGCTTTTAATCCCAGTTTTCAGAGACCGTTTCAACATACGCCATGAGGACTCGAATGTTTGGGTGTTAGTGTTATTTAGGTTAAAGATAGATTTAAAATGAGATTCGATATATCGAATGTTTAAGATTGATATATAGCATCCGATTAGTTGGTGGCCACTTATGAAACTGTACCCAAAATTACCGCTAATAGTTCATGTTTGTTTGATTTATTACTTCTTTACAGCAAAATACATCTTGATTCTCACCTCTTATTTATAAATCTATCAATTGGAATAGAAAATTTGTGTTTTTAAAAGGATTAAGTTAATGGCTCGTGGCACTAAGGCATTTGATATGGTTGACTAAAAAACTGTCTCGTCTTGGTACACGAGGTTTATCCCACTCATGGATTTCATCTTAGCTGAGATGTAGAACACAGTTCAACTGCCTTTTGTGGACTCCCGAGGGAACCGCAGAAAGACTGACTCAGCCTCTTCTAGTATCTCAATGGGGGTTCCACAGGGCTCCATACTTGGTCCCATTCTCTTTCTGCTGTTCATTAATGATTTACCTGCATCTTTGTCAAACTCCAGTTTAAATGTCAATGTTTGCTTATTCACAGACGATACATCACTCTTTGTATCTTCTCAGGACAAAACCTATCTTGAGACCTTGGCATCTGGAAAGTTCTAACAAAATACTCGGTGGTTCCAGGCAAACAACCTACTTTTAAACAGCGCAAAAACCAACATGATCAATTTTCATATTGGTAACTGTATAAACGTTGAGCCACTGACCTTGTTGCTTGGAGATGAAGAGGTTTCTTCCTGTGACACTTCAAAATTTCTTGGTCTAGTTTTGGACAGCCAACTTAAATTTCACAATCATTTAGATCATGTATGCGTAAAGCTGAGTTCAGGAATATTTGAAGAAGTCTCTCTAAATTTTCTGATTCCCGTGTATCACTGGCTGTGTATTATGGTTTAATTTATCCTTACCTATCGTATTTAGTGGCAGTCTGGAGTTGTGAGAACATTCAAACAGGGTTTGTCTTCCGTCTTCAGAAGAGAGCGCTGAGAACTGTTTTTAAAAGGTCTCGCCGTACATCTTGCAAGTTACTCTTCAAAGCAAATAAAATTCTAACTTTTCCATTTATATATATTCTCAGTTGTTTAGTTTATGTTCACAGTAATATTCATCTTTTTCAAGCGTCATACCAGCAATCTAAGTAGGCCCTACAATCTTAGGTTTTCAAACAACATAAAACCACCAAAATATAAAACCAGCTTCTTTGAAAGGCACTTAATGTACAATGGCATTAAAGTGCACAATGCGCTTCCAGAATCCATCAAGTCAGAGTGTGACGCTGGACGATTTGGGAAGAGGGTGAAAGGGCTGTTGATGGAGCGGGCCTATTATAGCATCAGGGACTATGTAGTTTGCCAGACTTACTAAAAAAAGACATTTTTTAGTTTATTAAGTTTATTTTATTTTTTTATGTTAGTGTTGGCAATTATTGTTCTCACTTAAGTATCACAATTTTGATGCTATTAGAATTTTGGATTTTGTTCTGTGGTCCAATAAAGAGATTTTATTTGATTTAATTTGATTATTTTAGTTAAATTAATTTTTTAAGTTTAAAGATTCATAGTGGCACACACACAGTAATAAACGTATAAGTAAAAAAGTAGCAAAGTCAGCGTTGACCACGTGCAACTCACAAAGAATTAACCAGTCCTGTCAACTTCCAAGCAAGCCTGTCAGCGTTTACTTTACTTGGGCCCTCCCACCACCGTTGCCACAGATCGGTTAACTCATTGACAGTTGTTGCACGACTGGTCAGTTTTGGTCGTGACCGGGAATCGAACGTGCGAACTTCGTAAGAACACCTGGCCAAGGTTTTTCTAAAATTTAGACCTCATGGCTACCACTACTAGTGAATCATCGGCGTCATATTGGTTAACCCTTTCCACTCAAGTGTCGGGGCAGCCCCAACACGCAACTAGGGTGCACGAACTCCAATGTCGGGCCGGCCCCAACTTCGCTATGACAATGTTCTAATGCAATCGTATAACTTTTTATGATTGCATTTGGACAGACGTACCGTAGTTACTTTGATGGCCACTAGGGTTGATATTTGACATGCACGGTACTAGTAGCTATGAAATTCTTTCTGAACCGTTTTGAGATAAGTATTTTTGCTACGCTAGATAAATCTTATAAAATTCAATGTTTGCCGTCTTTGGCCACTCTATTAACAGCTGTCTGCAACCAGCTGCCTGCTCTCACCGTTGATTGGTTACTATGTACTATTGAACGGGGATGTGTGTCGAAAAGACTCGGTGAACGAGTATCTAAACATGGCCCAACATAGCGTAATTTTGTGGTTGCGTTATGTTGATACCAGTGTCAGGTAATTTTGTCTCTTTTCAACATAGAGCTCCATCTCTTTCCAACCAATGAGTGGTTGCCTAAACTCAATGGCACCGCTGGTATCCCCTGAAATCATATTGTCTGATGTAAAGGGTTAGTACACATGTGATAGGCTGTGCTGCGTTAGCATGGTGACTTCACTTTCATATGCATCGTTGAACATTACTTCAATTTAGCTGCATCGGCGCCGATAGCTTATAACAGCTCGTGACACATACTGACATATAACGAGCAAAGGAACAAATAAACTAACCTTCTGTCAAACTGAGGATAAAGCAGGTGTGGTGATGGGAAAGGCAGAACTAAAATTCCTCCTAGTCAATACATCATCGCACTTCTAAGATTATTTAAAAAAATGAGCCCTTGGCTGACTGGCGCCCTAGGCTGCAGCCTAGTCAGCCTAATGTTTAACCAGGCCCTGTACAGACAACAGAAAATAAACCAAAAACATAGATTTTTCAGTTCAAAATGTGTCCAAAATTCTTGTTATTTTTGGTTTTTGGTTACAGATTTGTATTTCTTCCAATAAATAAAAATATACTTGAAAATAAAAATACTTTATGTTTTATTTAATACTAATCTATATTATTTCATATTGGTACCCTTCACAATCTGGTACCTGAATTTTCCAGGTACCATAATGGTTCCCAAAACCGGTACCTCAATCTAATTTTCACACCCACATCTAACTAGTAAAAAATACAAATAGGCTAAGTACTTTACTGTAAAACTTTCTGTTATTTATTTTTTGATTTATTTGGACTTTACCTATCGCTTCTAGTGTTTAAAACTACACTACGTTTCGGGAGGTAAGGAAACTCCTCCCGTTATCAAGTGAACCCTACTTACATCTAAATATCAAACTCTTACACCTAACTAACCTACATTTTTTTGGATTTTTTGATTTTTCTTTTACATTCTAATTTACACTAACACAAAGATAACAAAAAATCAAATACAATACACTAACACAAAATTTATATCACACCTAACTAACCTACATTTTTTTAAATATTTTTCTTTACAATTTAATTTGACTAACAGAAAGATAACAAATATATATACAAAAAATCGAATACAATACACTAATACAACATTTATATATACGAACAAATGAAAAACTGACAATACATTACCTGTTCTGCATCGTGGCCTCCAAGCTGACGGGCAAACACGGGAAACGGGCTCACGTCCATCCACAACCAAATCGCACACTAGACTAGTGGCTAGCGGCAGTGGAGGGGGGAGAGCCGTTACCCCCACCTACCGACAGGGGCACGTGACGACACAGCTGTGGCTACCCACACGTCTTTGTCGACGGGAACATGACACGGAAACCAAAAACTGCACGATTCCTCCTAGAATGCTACACGGGCACCAGTACGATATTCTCATAGAGATTACCGCATGCCTCCAAGGTGAGCATTGGGAACTGGTCATGCAATCAGGTGGCCGTGTTTCCTCCAAGGGCGATCACGGACGCATGTGTCGTAGCCGCATTGGATGGACTCTAGACGCAGGAGCAACTGTAACACAAGGAACTGGCGTGTGTTTGCGGGGTGATTTTTGACTGAAATGGTTTTTAATTAAGGGAATCCATAGTGGCCTGACATCAATACTACTCTGACTTATTGGATTTTCATGTAATTTAATTAATGCCCCTTCAACAAACTTTCTTTTATAATAGTGAGACTCATGATGTATAATTTTTGCCTCTTCCCAACTAAATTTATGATCATTTTCCCAGGCGTGTTTTGCCAATTTAGATTTTACTGTTTCGCCATTTTTTGTGTTTCTTTTATGTTCGTTTATACGAACTTTTAGCGGCCTTTTAGTTTCCCCTATATATTCACCCTCACATTCACATTTGATGCTGTAGATACAGTTTTTTGAGGCTTGTTCTTCATTTTTCGGTTTTACTTTAGTTAGTTGCTGTCTCAGAGTGTTTGACGATTTAAAAGCTGTTAAGATCTTATATTTTCTGGCAACTCGCCTTATTTTTTCCGACAGTTTTGGGACATATGGGATGCTTATGAAAGCTGTTGGTTTATCCACATTTGGAACAGTGTTTGGCTTTGTCCCCCTTTCCTTTTTGCATCTGCTAATTATTTTTTGAGGATAACCATTCTTTTGTAACTCTTGTGAAATTTTATTGTGCTCCGCGTCTAAAGTTTTCTTTTCACAACAAACTGATTTGGCCCTGTCGAAAAGAGAATAAGCTACTGATTCTTTGACTGATTCACAGTGGTTTGATTTGTAATTGAGGTATCGACCTGTGTGTGTTTTCTTTCTAAAAATTTCTGTTTTAAGGGCGTTTCCATCTTTAACTACATTTACATCCAAAAATGCTAGTTTTTTGTCTTGTTCTTTTTCTGTTGTGAGTTTAATTGTTGGTGAAACTTTATTTAAATGCTTAGTAAACTCGTCTAACTTTTTATCGCCATGATTCCAGACTGCAAAGACATCGTCAACGTACCTCAGCCACACTTTCGGTTGAAAACAAGCAGACGCAATAGCTTTCTGTTCGAATTCTTCCATAAATATGTTGGCAAATATTGGTGACAAAGGCGATCCCATTGCCATTCCCTCATCCTGGCGGAATATTTGGCCCTCCAATTCAAAATAATTTGACTCAGTACATAATTTAAGCAAATCCATAATTACATTTACTGGGATTTTGGTTCTTGTGTTTAAGTTTTGGTCATTGAGTAACCGTTTTTCAATGATTTCTAGTGTTTGGTTTACGGGGATATTAGTGAAAAGACTTTCAACATCAAAACTAACTAACATGTCCTCGTCTGAAATTTGCATGTCTTTTACGATTTCTACAAAATGCTTTGTGTTTGTTACATGTGAATCAGTATTTCCTGATAAAGGTTTGAGTATGGGCAGGAGAAATCTACATAGTTCTCTACTTGGGGAGTCTCTTGAACTAACAATGGGTCTCAGAGGAACACCTTCTTTGTGTATTTTTGGTAGCCCATACATGTAGTGTAGTTTTAAACACTAGAAGCGATAGGTAAAGTCCAAATAAATCAAAAAATAAATTCAAATCCATCGCTATTATGAGTTTCAAAAATACAGTTTTCTGTTATTATTTACCAATTAAACTTAGATTTTTACCAATTAAACCAATATAACCTTATTTTGTTTGTTTTTGGACTTGTCTCAACAAAGTTTAATATTTGTGAATCTATTGTTAGTATAACATATAAGGTAATAGTAATACTGATAACAAAAAGTAATAGTAATAAAAAGATGATTGCTGAATAAAAATACATACAGCAAAGAATTAAACATCAACATTTAATCTTGAAAATTTAACATTTTATCTTGAAAACAAGTCTGTTATATGTAGCCTGAATATTAACTAAGCCCCTAGTTATTTGTATTTTCATCAACAAAATGAACATCAACATTTAATTTTAAAAATTAAATATTTTACCTTTGATAACAAGTCTGCTACATGCAGCCTACAATTCAATTAGTTATTTTTATTTCAAGAACCTCGTATAATCCTTTAAAAATTGTAATATGTTTTATTAGTTTATATTACTTTATGTTAGTATTAGTTGGCCTACATTATGTAATGTTTGTATTTATTCATGTATAATGTATTTAGGGCCTATATCAATTAATCAACCCATTATCACTCCATCATTTCTCGACCCTCCTTACACCAAGGATTACCAATGAATTGCTCTGGATAGTACAGCTTAAGCATAAATTCTTCTAGCATAAAATGACTAAATCAGGAAGAAGGGGTCTCATGGAATTTTCTGTGGGCAAAGGTCCACTAACGCTCTCACATCTTTGAAGTGTTAATGATTACGTATTTACGTATGTTCTATTTTTATTTAAAGAATTTGTTGAAACTAGCAGGTGCCCTTCGAAATTCGACAGATAAAATACTAAGTTAAGCCGACATTATCCTGTTGGAACAACCACCAACAATGAAATACTTGACTTAAAATATCACAAATTATGAAAATGCACTTTTATATTATAAAGTTGTTAGCGACCCCTCAAAACGTGTTTAGGGGGGTTACGTTAGGAACTTTTACGGTGGTCCCGGGCTTAAGTTTCATTGTGCGGGCAGGGCCTGATTAAGAGGTGTGGCGCCTGCAGGCTTGATTTGGCGCCCCCCCTCCTCCCAACAAAAACCATCCAGTAAAAGTATTCAAAACTAAAGACTTATAAGTATTTCAGGATGTGTCAGTTTCGGTTCTCAACAGTTTGATCGGTTTATGAGGAAACCCGAATTGAGAACCTATTTTCCTCGGTTTCAGTTAATATTGTAAATTACGGCAAAATCATGTTACATTGGCCGCAAATAATGATCGCACCACAGAAGACCGTATAGAGGATATAATCCCATCCCAAAAAAATCCCGAGGTAAAATAAATCCCGTCCGAAAAACAAGATACTATATACCCGAAAAATTCCAAAATTTTGGGACCCGTCTATCCCAATAACGAGCTAAGGAACAACTAAACGAACCTTCTGTCAAAGTGTCAAACTGATAATAAAGCAGGTGTGGTGACAGGAAAGTGCACGAGGAACTAAAATTCCTCTAGCCACTTGATCACCACAGTTCCAAAATTATAAAACATTAGCTCCTTCGGCGCCCCTTGGCTGACTTGCGCCCTAGGCTGCAGCCTAGTCAGCCAATGGTTAATCAGACCCTGCGTGCGGGTCATGCTAAAGGCGGTCTCACACTTCTCGCGAACAGGCCTGAATATTCAGCGGAACATCCTCCCGAAAGTTCACTGAGCATTCCGTCCCGTATGTTCCCATACATATTCAAAAGTTCGTGCAGCTCCCACACTTCTCAAGAATACTTCGAATATTCGGAGTCCGGCCGAATGTTCAGGCTTGTTCGCGAGAAGTGCGGGACCGCCTTAATAGTTCACTTTTCCTTAGGAAATTCACTATTAAATCAAAAGCTTGATTTTCATTAGACAGCTGATCAGCTGTCTAATGAAAATCATAGAGTTGGGATTATAATCAGCTGTTTGTTGTAAATAAAACATACTATAAATGCCACCAAAAGGGTTTGTAGACACTTACATTTTGTATCATTTAACAAACTTAAAAGGAGAAAATGGTAAATCTGACAATTTTGGGGAGTATCGGAATGTTTTAGCTTCAAATTGGTATAAATTCCATGACCAAATGTTACCTGGTTTTCTCAAACTAAGGCCGAGTTCCTAGTAAAAAATTCTCCCACATGGGGAAATTTGAGGACTTTTTACTTTATATCATTAAACTTACAAGGAGAAAATGATAAATCTGACAATTTTGGGGAGGATCGGTATGTTTAAGCTAAAAATTGGTACAAATTACATGACTACACGTTGCCTGGTATTTTCAAACCAAGGCTGAGTTCTTTTTAAAATATTCTCCCATTTAAATAACAAGGAGCAACTTTTTAAATGTCAATATTTTAAAAACTAAAGCGGTATTTTTGAGTTTTACATTTTTCTGTTAATCTGCAGTGTAAAAGCTTTAAAGTGACACATCGATTGTCCCAATCGGTTGAAAAATAACGATGTAGCAGGCCGAAAACGAAATTCCTTAGGTAATAAATAAATAAGATACTGCATTGGCCCTAGTAAACCATTAATTAGTAACTTACAGCACAGTGATATTTTTAAAAGATATATTTTGTGTTCAAACAGCGTCAAACTTCACACTGACTAGTACTTATAAAATTAATGGTAGTGAAACCACTTGTTTGGTCCTCATCGTGACACTAATTTATAAATTATTTTGATTGCAGTTTCTAACAGAGTTGACAAAGCTATTTCAGAGCAGGCGGACTGGAGGTGCAGTAACAGTTACAATGAAGAAGTGTAAGTATGTGTATTGTCCAGAGAACTCTATTAATACACCTGGAATGCTATCGCAGTGGAGTTTTGATGCGAAAAACGGTCCTTCCCCCTCCACTTCTTGGGCAACTTTGTCAACTGAGCGATTTCTGCCGGAAAATATTTTAATGCGCGCACTCATTAACACGCTCCTCCATCGCGCAGGGATCACCGGACTGTAAATAAACATATATTTCTTATCTGGGAGAATAGAGGATTCCAACGGAGTTAACAACGTACAGATCTGTTAGTTAACATATTTATAAAAATACAAAATATAATCAGCTAGTCAATTTGGAACATGAAAAAGTTACTAAGTGTGAACCTTTTTAAGTTTTAGGTAGAAACAAACTTCAAGCGAGAAAAATGTTGGAAATGAGTTGAATAACAACTTTAATTTAAAACATTTGTTTATGCAGTCTGTAGTTTTCTTACATTTAAAGGTTAAACGCGAGCTTTCAATATCGCCACCGCCGCCGTACACCGATGAAACACTCCAATGAAAGTAAATCGTGCGACATTCATAAATTTGTAAACAGTGCAATAAATTACTTTGGTGGCAACACTTTATGTTCCCATCGGATCACCTACCCTGATGATGATCGACATGAGTTACAGCTTGTGAAAAATATTTCCTATTTGTTTTTCAAAGTACGATGCCATGATTTCGCTCGGACTCGATCCATGGAAGAAAATAAAGAAAGCGTCAATGGGCCTAAGGCAGAAATTGAATAAGTTAATTTTATTTAATCACACTTAAGATGTGTAAGAGCAACTGTATAGTCTTATATTGTAATAAAATATCATTTAAAATTGGGTTTCAAATTCATTTTAAGTATTAACCTGTTCCCTGTGTGATTTTACATGCTACCGTATATGTTGGTTCCACTTGTGATTCAGTTTATCTAATACAAAACAACGGCAATGAAACAAATATCTATTTCCAAAATAAAAACAAGAGTGACTACCAGAGACCACTTACTGCCTGTAAAATACTAAGTCATAGTTCAGCTTGTTAATACAATCAAGTTTGTGTTTTTTAGCAAAGTGTCGCGTCAGTTAGCTGGAATGAGTGCGGCGCGAATCGGTTTGAGCGCGGGAAACGTTAATACCTTCTTTACAGAACAAATAAATCAACTTATGAAAAAAGGTTTGGGATAAAAATTGTGGATCAACTAATTATCTACAACTTTTCCGCTGGAATTTTCTTTTTAACCCCAAAACAAAAAAGTTTACGCTTAGAAACTTTTTCGTGTCACACTTTTAAAACACTAAATAGTTTTAATTACTACAAATAAATTAAATTACCAAACTACAAGAAGTTTTACTGTTAGATTCCGTAGTTCATGCAGATCAATAATATATACACTTTATTGTAATTACATGAATATAGCGAGGCGCAAAAGCGTGTAAACGATAGGGCGCACAATGCTGAAATCCACTGAGCAGCCGTGAGTACCATTGAAGGGGTGGGGGTAAAGACCGGTTTCTTGACACAGCCCGAGCGTTCCAGGTGTATTAATAGAGTTCTATGGTATTGTCTGATTCACCTA
The DNA here is from genome assembly GCA_963675035.1 of Allygus modestus. Classification (NCBI taxonomy): domain Eukaryota; kingdom Metazoa; phylum Arthropoda; class Insecta; order Hemiptera; family Cicadellidae; genus Allygus; species Allygus modestus. The sequence continues at coordinate 158,694,942 of OY776111.1, forward strand.
GTTCGGAAAGTGAATTTTAGAAATAAACTAGTTAGTTAGGTAACTCATCGTAAACTGTATTCAGTTCAAAACTTTACCTATCAATTCACCCAACCTTATCAAAATCCATCCAATTAATAAACCATGATCAAGACCATAGCCTTTGAATTATTTTGTATAAATATCCAATTGTTTGTGTGTCCGGGTCTTATATAGTGTTGATTGATTGTCGTCATATTGGCAGAAATGATTTTAAATGTTTGTGACATAAAAAGTGAATCTTTCATTTAATTCATATAAAACAACCAAAACATTATGTATTAGATTAAGTTTTAACTCATAAGCTGCCACATTCACCTGATCAATGCAGCATAGCTTGTCTGGCTTATAAATACTGACCATCTGTATTTGTAAGGATTTACTTTATTGCTGCTAGATTATTATTTTTACAAAATATACAGTGCGTTATACGAGTGAAAACCCAGGCTGTCCATAAGCCCAATGTTAAAATTAACATTAGTCTTATGGACAGCCTGGTTTTTCACTCGTGCAACGCGCTCTACTACTTAAAAAAGTCATTCTGATTCCAAGCTTACTACATGGCAAATTGTGACGTTAAAATTTAAAAGGTAATAGTAATAGTAGTCAATAATAGTAATTTATTTAGCCATTAAGTACATAACAATACTATAGGTCATGTCAAATCGAACAATAATATGCAAAACATAAAATAAACATAAAACGCATTCTATTCAGTTTAAACAATGTGTCTTAGGAATTAAAAAATACACAAAATATAGTTTAGTACATAAATAACAATGGTATAATTACTCAACATGTGGTTACTTAATATTTATTCTAACTTAAAACCAGAAAAATAAAAATTCATATACTCTTTGTTACAGTAAAACACATTCCCCTGTAATTAAACTTTCAAGACCTTAATAGTCCAGTCATTTTAGACAAATTACCTTAAAAAACCCTTTTAAGCATGAGACTTCGTGTATGTATTGAATTTTACCTCCATAATAACATACTAAAAGTCCTCGAAAAAAAAACTTGTGCCACGGCCGCCATCTTGGAAAATGGCGGCCAATTTTCACTTTTTTGCTTATATCTCTTTTATTATTGCTGATAGAGCGAAACGTTACAAATAAAAGTTGATTGAAATTACAAAATTCACAATTTCGGTTATTATAACTTTTCCTCTAAACCTAACGGTTTTCGAGTTATTAATAATTTAAATATATAAATATATGCAGGGTGAGTCAGGTCACACTTCCAGCATGTACAAGGGAGGGACGGTTTATTCTTACTCGTAACAAACTCAGCGTTACTCTGATATGATACACATAACAGTTGCTTTAGAACAAAATATCTTTTTAGATATTTGTATTTGTGAGGCCGAAAAATTATATAAAATATAACAAAAAATTGTATATATCATATACAAAATATAATGTATAAATTGTGTATACAGTGGAACCTCTCAAATCCGAACCCCGGAAATCCGAAATCCCAGCAAATCCGAACACGTTCTCAGGAAAACAAAAAATAAATAAACTAGGTTGGAAATGAACAAAAAAGATTCAATTTACTACCTGGAAAATGAAAAAACCAGATTTAATCACACAAATTTATTTTTTAAGGTTATAACACTTTAAGGCTTAGTGTTTACATATTTAAAACGTTATAAATTCAGTTAAATATACATCAGATAGGAAAAAAAGTACGTCTACTTACGTATTACAAAGGTTATAATCCAAAACAGTGAGATTATGATTACGATTCACACGAAAAATAACAAAACAAGAATAAACAATCACTCATTTTCACTTGAAGTCTGTTATCTTTAACTGTCGAAGAGAAGAAAATCTTCCCACGGAGGCAATTCCAAGCCAGCGTCGCATAAACATCACGTCATTCGGAGTGGCAGACGGGTGTTGTTCCACAAAACGTAGTGCGACGTCAAGAGCAGAAGTAGCTTCTGTGTACGTCACGACGTCCGTAGGAGCTTCCTCTCCCTCACTGTCACTGCCACCTACATCGCCATCACGCTGTCCCTGGACCATGTTTACTAAATCCTGATCACTATATTCTTCGTTCACATCAGCTGATGCCCACTCTTGTAAGCAACTTTCTCCTTCATTCTCACAGCCTGGGACTTGCTGCACAAGATTAAGGAGCTCTTGTTGTGTGCCAGGGGTAGGGTCAGGTGTGTCTTCAAACTGGAGATCGGGCCAAAGCTTCTTCCAACTTTCACGCAGAAAATCCTTGCTTGTGTTTTCCCATGATTCAGCTACCCAGTAAATAAGTCTTTAATTGTTATTTTTTTCAAGTTTTCACGAATAGAAAGAGAGTCATTTTCAATTAAAAAGCGAAGGAGCTTCTTCCTGTAGTTAATTTTTACGTGGTTGAGATTCCCTTGGTCCATTGGCTGCAGAAGTGCTGTAACATTCGGAGGCAGGAAAATTGCTTTTATGTCCCCGCACACCAACTGCATGTCGGACGGATGGCAAGAGGCATTGTCGATGAGAAGAAGTGCTCTTTGTGGCAGATCATTTTCTTCATTGAACTTCTTCACTGACGGAACGAATTGCTTATCGAACCACTCCTTGAAAAGAGTACTTGACATCCATGAGTTGTTCTGATTTCTATAAAATACAGGAAGTGAATTCATATTTAAATTCTTCAAAGCCCTAGGTTTGGCAGCTTTTCCTATCACCATCAATAGCAGCTTGTTTGTTCCTGTGACATTACTGCAAGCTAAAACGGTAAGCCGCTGTTTGTTCATTTTGAAGCCTGGTGCAGAGGATTCCTCTTGAGAAGCGAGACTTTTTGTAGGGAGAGCTTTGAAATTTAAGCCTGTCTCGTCTGCATTATAAATTTGCTGAGGCGAATAATTTTGCGATGACACTATTTCAGCAAATTCTGTAATGTAATTTTCAGCTGAAGCTGTGTCAGCTGACAGCTTTTCTCCACAAATCAATAGTTGTCTGATGCCATGCCGTTTTTTCCATCGATCCAACCATCCGTTGCTTGCTGAGAAGGACGAATCATCGTTCATCAATCTTTTCAGATGCAACGCTTTTTCTTGAATCAATGGACCACTAATTGGCACGCCTTTCTGTCGTTCTTGCGAAAACCATAAAAAAACTGCTTCATCGATTTTTTCATTGACAGACACTGCAGTGTGATGGCGTTGTTTTAATGCCTTTTCACTTGTAGTTGCAGAAAACTGTTCGATTTTGGTACGGTTTTTTTTCCAGTCACTTATTGTTGCTTTTCCAACTCCATACTCCGCCGCTAACTTTGTTAGACTTTCGCCGTCGTCTAAACGTTTTAAGGCTTTTAACTTTTGTTCAACAGTACATGAACTATATTTCCGCTTACTCGACTCAGCCATTACTTTTAAAACGTCAGTCAACGAAGTAAAGCACAAAAATCAGTTTATTAGAGTAAATAAATATTAAATTAACCGCACAAACGCTTTAACACTTCACACTTAACTACCACATTTTTTATGTACACATATATTATAAGTACATTTGCCAACGATACACACTATTCAGCAGGTGAAAGCTCACTAGATAGACAAAATCAAATAAATACAGTATCTCTTTAGAGGAAGTGGTAGGGGTGGAGTGATATATTTTTAGCACACGCTCGTCTAGTAACAATGAAAGTACACCGGACGTACACCTGCAAGTCAAGGTCACTGCCCTTCGTGGTACCACTGGGCCACCCTGTCTAACCTCAGCTGTCGTTTACCGCCAATACAGTGACGAAATTTGTACGTAAGATTATTTCCCGGGTAATCCGAACACCCCGAAATCCGAACAGGCTTCAGCCCCAATTAGTTCGGATTTGAGGGGTTCCACTGTATTAACTTAATTATAAAATTATATTCTTATAAGAATTTAAAAACCTATTTTATTTAAATTATTATTTTGTTAGAAATCAACTGAAGTTATGTAACACATCAGAGTAAAGCTGAGTTTATTACGAGTAAGAAAGTCCGATTTTTCTGGTTTTCAAACTAAAGTCATGAATGTCATTTTACACATTTGAGCCAAATTTCATTGAAATCGGACGTTTTTTACTCAAGTTATCGCATTCACTGACACACACACATATATATATACACTAGCAGTTACCCGGCGCGCGTTGCTGCGCCCAAAAGTTAAAATAAAAAAGTTAATATAAATTCAAGTAACACAATTCAAAAGATAATAAACCAGCCTGTGTTTACAATTCTTTGTTTACAATGTGTTGTTTACATTTAAACAAATGACAGTTTAAAGAAACTTTGAATTTTTTTAATTACAGCTGTTAATTTTGTAAACACTAAATTTCTAAAACCTGACACTGCTCCCTTGTATGCCCTCCGGGTCGGAGCCCTTTGGACAGATTTGCACCAAACTTCACACAAACCATCCTTGAATAATGCTTAATAATGCCTGAAAGTTTCATTACAATCTGTCGAGCGGTTTTGGAGTCCATAGGCTACATATATATATACATACATACTTCCTCTTTTATAGATATATATACATATATATAAATGTGAACGAATAGTGTTTTTGTCATCTGGGGACCTTAAAACAAAAAGTTAACATGGTCTCGGGCTTAAGTAATAGCTTCTTCCCTATAGGGGAAATTCGCTAATACCATTTTCCCATAAGATAAACATCGGAGAAATGTTATTTGGATTTTCTCCACAACCACTTAACCCAGGTTAATGATTCAAAATACTATATTATTTGTAAAAAATGGTCAAAACCAAAATTGTGTGTTTTAAATATGTTATGGTAAAAAATGCAAAAAACTTATTTTTTGGAAAAATTTTAAACCACATAAACCCTTTTTCCCATGGTCCGATTTTTCTGGTTTTTGAACTTAAAGTCATGAATGTCACTTTACACATTTGAGCTAAATTTCATTGAAATCGGACGTTTTTTACTCAAGTTATCGTATTCACTGACCCATATATATATAAATTTGAACGAATAGTGTTTTTGGCATCCGGAGATCTCAAACCAAAAAGTTATCAGTCTCGGGCTTAAGTCTTACCATGAGACCTACGGTAATAGCTTCTTCCCTATAGGGGAAATTCGCTAAAACTAATAAAGCAAAGAAAATTGGAGTACAACAGTAATTTAATAACAAAATGCAATAATAATAAATCTAAAGCAATATGGTCTGTCATAAAAAGAATTACAGGAGTTGGGATACACCGATTTGATAATTTACCAACAAATCTAAGTGCAAATGGTTTTAATAAATCATTTATAAGAAGTCTAAAGGAAATCAAGAGTAATATTCCTATAACTGTTCAAAATTATGACTATTTATAAAAAATAACTAATATAAAAATTAATAAACATTTTTCATTTAGACACGTCACAGTTGAAGAAGTGTTCAATATAATTAAATCTCTAAACACAAGTTCTTGTTTGGATATATATGCTCTAAACACATTAATAATAAAGGGAGCCTCAAGATACATTTGTGAAATACTGTGCACTTTATTCAACAAATGTATCAATGAAGAACATTTTCCAACTATTTACAAGCATGTGAAAGTCGTCCCAATACATAAATCGGGTCAAAAAACTTATAATAATTATAGACCTATTTCAATAGTCCCTGTAATTTCAAAAATATTTGAAAAACTTAGGTTTAATCAAATAAACGAATATTTTGAGAATAAACGAATTATCTCTTTAGTGATAGACAGTTTGGATTCAGACCAAATTTAAACACCAATAATGCAGTTTTAGATCTGACTACAAATATAATTCAAACAACTGAATGTGGTAAATTAGTATCTTTTAGAAGTTTTTATATGTCCAAAGCTTTTGACACAGTGACACACAAAATTGTATTGGGAAAAATGAAATATTATGGTTTTAATGACAGTGCGCTGAATTTGATTGCTACATATTTAAATAGAAGAATTCAATATGTTGAATACGATAATGAAATTTTGGAAGGAATACCAGTTGAGGTGGGTGTACCACAAGGTTCTTGTTGAGGTCCACTATTCTTCAATATATTCGTCAATGACCTACTGAACAGTTTAGCTAGAGAAAATAGAACAAATTTTTTATATGCTGATGATTTAGGAGTAAATGTAATAGGGGAATCCTGATCAGTTGATTAAAAATCTAGAGACTGTAACAGAATAAATTCAATATTGGTGTCATGAAATTAATCTTGAATATGACTAAGACAAAGTTTATAAATAATTTTTTCAAATAAGTTTTTTCTCAATGGCAATAGAAACTCAATGATATTTTTAGGAATTATAATAGATTCACAATTGAATTGGAACGACCACTCTTCATATATTAGTGGAAAAATTAGCAGAGGATTATATGTTTTAACAAGATTAAAAAGAAATGTAAATTTGGAAGTAATTTTAAATGCCTACCACGCCTATGTTCAGAGTTATATTGGCTATAGAACTTTAGTATGAGGCAATGGACCAAATTATAAACTTATTTTTAAAATAAAACAATCAGAATAATTTGGAAACCAAAAACCCATTGCAGACCATTATTTAAAAAACTAGGCATACTAACATTGGCATCACTAAACATTTTATAAAGTTTGCATTAAAAGAAATCACTCTAAATTTGTACTAAATTCAGATATTCACCTACGTCAAACAAGAAATCAAAATAAATTTAAAGTTACATGTTTTTCAAGATTCAAAAATCAAAAGGAATTTCAATGAAGTGGGTTTAACTATTTTTAACAAATTACCAACTGATTGGAAGAGTTTAAGCGAAAGAAGCTTCAAAAAGAAGATTAAGAATATTCTACTGAATGACTGTCCTTACATAATTGAGGAATGTTTGAAGAAAAATTATTGGACACAGAAAAAATTTAAATAATTAGATGTACTATAATGTATCAAAATTTATTGTTCTTTTTACTATTGTCATGTATTATTTTTAATGCCTAGCGACAATAAAATTATTTATTTATTTATTTACCTAATCAAACGTTGTTTTGACATTTTATGTGTTGAATTAAGTGCCTCTCATGTTTCCATGGAGAAATAATAGACCTGTTGACATCAGCACTATTGTTTACTCTGAGGTCAAGGGACGAAACTAAATATATGGGAAATCACAACTTAAAGGGTTATTTATACATTACAGATTTTGTCAATTAATACCGTAATAATTGCAACATGTGAGGCAAAATATTGCCTTCTTCTTCGGGTCAGCCTGAATCGACTTCGGTACCGGTAATTCTAATATATGCGATGCATCATTGAAAGATACTATGATTTTCTCTAAGTCAGCTGATTCCCTTTTGTCTGTTCTTAGATACACACTATACATGTTTCAATAATCAGATAGAGAAACTTAAAATAGTGATAAAATAGGTTATAAAAAGTTCCTTTTACCGAATTTCCCCTATAGGGAAGAAGCTATTACCATAGTCGGCATGGTAAGACCTAGGCCCGGGACCCCAAAAACACCATTCGTTCGAAACTATATATATATATATATATATATATATATATATATATATATGTGTGTGTGTGTCCGTAGGCACGATAACTCCCGTAAAAATTATCCAATTTTGATTAAATTTGGTATAAATGTGTAAAGCAACATTTATGACTAAGTTCGAAAACCAGTCAGATCGCTCCATCCGAAGAGGTATTTTGGGGGGGTTTTGTACCCCAAAAATGGGTTTTTTGAATTTTTTACATAAAAATTTTGAAATAGTCAAATATTAGTTTTTACCATTGGATTCAGCTTAAAAAAACACACAATTTGGAAATTTGGTCATTCGTCTACGTATTTTGATTGGTTACCGAGATATTGAAAGTGCAAAACACAGTACGTTGTCTATTGTTATTCTTATGGAGGAAAAGACAAATTTTATATATCGCTTATTTATGAACGTATACTGACGAAACTTGGTATACAGCTTCATCTGATTGTGGTCTGTTGATATTTGCTAAAAAAAAATGTTTTGCCAAAGGCTCCCATAGCAGCAAACCTGCGTACTCACCCCCATGTTATTCTTATGGAGAATAAATGCTATGTCTCTCTTAATTATGAACATAAATGAATAAAAACTGGTATACAACCTCATCTAGTTAGGATCTATTGATATTAGCGTAAAAACCCATTTATTGTGTTCCTTGTTGCAGCAAACCTGCATACTCAGCCCCAATGTTATTCTTATGGAGAATAATTAAAATTGTATATCGCTTATTTGTGAAGTTATTTTTATGAAACTTGGTAAGTGGCTTTATGTAGTATTAAGACATTTATATCTCCATTGGAAATTCGCTGAGTATGCAGGTTTGCTGTGACGGGGGTATTTTATATTGTAGATTAAATTATTTCAAAAATGTAAGTATATTGTGCAAATATAGAGATTGAACTTTCATGTAAAACAAAGATCGTGTAAAACAGTTCAGTGGAAACCTCAAATCACAACTAATCAGAGGTGCAAAGTTGAAATTTTTATCCCATGTTAAATTGCTATAAGAAAACTTTTAATCTCGTTTTTAAATAGTTATTAACCAGATGCCAACGTTTAAGGTAAATTTGCCTTTCATTTGACACCACCCGCGTATAAATCGGTCCAGTGGAAGTCTCACATGTTCTTCCGGAAGATTTTTAATTTTGTATTTTAATACATAAGATAGTGGTTAAGAATTAAATCATTAAAAAGGGGTAACTGTTGTAGAGTTTATGCTTGTTGGTTGTTTTACTTGTTTCTTTCTTATTTTTATATTCCTTTTTTTCTCTTTCAAAATCAGGGTGTACAAACGTTAGTAATCGTCTCTGAGAAAGACTCTAACAAATTTCTTGTTATAAAGAACTGTTTTTGATCAGAAGTGGGGGAAAGGCGTTTCTTTTAATTTATTTTACCTCATATGTTTTAGCTTTAGTATTTATTGTTTGTACCACAACAAATTTATTAATTTTTGCCTTTTAGTCTAAGTTTTTTTCCTTTTTGTAACTAACACTATTCTGCCTGTACATGTATGCAGCAATGAATAAAGATATTTCTGATTCTGATTCTTATTCCAAACAGCTGCTCAGTCCGAGTCGAGCTGACGGAGCAATTTTCTTTTTGTTCAATCTTTGTATCTGAATTTTAACTCTTATATCAAAATATCGGGATGAAAGACTAGCTTACATTTGATTTGTTTTCTTTTGTATCAATCCTAATTGAATTAAAACTATCAACTCCACGGTACCTTCCCAAAACCCATTTATAAACAACAAGTTAAATTTATGTGTAATTTCCTTAACTAGTTTATTTCCATAAAATATTTCTTAAAACTACAGGTCATAGAAATCAACGTTTCCCTAACCATTTTCTTCACAGGATTTGATAAACTAGAACTTTTATCTTTTGTTCTGAGAAAAACATGTTATCTTTTGTTCTGAGAAAAAACATGTCGTCTTTTGTTCTGAGAAAAAACATGTTATACTGGTTGTATTTATGTTACATAGATATTTTAAGTTAGAAGAGCAGAATCCTAAATATCGTTATCTTATATCTCTGAAATTTTTCAGATGATGGGCATACAAAGCCTACGCCAAGAGATGGCAGTAAACCTCCCCCAGAACCTACAGAATACACATGTCTTCTAAGGGCAAAGACAAAAAGTAAAAAACTGGCTACAATCGTAAGTTGATTCTTTTTCTCTTACATTTATTTTTTCTAAATCTTATATTCTGCTTATGATTATTGATTTATGTAGGCCTGTTCTTAGCAGAGTAATATAGAAAAAATAAACATATTCAACCCTATTTTTCCCTCTAAAATTAGCTGATTGAAAAATGTTCTGTAGAAGAAAGAGCTGAACTCATTTTACAATACAGGACATTTCTTGGCTTTGGATTAACCAACTTTACTGCTTATTTGTTTATTGATAGATTCCCATTATCGGTAGAAAATATCTATTGATAATACAAATGTTAGTGCTCTCATTAGTGCTTTTGCTACTCGCTACAGCTAATTTCTGTGAATTTGCAATTAAAGTATTATTTTTTTAGAAAAGGTGCTTTTCAGAAAGTTTGTGAAACCATATTTCTATTTTTAGTTATAATAACTTGAAAATAACTGCAAATAAAATAAACAACACTGCAACAACGCAAACCTGCTGATATGGTACAGGAAGAAGGGATGCCAACTTATAAACCAACTTATATTGATGTTAAAAAATTACTATAGTCAACTCCCGATAATCCGGGAGCGGGTTAATCTGGTTGCGGTTTAACCGGGGTCACGAAAGGTGTATTTATTTTTATTTATCCCCTTCAAAACAATAAATAGAGCAATAATAACAATTTATTTGGTTAAATAATCTCCAGAATCATAAAATTTACTTTATTTATCAACATAATACTGTACAAACAATATAGTAAGTACAACGTAATCCTAGAGTCTGTCTTCTCGCTAATAAGCCGTGGTCCGTGCTAGGGAGCGATGACCTTGACACTGCTCAACCACCTGCACCTGCACTGGGCAGTGCGTTGGACGGACGTCTAAAAATAGAAACCAGTCAAATCAATCACCCTTCCTGCGCTGATTAACCGTCATACGTTTTTGCCCTAATTCAGAATTAATTAGCATTCTGTAGTTCTATGACCAAAAAAGTCCCACGTGACCCTCCAACCGGTCATTACCCCGGATAATCGGGAATTGACTGTACTGGTATAAGGCCATACACATATTACATAACGCACTTAAGGAGGGGAGGGGGTATGGCGTAGCGTTATGTGGTGGAGGGGGGGGTTGGATCAACGTTACGTAACTCACACATATTAACCCTAAGAGCTGGCGCACTCCCGTATCTATTGATACTGTTATAAATCTTTCAAAATTAAAAAATAATAAAATTAATATCTAAATAAAGGTTACCTACATTTAGTTATATAAAAAATACCTCCATCATACTATTTTATTAACAGGTAAAATAATAATAAATAAATAACGTGTTTTGAGAAAATTCTGTGTTGCCTTTACACCTATGGTTTGTGTTGTTTTAGAGTGTAAAATTATCACATGATACAGTATCGCGCAATGCCACCCACATCTACAGTTTTTTAAGTCATTTTGTTTTTGTATTAGTGATAAATTAAATTTGTTACGTTTTAGATGCGCTAGTTTAATTTGTTGTTTATATTATTAGTAACAGACTTGTTGGTTTGTATAAATTTTGCTTGGAAGTAAGTTATTAAAAAAATGTATAAAAAGAAAGTCATTTAAAGTTCTTAACATATTCCAAATTGCTAGTAAAACGATGTTTAAAAGGTTAAAGCTGTTTTAAAGCCTACTACGATTGAGTTAACACATTGGGGGGTGGGGGGGGGGGTTTGGTCAAGCGTAATGGTGTGTTACATGGGTGAGGGGGGTCTGAAATTATGGAAATATGTGTATGGTCCCTATTTGTAAATTGAGTTGTGAAAAAAATACCCTTTATACTTATTTAATAGGCTAGGACATTTTTTTCACTGGAAATCGGCAGAGTTACAGCAGAACATGTTGTTGCTCCTGGATGCATATGAACTCAAGCAGTTACAGAACTCGGTACTACCATTGTACTTCATAATATATGATGACTATTACATAATAAAAACTATCACATTTGTGATAAAAACTGTATCCTTCATAAAAAAATAGCATCCCTTCTAACTTGTGTCTGAATTCCAAATATTTTTATTATATCTAATATTCATATGATAGCTGTCAAACATGTTGGAGCACTGACCCTTATATTGAGAAGTATTTTGTTCTTCTATATTTATTTGACAGTATCAATCTCTAGTTTGTAGCTATAATTCTCTATATTATTTAAACAATTTCTTTATTTTTGTTCGGCGATTTTAGACCCCTAAAACTATTATTTTATATACATATTTGGTTTCAGGCAAAAGCTTTTACCATCTTGATGTGCCTTTAAGGGGGTTTGAAAAACATCCACTTTCAGGGCTCTGCCTCATTGGCTCTTAAAACTTTGAATTTTAATCTAATGGAGTTATATATTTTATTTAGTCAAACAGCTGATTACAATGTAAAAAGTTCAAAACATCTGACCCTGTACCTGCGAGGTTCCTGAGCGGAGAATGGGACTCCTGCTAGTAATGTTAATTCTAATTTATAACTGTTTGCTGATACTTCTGTAACACTATTCAAATGCATGTAATGTGTTAATTTGGCTAGATCAAGAATTATTTGATTTGATTTGAACTATTAACTGACACTATTAGATTGGGCAACTACTTGAAATTCATGTAATTAGAGTAAAGTATATAGGAAGAGTAACATTGACTCATCCCTTGCTCAGTCCATGTTGGTATTCCATGCACTGTATTGAACTTGATTTGAATTGTAATTCAAATCTTTACTAGTGGCCCGTCGCGGCTTCGCTCGCGATCACAGTACAATATTATTTTTGAGAAGTTAGTTACAATTATTGTTAAAGCACCTGGGAAACCGAGCTTTGCTCGAGAAGCCAGTGAGTTTGTTCAAAATGCCTAGAGTACTTATATTTACAGTTCCTCTCCATATTTGCTTTGCTTATTTATTTGCTCGATTATTTTCATATTGGACGTGTCCGCTTTATATTCAATCTTCAGTTTTAATGGTTCTCCCAATTTATACATAACCTAATCAGTATATTTAAAGCTATGTATACATTGGTTCTAATCACTATTCTCACAAAAATCACACACTGCTTTACCATTTGAGTGTTTTATGTTTTTTTTTTAGAATTCAGTGGTTGCTTTTGAACATCTGATACGATTCTTTTGTTTTTATTTACAAATCTTAACCATAACCCCAATGATAGTTTTTCGAATCATTTTCCATGCAAAACAGTAAATTTTTCCAGGGATGAGGCCTGAGTAACCCTAGCAGTGTGTGACGCTAAGCGTCACGCTATTTTATATAGTGTAGGCGTCCTTCATAACCGCTCCAAACGCCATCAGCGGTGTCGAGCCAGCTGATCTTTCGAACCTTTAGTGGCGGTTCGCGACGGCGTCTCTCTCTCTTGCATCTACACCAGCGACCGAAAAGCACCCCTCCCGCTCAACTTGTTCTGAATGTTTCTCCAGCTTGCTTAAGTACCGTAATTATAATTAGTTCTTAGTTTCAGAAATGGTAGGCTAGCCGGCAATCGGAGGGGCAATCCCTTTTGGGACCCCCCAACCAACTGATTATGTAGGAATTGTAAATTGGTCGAGGTTTCGGCTCGACCACATGTCAGGTTTCAGATTGCCTTTTTAGATTCAGGCCTTTCCTCTACTCAGAAGACAATTAATTAACTATCATTGCTTAGATTCAGGAACTTAGTTATTCATATATTATCCAATACAGTTATCAGTTTATCAGGTTTAGACACTTGTAACAATTTCAGTATTAGGTCTGGAAGGATATTTATTAGTTATTAATAGTTTTACCAATCATCAGAGCTGGCTGGTATAGAATTCTGGTCTGGTAAAGATCCATAGGTCTCTGGACACCCAGTCACGTTTTCCAACCCCCAATTAGTTTTTCAGTACTTATTAGCACCACATGGCTTGCCCAGACCTTGGCCTGCCTAATTAGTTGGCTAGAACTAAATTAGCCAAACCAGTAGCAGAGTTAGCACGCCACGATCCCAGTTGTAGTCTCCACACAGTTGTATTACCCAATTATTACCCCAGATTAGTACGCCCCTCTTTCCCCCGTATAGTTATGTCAATTCCAATTAGCAGCCCATTTAACCACCCCCAGTAGCATAACATTCCTATCCCCCCGCTACCTATGGTAGCGGTAACAAGTAAATATCTTTTACCCTCGCCCGACTACATATAGTAGGCCCCCCAACTCCCACTATTCAACACCCCACCGGCTACAAGTGGCCAAAGGATGGCTCCCGTACTTTGGCTGTGTCGCCTTAAATTGGCAGAGGAGGAGCCTTAAAGGAGTCGTCCTTCAGGGATCGAAAATGTTGTAATCTAGAAAACCACTAATAACTCAAAAGTGAACAATATATATCATTCGAAAGATATTTCGTGATATTTTTTCCTCCCAACACTGTGGTCGCCTAATCGGCAACTGTGCAGCTACTTACGAAGTCTCATTCAGTTCGTTTGGCTCGCTCCAAATTGGACTGTTTTTGGTATCACTGTAAACAGCAGATTTCAGGCTTTCTTCCTATGTCTGTCTCGACGTCTTTATCTTTTGTTGGTGTTGAAAATATGACATCTGAAATATGCAGTATCCAAAATGGCGTGCCATGTTGTTGTTTGGCCGTTGTGAGTTGTGTAAGAGTGTTTTAGTAATTTATTTAGCCGAATTTATGCAAAAATGGGTAGTAGTGACATTCGGGGTGCTCTTTAAGAAAGTATTAGTGACATTGATGACGATTTAGAGGGTGATATAGGCAGTGATATTGAGGTGAACGACTTTCCTGATGATGTGTCTGAGGTGTCGTTATGTGGTAGTGGTGAGTTGTTATAATATTATGCCCCTAACACTTATAAAAAAGTTCTTTTCCCAACATGTTATATATTTATATTAGAGGTCTGCGAGTACTCGAAACTTCGAGTTTTTGGCCGAGTATTTTAATACTCGAACTCGACTCAAAGTTGTGAAAAATACTCGAAAGTTCGAGCGAGTATTTCCCGCCGAATTCCGGACGATTGCTAACAATTGCGACCGTCCAAAACTCGTAGTAACGGCCGAAAATGACGATCGCTAACGATTTCAACCGGCCAAAACGCGAAGTAAAGGCCGCAAAAGGCAATTGTATCACGTAAAATCGGCCGCAAATGACGATCACTAACGATTGCGACCGGCCAAAACGCGTAGTAACGGCCTCAAAAGGCGATCTCATCATGTAAAATCGGCTGCAAATGACGATCGGACCGCGTAATTTTGGCCATAACTAACGATGTCGTCCTCTAATAATAATTATAAGCGATGTCTGGACCAGGTGATATTGGTCAAATGACAACGGGACCGTGTTTTATCGGCCGGGAACGAATTACAAACCGCGTTTTGTTTGTCAATAAGTATTCCAGTTTATACTGGCCAAAACATTGCGTTGTTACTCATGTATAAGTTAGAAACCATCAAATCTAGGGTAGTATCCAAATCCCATTACACTATTTTAAACTACAACTGATGGGAAATACTTGCTCGAAAATACTCGAAGCTCGAAAATAATTGGCACTACTCGACTCGATTAAAAAATTCACTACTCGCACACCCCTAATTTATATTTAGGGAATTGAATTTTCTACAAAATGTATAAAACTAATTTTTTATAAAAAATCTGTAGACAAAATTGTACTAAAAAATTAAACTTTCTGGATCTTTTTTATTTTACTATTTTCAGATTCTACGGTTCATTCTGATCAAAATTAATATAAGGTTGGCTAGGTTTACTTCTACGATTGAATTTATACGAATTTTCAAAAAAGGTTCTGCAAAATCGCCAAATTTAGCCTGCCATTTCCCACTTACACTATTGGCCACTGCTAGGCTTAAGCCTAGCGCGCACTAGGGCGGCACGGCACGGACGGCATTTTTAAGAGGGCGTGCGCGCACTAGCCACGGACAGGCGGGACAACCGCACATCCACAATTTAAGGGCTGGCTGCGAGATATATCGAGATTACACATCACGGATACAGATGAGGAAGTGGTTTAGTTACTTTAATTTTGACAGAAGAAGATGAAGAGACTAGAAGGAGAAAGCAAAGATTTTCATAGTAGCACCGATCTATTCCCTTATGTTTTCACGTCTGACGTTATTAAAATTTCCGGATGTCGCATGCAATATAGTTCCCGGTATTTGTCCACAAGCACAATCAACTTGAACACATCCATCTGCAACTTAGGCCTAGACTTGTTGACAACTTGTTATATCTTAATGAATTAATTTAGATAATATTTATTTAATCGTCTGTTTAAAAATTCAACTTTATTTTTGTTTACATTTTTAATTACAAAAAAATCATTATATAACACTAGTTCAAGAATTTCATATATTTATTACAATATCTTTAACTGATGTGAATTATTTATAAAATGAAATATACTTATTTTGTTTCAAGAAGTGTAATTCTTATTTTATGTATAAAACACAACTGCACTGCGATCAGTGGAGAACGGCGAAAGTCCAGTGCCGCCTGCCCGGTCGGTGCGCGGATCATCGGTACGGCCGGTCCGGCAGATCGGAAATATCCTGAAGTTTGTTCTCCCGGACTTTTTAACAAACGGCGGAAGGTTGCCGTTGCCGGCCATCCCGCCGTAGTGGGCGCACTCGCGTTACATTCAATGTTATTGACTTTTAAAAATTGCCGTGACTGCCGTCCGTCCGTGCCATGCCGCCCTAGTGCGCGCTAGGCTATAGAACACATTTATTAACCCATAAATTTGATAGTTCCAACATTTGGAGAGCCCTAAAGTAAAGCATTTTTGGAGCAGGAGGAGGCAACGGTTTTAAATATATGCGCAGTCGGACCAGTTAATTACTAACGCCAGTGATGATTAATTAAAAAATGTTAAAGGCCGACGGAGCATATGTTTCTGTCTGATAAGCCTGTTTCTAATTATAGAGCATTGCCTGCTGTCTTTCTACCAAATTTTACTCAATCGGTCTAGTACAGTTTGGGGCACAGTGCGTGGCGCCTGGATAGCGTATGCTCTGGAATGACTTTTCGCCTCTATTCGGCTTAGTACCGTTAGTGTTACAGTATACTTTTGTCAACAAAACCCAAAATTAAATTATTTTATTTTAAAATATTGGTTTTGGTTATTTTTGTTATTGTCTGCTTTTAATTATGAGAAGTTTTAAGTTGGTTCTCGCCTTTCCCAGGCGTCAAGCACCGTGGCGCGAACTGTAAGTATATGTTTAACATGGAAATATTGACGGGCGTTAGGGCTGAGCCTCATTGGCGTGGGAATAAGTCCATAACGTTTGTTGGATGGACCCATCTTCTTCCAAATATCTGCTCAATAACTCCTGTAGTTTGTTGTTCTTATTGACGGTGGACTTAAAAACGTATACAATATTTAACATTATAATCACAATGATTACCTCGATAAACTGAGCTTACCATGTTATAAGGGGTTTATGAGTTCTGTAATGTTTCATTGCCGAGTTGTTATTTCATATGGTTTAGTATACCTTTGTACAGTAGTAAAGCAGACTTGTTTCCTCTGTTCCATGATAAAAGATATTTAGCGGGCTAAATGCTCATTACAACAAATATGGTGCATTCTGTAGTGAAAGGTTGTGTAAGCTGTAGCCTTAGATCTACTTTGTAGCCGTGCCGGACAAAGGGGCATAGCCGTAATGACGTACTATGATTTAAAACAGCCAAAGTTTCCTCCTCCACACAAAAATGGGCAAAGTTTTTTACTTAAGTTTTTTTTTCAAAATGTGTGGCTCATAAACAGAAAGACAGATAAACAAATTTTAAACAGAAATTTAAATAACTCCGCTGCACACATTATTTAATTGCTCAAAGCGATATAGAAAATAAACTTATATTATTTATATAGATAAATAAATTTCTTACCTGTAAAATTGCTAATAATTGTCTTACCCCTCGTATTGCTAATAATCTGTCCACAATGTATTGACAGTTGCAATTCAAATCAAATTGTTCCCCATATTAATTTTATAGGAAAAAATTAAACTTTGAGGGCGGCCTGTGCCCTTTAGATTGAAAATAGCGAAAAATGAAAACCTTTATGCACAACTTCGAATCAGGACAAATATTTTGGTACCTCAATCATTAAAATCGGTTCAGAGATAATGGAGGAGTTCTGTTAACAAAAATCGGCGTAGCATATAAAAATATTCTATTTTATAAACTTAAAATAATATACATTTTTTAAATTTTGTTTATAAGTAAATTATAATTATTACTTTTATTAGCTTTCCAATCTTTACAACATGGAAAATGTAATTAATTGTTTAAATGTTGTATTAAGATAATATAATCCCTAACTTTATTTTTTCCAGGTACATTCAAGAGATGTGAACAAATTTCAGTTGGCCTACTGCAACCTCTTAAAAGGAAATTTTGATGGTCTGAAAAAGCTGAAAAAGAGTAAAGCAAAATCATCAAAGGCTACTCAGTGATATTTTCAGTGACATTTTTCTGTTTACTGCATGTGCTTTTCTTTTGTTTCTCCAACATTTTTGTATTATAAGGGTTTTAATTTAATTACATTTATTTTATGGATAGTTTTGTAGTTCGGTTTTGTTTACAATGCCAGAATCCTATACCTTACATTTAACCTTTTGGACACCACACATTTTCTCAATCAAGTGGTATAACCCCAGTTAATTGTGCATGGGGATTACAGGGTGTCTTACTTAAGGTGGCTCAAACAGATTACAGACAAACTCCTTGACATAGAAGGATGAATAAAAATTAACTAAATTTACGCCACGGAGTAAAAAAAAAACTAAACCAATTTTTCAATGCAGTGTTCCAAAAACTGAGGGTCACTAGTGTAGATCTTAGAATTTTTAAATGTAAACACATGTTGTACATCATTTTAAAACTTTCGCTAACACAATTATACAGAATTTTGCATTATTATAGACCACGGACGGATATACGCGTCGATCTGTTCTTCCCATAGACTGTCGACGCATATTTACGTCTGCCGGTCACATTGAAAAATACCAGTGACGCATGTATGCGTCTGCATCTTCTTATTGTACAATGGGTTATTTTTTATAAGCAGTCTATTTGAAACCCCTGATCTCTTTGTACCAGTCTACAGGAATGTCAGACGCATATACACGCTGCTTGGTCTGTGGGTATGACGATTAGTGACGTCGCAACACAGCTGGAAAAACTGTTGTATTTTTTGTTGTTTCCACTGCATCACTGCGCTCAACTTTTTTTGTGGATAACCTCTAAGTTACTACGTGTGCTTTAGTAGAGTGTTGGTTACGTATTTGTGTAGCCTGATTTTACCTTTGAAACAGCCTAATAAACAAATTTACGATGACGCATATGTGCGCCGCTTGGTCTATTTGAAAGATAACCTATTAATGTTTACTATTTTCATGCTACAGACAGGGCGACACACAAATGCATCGTTTTGAAAAATGGTGTAAATGTTACAAAAACATGTTGTTGATATTTATACATGCATTATAAGTTAATTAGGAAGTAAATTAGAGTAATTTAAATTACATGACACTCGTGATCTTTGGTTATTGTCAATCGGGTGAGTCCGGGTCTATGAGTACTGTTAAAATGTCTACTTCAGTCTTTGGGAGTGACCAGAGCGACACATATATGCATCGCTCGGTAGCGAACGTGTTAAAACCCTATATAATAGTCAAGCATTTTGGCAAAAACAGAACTCAATTATCTATCTGTTTCAAAATTACAGCTACTTTTTTTAAAACTACAGTAGATTCTCATAAACTCAACTCCTGATAACTCGACACTCAGGGAAACTCGACACCTCATTTACTATACAGTACATGTATTACAGTACTTCATATTTTGGAAACAAGGACATTTAATTATTAATTCTCATGTTTGAAGTCATTTATGTGAGTTTTATAGTTTTCTTAAGTTTGTAATACAGTATCATTATACATTATACTACAATGTGTTAAGTATAATCTAAACAGTATACAATTTACAGCTAAATAATGCGTTTTTCACCCCTCCCAATGTAATTCTGGATAACTCGACATTCCACAAACTCGACAGGGTCTTAGCCCACATTGAGTCGAGTTTGTGAGACTCTACTGTATATAATACCCCCGTCGCAGCAAACCTGCATACTCAGCGAATTTCCAATGCATAATATTAATGCATAATGCTTAATACCACATAAAGCTGCATACCAAGTTTCATAAAAATATATTCACATATAAGCGATTTTAATTATTCTCTATAAGAAAAACATTGGTAATGAGTACGTAGGTTTGCTGAAACAAGGAACACAAACAATTGGTTTTTATGCACATATAAATATAATTTAACTAGGCGAAACCACATACCAAGTTTCATCAATATTCAATCATAAATAAGCACTATATAACATTCTAGTTATTCTCTATAAGAATAACATAGGGGCTGAGAAAGCAGGTTTGCTGCAACAAGGAACAAAAAAATGGGTTTTATATAATTATCAATATAACTCAACCAAGTGAAGCTACATACCAAGTTTTATTAATTGATGTTCATTATTAAGGGAGTCATTACATTTTACTTATTCTCCATAAGAATAACATGGGGGCTGAGTACGCAGGTTTGCTGCTATGGGAATAATCAACAAAAAATCAATTTTTCATGCAAATATACCAGTACTACGTGAAGCCACATACCAAGTTTCATCAACATACATTCATAAATAATCGAGATATCAAATTTTATTTATTCTCCATAAGGATAGCATTGGACAACGTACTGTGTTTAGCACTTTGAATATCTCTGCAACAGTTGGGTGTAGAATCACAATTTAAACACCAAAATGATTGTTTTGTGGAACTGAACAGATTGGTACAAGCAAATGTGAATTTACATTAAAATAAACTGAGGAAAAGCCAAAAACCTTTTTCCCATAACATTAACATGTGAGATTTTATGAGTAGGTTTTTGGATTTTCTCCGCAACCACTTAACCTAGGTTAATAATTCAAAATACTATATTATTTTGTTTTTTAAGCTATTCAACATGGTCAAAACCAAAATTAAGTTTTTAAAAAATTTTAGGGTGAAAAATGCAAAAAACTGATTTTTGGAAAATTTAAAACTCCCCTACCCATGGTCCGATTTTTCTGGTTTTAGAACTTAAAGTCATGAATGTCATTTTACACATTTGAGCCAAATTTCATCAAAATCGGACTTTTTTATACAAATTATCGTGTTAACGGACACACATATATATATATAAATTTTAACGAATAGTGTTTTTGGCATCTGGGGACCTCAAAACAAAAAGTTATCATTGTCTCGGGCGTAAGTCTTACCATGAGACCTACGGTAATAGCTTCTTCCCTATAGAGGAAATTTGCTAAAACAAAGTGGTGTTAGTTACAAATCTTTACTCAAGTGGTGTTAGTTACTCAAGAACAGCTGAACGGATTTAAATTAAATTTTGTACATGGATAGTTTATTACCTGGATTAACACGTAGGATACTTTTTACCCCGGAAAATGTGAAGGGCTCTGCCCCTTTGGCTTTTAAAGGTTACATGTTATTCCTTATGGGAACATGTGTTTATTAGTAGTATATCTAACATATTTGAAAGGCATAAATATATGTTCATTATGGAAATAAAAAACCTACTTGAATGGCAACCCTCATAATGGAAATAAAAAACTACTTGAATGGCAACTCAAACTCTTTTTTCAATAGGCGAGTGAGCGTAGCGTACGAGCTCATATTGAAAATGAACGAGTATTTGACATAAAATAAATTCAATTAGATTAGGACAGGACAACGTCTGTCGGGCCAGCTAGTGTTAACATATATCAAAAAATATATAACTTTAAAGGTCTGGTAAATCCTAGCATCATCCGAATTTACACGTACCTCGTTTAAATCTTTCTATATCTCTTTTTGTTGTTAGCGATAAGGACAATAATCATGATTCCACGTAAAATGTAAGTTAAATGCATGCCACGTTTATGCAAAAAGTCAATGAGTATATGGAAGTGTTGTGCATATACATACATTGACTGTGGACCACAACAGTGATATCCAAACCCGACCAGTAGTTTTTTTTTTAGGAAAACACCAATGGGCCACATCCAAATAAAGCTTCATACTTTATTTAGTTTTTCCTCACAAGTTGGCATTAACACGTTCACTACAGACTTAAAATTTGGACTTTCAGTACAGACTGACGTCATGTTATTTGTACGCTCCATTTTTCGCTACAGACCAACATCACACACACGTTTTTGTGACTAATTGAGATGTTTAATAAACCATGATAGGTTTAAATAATACATTTACTGGATAGGCCTATGTAAATAAAATGTTAAATACCCAGGAATATATTTTAACCCATGTTCAAATGTAAAATTGCCCATACCCATTTTCAAATGATCCCCATCAATTATAGTTAAGCCTAATAATCATCATCAGACCATAAAACACTTATTTACCAATATATATATAGATAGCCTAATTACCATGTAGATAGCCTATAAATAAACCTCAAGCTGTTTCAAATGCCTAACTAAATTCAAATATAAAATTCTAAATTAATCTCATTAAATAGATAAACATGTGAACGTGAAAGTGTATTGGCTAGCAAGAGCCAAAAGTGAAAACAAGTGTATTTACCCTCCAACCCAGAAGAACTTGGTGCTTTGTAAACCCCAAACTATTGCAAGAATGGAAAAAACTTCTTCACCAGGAGTGGAGATAATGAAGGCCTAGTGTAAACACCTAAAGAGGGCCCTGTCCCTTTTAAATAGTTATTTCTGTCCCTTTTAAATAGTTATTTTGCGCTTATCATGCCAAAATATTTTTATCATCAACTAGTTACAGACCAATACCCATTTTAACAGGCCACCTCAAGACCAGTAGCTCTGTGACAAGAAGTAAAACCTGAACTTTGGCAAGATCTTTCCAGTTTTTACATCACCATTGGATAGCCTACTGGAACTTTAATTAGGCCAAGAACTCAACCAATTTAATCATTCAATCATTAATGTAAAAATTTGAACCTGAGAACTTTATTTATTATTTGATCTCCAAGAACATTTCTGTAATTAATAACATTGAACAATATTCAAGAGTAATGGAAGCCATGATTTCCAACAATGACTGTTAGGGCCTTTTGAGATCCAAAATTGGTTATTGTGTATTCAACTAACTAAATTATATACTTTGGACTATCTTTTTGAATCTTAAATATTATGTCTTTGTATCTGATGTCATATATTTATCCATGCCAGCTCGAAATCCCCACCCTGAGAACAAGAACCCTGTAAAAATACTAAATTTTCTACCTGATCACTTTGTATATAAAGTAGATCAATCCAAGCATTATCCCCCATATTGTAAACCATCCTGTGTATCCCTTTGTTTAGCCCATGAGATATATCTTTTATATGTTTAATCAATAAACCCTCTTTGTTAAGTGTACGAATCAATCTTATTATTTCAAATATTAGCTTAGCAATTTAAGAGCACAAACCAGTACAAACAACAAACCAAACACAAACAGCAGCAAACCAAACCAAACACAAACCAAACAACAATGAGCATAAGCAAACACAAACCAAACACTCAATGTTTCTTAATATTCCATCATTATTGTTGTTAAATAGGCTCTCTCTGCCAGTTAGTGTATTTGATCGTTTTTATAACTGCGTATTAGGGCTAGAAGAATGTATGTCACATATATGTGTTGGTTTGAGTGTGAGACTTTATATTTTGACTCCAGGGGAGTTGTTTATATTATTCTGCACCCTACAGCTGAGGTACACTCCTGCATAACCTTTCTTATCAGTTTGTTTATGTTATTGGAAACTGTTAGTAAATGTTATTGAGTGATTGATAGTGAATGGAGACAGTGTAAATTTTTTTTGAGTCGTATGTGTGATGGTTGGTCATTAGTATAAAAACCGCCGTGGATCGACGTCATGTATGTGTGACGCAAAAAATCCACAAATATGTGCAACTGTTACTTATAAAATGAGTGAGGCATTTTTTTTATTGGTATTTGAGTATAATTAAGATTGAAACTTAAAAAAATGATTTGTTCTGGGGGTTTGTTTCTTCATAATTGCATTGGTTCATTGTAACACTAAAAGCATTGAGTATTTATAGTCAATGCTAAAATTTTTTCAATGGGTCCACTAAGAACACCCATGCATCACACATACGATGATTATATTCAATTACTTAAGTCAGTGTAGGGTATCTTGCCTACAATGGGTTTGACTTATTTGTTAAATGCCTTAGTATTTTTTTGACAAAATATGTTTGGTTGAGGTGTAAGTGGTTGCAGAGAAAATCCCAATGATTAAAAAATTTGCTCCATGTTAATCTTATGAGAAAGGGGTTTTTGCTTTTTTACAGTTGGGGTTATTAATAAATTCACTTTGGTTTTTAATAATGAATTCAGCCGTATAAAACATTTTGGTGTTTTTATTTTTGTTCTATGTCAATAAGATACAAAGATACGGTGCAAGTGCTACACAGTACAATGTTCAATGATATTCTCTTGGAGGAGAAGTACAACATATATATCGCTTAATTATGAACATAAATTGATAAAACTTGGTTTATGGCTTTATATGGTTGTGGTTTATTGACATTTGCTTAAAAAACCTTTTTTGCTGACGTAAATTCTGTGTACTCCGCTGTCATGTTAGTCTTATGGAGGATACAACAAATTGTATATCTTGCATTATATATGATTATAAAACTTGTTATGTTGCTTCATTTGGTTGTGGCCCATTGATTTTTGCGGAATACCTGACGGTAGAGAAAATATTTGATTTAAACCCTTTGCACTTGTAAGGCTACTCTCAGTGGCCAGCGCTTACTCCATACCAGCTTGTATTTATTCTTGGCAACATTTCTCTCAGGTCGTATGGCCACTCTTGAGTGGCCACACCATTTTATTTGTCAACCTGGCAGCCATTCATTCATTGTTGCTGGATTAGGAAACCCCAGCATAGCTGCTAGGCACGTCTTCCACAAGTGGGAATTTTGCGCAGGTTACTGGAAGGATAGGATATAGCAGGAAAGGAAAGAGTGGCATGGGACAGCCGCCAAATTGACCCTTCACAGGGCCAACTCAACGTACCCCTGTAACAGCTATGATGAGGCTCAAACAGGGCACCCGCATTCTGTCCTCCAACTGGTCAACTCAACTGACAGGGTATTCATGTACAACAGCCAGGGACCTTACATTCTCAGGTTGGGGACCAAACCCGGAGTTTCCGTCCCCAGCCACTGCAAATGGAGGGACCAAAGGTGAAAGGGAAGTTTGCATAATGGACAGCCAAAAGACTTACCATAAGTAATGACAACTTCATTTGCTGTGCTCAATGTCAGCCTCAAAACTAGTATAGATCAGTTTTAAGGTTGTCCTGGGACCCTGGCAGCCATTTCAGCCCTCTGCTCATACCACCTTAAATTGTTTTTTTAAATTTTTTATGATCCTTGCCTCAAATGTGAAATTGTAGGGTATATTGGATGTTATTTAAGAAATCACTGTGGACATTTTCCATCACTGATTAAAAAAACAGCGTGATGGAAAATGTCCGCAATATTTCTTTAAAAAAATAAACTCACCATCACCAACAATGAATTTTAAATAAACTATAGTTGTAAGAAATCTTTTTACACTCTGGTTTTATTTTATTTTTAACTCCTGTTTATTGCCAAACAAAACATGTTTAAATCTGTTTTAGTTACTTTTTAATACAAATATAGTTCGTGGCGTTAGGCTCCAAAATCGACATAATATTTCAATTTCACTTCTGGCTACCAGTCCAAAAGTTTGTATGGTGTTCCTTCATCTAACTAGCTCTCAAAATCCGCCGGGAGACACTCTCTCAGAGCTCCCTAACTCCCTGTGATGGCGTCATCAAGATGGCGGATTGGCCAAATTACAGTACTTGCTTGAAACGCTAATAACTCTCATACCTGTTGCTTGATTTTAACTTTTAAGGCATCGTTTTAAAGGTAATAAACTATTAAACCAATGACGTCAATATAAAAGTCCTAAACTGTTTGTATGTTTATATGTTCAACCGCGAATTTTATAAATGCCAATTGTTTTGTTTTCCCCCTGCATAGAATACGCTATTACTGTTGTCTGCATGGTAAGAAATAGGCCTGGACCATAGTAATTTTTGGTTTTAATTTTCCTGGTTACAATAAACACCATTTGTGTAAATTTACATTTTAGACCTTTTCCACTGTAATTTTCAAGAAAAGCACATATTTTGATTAAAATTTGTATAAACATGTAGGACAGCGTAACGTATACTATCATGAACTTGGAAACTATACGGATTTGATCATGGGAAAGAGACTATATGGGGTTTTATGATGTTTTATGGGGTTTTATTGATTAAATCAGATTCATGCAATTTTAACCTGGTAATTAAAAAAAAATTGTTTCGAAGGAGATGAAAATAGCTTAAAAATAGTTTAGACCTTAAAAAAGTTATTAACTATTACTTTATCTGAAGTGGTAGGGGGGGTGACGAATTTCCCCACACACTGTTTTTAGGAGAAAACTAATTTTGGTTTAATTTTAGGTTGATTAGTTTTATTTTTGTATCAATTAAGTCAATCAGGGTTATTAACAGTATTTTTTTCACATGAAGTGTTTGCTAACATCTCAAAAGCGTTAATCACAATACGTTGTCCAAAGTTGTTCTTATGGAGAGTAAATAAAATTTCAAATTTATGTCACTTATGTTTACATTTTAGTAACACTTGGACTGTAGGTTATATCGATGTGATCTATTGACATTTGCATAAAAATACCCCAAGCCTCCAGCATTAGCAAACCTGCTTATTCACTTAAAGGACATTCTTAATTAGGTTAAAGTATGTTGACTGTTTGAATATTTGTGTATTAATCTTGATATTTTTTATAGTGATCTAATACATTTTTATAAAATACTACCGACTATCAATATCTCAACCGGTTACTGAGAAAGTGCTAAACAGTACATTGTCTAATGCTATTCTTATAGAGAAAAAGAACAATTTTATATCTCGCTTATTTATGAATATAAACAGACGAAACTTAGTACATGGCTTTCTCTGGTTGTGGTTTATTGTTCTTTGCACAAAAAAACGATATTTCACCTTTGGTTCTCGCAGCAGCAAACCTAGGTTTTCGGTCCCCATGTTATTCTTATGAGGGATAGTTGAAATGTTATATATCACGTGAATGTATATGGATGAAACATGGTATGTGACTTCAGGTATTTGAGTTCTATTGATATTTGCATAAAACTCCTATATTTTGTGTTCCTTGTTGCAGCAAACCTGCATACTCATCCCCAGTGTTATTCTTATAGAGAATAATTAACATTTTAAATATCGCTTATTTGTGAATATATTTCTTATAAATCCTGGTCAGTGGCTTAATGTTGTATTAGGACATAAATATTCATTGGAAATTCGCTGGTAGGCAGGTTTGCTGCGACGGGGGTATTTTTGTGTAATTACCGGGTTATAATTGCATGAATCTGATCAATAAAACACCATAAAACCACTTAATAAACCACCATAATAATTTACTTATATGTATATATAAAATGTTATACCAAATTAAACGCATGTAAATTTACACAAATGGTGTTTATTGTATCTAGGAAGATTAAAACCAAAAATAATTATGGTGAAAGGCCTATTTCTTACCATGCAGACTACAGTAATAGCGTATACTATGCAGGGAAAAACAAAAAAATTGCATTTATAAAATTTGCGGTTGAACATATAAACATACAGACAGTTACAAACTTTTATATTAACGGTGTTGGTTTAATAGTTTATTACCTTTAAAACGATGCCTTAAAAGTCGAAATCAAGCAACAGGTATGAGAGTTATTAGCGTTTTAAGCAAGTACTGTAATTTGGCCAATCCGCCATCTCAGGGCCACACAGGGGGTTAGGAAGCTCTGAGAGAGTGTCTCCTGGCGGATTTTGAGAGCCAGTTAGATGGACGGACACATACAAAATTTTGTGTCCGGTAGCCAGAAGTGAAATATTTTCGCCCTTAATGCCACGGACTAATATGCAATGTCAATATCACTCTCATGTTCTGAAATGCTTTCAAAATCAGTTAAATAGTTTTTGAGCACATCTCGGATTGCATCAGAACATAAATTGTCATCCAGTGTAAATTAATAACACTAATAATCACAGTTGGCATTTTTTATAAAAATAAAGGATCACCATGTGAAAAACAGCACAACGAAAGAGGTTATTTGTTAGGCTTTGACCAAAGCGAAAAATATATAAACACTGTTCATAATTGCATGCTGGGGCATTAAATAAGTTTATTTAGTTTGCCACCAGATTACAGCAGCAAACAGACAAGGTAAAATAGATTTTATCATATGTTACCATGTCCACTCTCAGTGGCCATGCTAGCGTTCGTGGAATTTCATACTGGCCACTGAGAGTGGCCATACGAGCTGTGAGGAATAATGCTGCAGAAACAAACTCCAGCTCCAGATAAGGAAATGGCGATGGCCACTGACAGTGGCCATACGACCCCAGAGTAACATTTTAAAAGACCCTACCCGGGTTCAAAGGGTTAAAAGAATACACAGCTGATTCAAGTTAAACTCTTTTTTTACAAAATTGTGTACAACAGGATCAATACAAACAAAATTTTACACTGTAGTGTTAACAACAACATTAGAACTATATAACAGGTGTAACATGCTGAGGAAACACAAACTTGGCACCTCGTAACTAATAATTGCATGAAGTTCATGTCAACTGTTAATATAATGTCCCGATTAGCATAGGTTTTCAATGTCAATTTGAAGGTAGTAACTTTAGATTATCTGATCTTCGATCCTTCTTTGTTTCAACCTCTTTTCTTCTGCGAGTGGTTCAAAAATACTATTTCTAGTTTGATGATCTGATGACAATGATTTGATATAATATTTTGTTACTTGTTTTGTGAATTCTTCAATCGTTGGAATTTCGAGGTCTTTATGGAGTTGAGAATTTATAATAAACCATGGTGCATTTACAGATATTCGTAGAATTTTGTTCTGGAAAGTCTGGATCTTTTTAAGATGGGTTTTACTTGCGGTTCCCCAAACCTGGCATCCATAAAAGAGAAGTTGTCTTAAAATAGTTTTATAAATGAGTAGATTACTTTTAGTTTTTAATTTAGAATTTCTACTTATAAGGGGAAAAGGGGCTAGTCTAGCATAAGCTTGTGTTTTCTTTGTATTAATGTGAACTTTCCAATTTAGTTTTTTATCTAGATGGACTCCTAGATACTTTATCGAGCTATTCTCGGGGTTCCGAGAAATATTTGTGTTATTTACAATTAATTCAGGTATAACTCCTATTATTCCGAGGGTAAACACTTTAGATTGACTTTTGTTAGCATATAAAGATCATTTCCATTTATTCATCCAGTTTCCAAGTCATTTTGGAGTTGATTTTTAGCTAAAATAGGGTTGACATCCTGAGTGAGAAGTGCAGTATCGTCTGCAAACATCGCAACTGCTGAAATTGTCAAAGGAAAATCGCTTGTGAATATGTTATATAGAATTTAGCTCATAAGGAGCCTTGTGGTACACCAGAATTTATATTTCTTGTAGTAGACAATGTTCCGTGAAGAGTAACTTGAAATATACGTTGAAGTAAAAACGATACCCCCGTCGCAGCAAACCTGTGTACTCAGCGAATTTCCAATGCATAATATATGTCTTAATACCACATAAAGCCGCATACCAAGTTTCATAAAAATATATATATATATATATATATATATGTCCGTTACCTCGATAACTTTTGAAAGAAACACCCAATTTAGATGAAATTTGGCACAAATGTGGAGAGTAGCATTTATGACTTTAGAAGCTATTACCGTAAGTGACATGGTAAGACTTAAGCCTGAGACCATGATAACTTTTAGTTTTGAGGTCCCCAGATGCCAAAAACACTATTCGTTCAAATTTATGTATATATTCATATAAATTTGAACGAATAGTGTTTTTGGCATCTGGGGACCTCAAAACGAAAAGTTATCATGGACTCGAGCTTAAGTCTTACCATGCCACCTACGGTAATAGCTTCTTCCCTATAGGGGAAATTCACTCATAATACGGTTTTTAATAAGTATACAGGAGTTCCAATATTGAAAAGTTTGAATAGAAGACCGTTGTGCCAGAGTTTATCAAAAGCACAGCTGATATGTCCAGAAATACCCCCGTCGCAGCAAACCTGCATACTCAGCGAATTTCCAATGCATAATATATTTCTTAATACCACATAAAGCCGCATACCAAGTTTCATAACAATATATTCACATATAAGCGATTTTAATTATTCTCCATAACAATAACATTGGTAATGAGTGCGTAGGTTTGCTGAAACAAGGAACACAAACAATTGGTTTTCATGCAAGTATAAATCGAATTTAACTGAATGAGTGAGAGTCAGTTTAATTTCAACTGCTTCTAAGGTTGTATGTGTTTAAAGAAAATCTGATGGTGCTGGATATTGTTTTTTATAAAAATAGCCGTCCCACCAGAAGTGATTGAAGGGTCCCTGTCGTTTCAGTGAATGGTGTAGCCGGGAATTTTAAAAGGTTTGTTAGGGATGAAATGTGTTTCAGAGATGTATGCAGTAGTAACATTATGTCTAGTTAAAAATTTGATAAATATCGATTGTTTCTTTTGTAAAACATTGGCATTCCAATTTAAAATAATATTACTGTTGACATTATTATTGGTTGAGTTAGTCTGATGAAAGATGAACAAAGATGTTTTTAGCGCATTCACTGCGTTAATCGTGTATATTCAGGATAATTGCATTTGTTTCCTTTTTAGGCAACCACGGGAAATCCGGCGCGCCGCACTGAACGTGTTAAACAGCTGCAAAACAAATGTTTTGATTTTTGGGATGAATGGTTTAATAAAGTCTAGCAAAATGCCAATGAGCTTATCATTCTCCATAGGGTCAGTATCGATATGGTTAACATTTTCATCATATGAGGGAGTTGAACATTTATCTACAGTTACTTTGAGAGCGGATGAATACCTAACATTTTGTTTGATGTGAGTTCGTTTAGGTTGGTCTTTGTTACTGTTGTTCGGGTTCATATTCCTAACTTGCTTGTTTTGGTTATTTTTACTATTAGATTTAGCTGAGCTATTTGCTTCAAGCTTACAATTTTTAAGTAGTCACAATCTCTAGTTTGCGGAATGATTACCACTACAGTTGACAGAAATAGGTGGTTCTGACTTCGGTTTTTAGCATTCAGAATAAATATGATTTCCGGGACATTTAATGCAACGAGGGGATAGATTGCAAAATTTCTTCGTGTGGCCAAACCGTTGGCATCAGCTACACTGTAGTATGTCTTTAGGTTTTCATCAGGGTTCGACATAACCGAGTAAAATAACTTTTCAAGACCGAAAATTTCTTTAGATTTTTTATTGTTTATAGGTCGACAATACATAGTGGGATGGGGGTTTTCAACCGATTTAAAAGTCTCACAACTTTTTTAACTGGGAACTCAAGGGCTTCTAATTTGTTTTTGATTTCGGTTTCAGTCAAGGATAAGGGGAGATTTCTTATGACCTGAGATTTCATATTTCTTGGTCTGTGTTCAATTTATAGGAATAATACTGCACACTATAAGTATCAATGCAGTTAGGGTTTTGAAGTACTCAACACCCACCAAAATTACTTTAATGTCATTCCCTTTGTTTTTGGTAAAAAAATTGCACTTGTTAACTGATTTTACGTCTTCAACAAGTTTTTGAAAATTGGCAGCTTGATACACCGAAATTGGTGGGATTTTAGGTTTTTTAGACTGGTCTTTGGGAGTATTGGAGGAGCCTGGATCATCAACAGATTGATGTTCCATTTCGTTAGCATTGCTATAAGTGTGGTCTAGTAAGGGATTTTAGTGATTTGTTGTATTCAAGGAATATATTTTATACTCAATAATGTTATTATTCCACAATCAAATGAAGTAAAATATTTGGGAATGCACCTTGACCAACGACTAGCATGGCACTCACATCTTTGGAATAAATTACTATCTTTAAATATAAAATACTGAAAATTGTCTTGGCTATTGATAGAAAATCTAAATTATCAACTAAGAACAAATTACTAAAGTACAAAGTAGTACTAAAACCTGTCTGGACCTATATAATGCAACTATGGGGAACCACCTGTAACTCTAATATGGACATCATCCAACGTTTTAAATCAAAAATCATTCACGACATCCAGAAGGCTCTATGTTAATGAATAATGAATATTTTGTCGTCATCAACACAATAAATGTTACAAACAATGTCTAAACAATTAACAAATATAAACAAAAGGTATACAATCCTTCTTAAAAAAATTAAGTTATAATATCTCTACTTGGAAACTCTAAAAATTCAACAACAGAATAAAATGGGGTTGAAAGTAGCCATGCAAACGGTCTTTTCTTAAATGAATTAAATGGAATATCAAGAGCAGATTGTGGTAATTTCAATTTGTTATATAGTTTGATTCCTGTAATTACTTGGCTAGACTGAGTTTTGGACATTCTTCGATAAAGGTGGTCCCACACACGAACTCTGAACTCCGGAGTTCGCAAGAAGTATTCAGAGTATTCGCAAGAAGTGTGTGGCAGCTGCCCGAACTTTTGAATTTTATACGGTAACGTACGGGACAGAATGTTCAGGCCTGTTCGCGAGAAGTGTGGGACCGCCTTCTGGTACATCAATTTTCAACTCATTTTGTGAGGAGTACGATTGAATATTATTTCTTGAATTAAAACTATTCAGATTTTTAAAGATATATCAAATCAAATCAAAAATGTATAAGTTGTACACAGTCAGAATATTCAGTTATGTGACCAATGAGGTATTGCACCGTGGTACATGCACTTCTACTGTTAGGGAAGAAATAACTGGATTTATCAAAAATTATCAAGGTAAACTAGACATCCATCCAAACCACCTGGCCATGAATCTGATGGTAAATCAGTTTGTAGATTGAAAAGTCTTAAGTGTTAGCTCCGTCAACGGATAGAGACCAACCTATGTCGATTGTCCATTATCCTATTTACTTTTTGTTATGTATATTCTAAACAGATTGTAAATAAAATTTACAATTCAAATTCTTACAAGAAAAATTCTTATACTTTTAATCTACAATCATAGAGTAAATTCAACTTAGAAGCTGAACACCATTAAGTTATATGTTACACATTTTATGTCATATATTTTCCAACATTTTTAGAAAAGTTTTCCAATTGCTTTATGAATCAAGGTAAATAAATCACTGTCTGATTAAATGGTGTGTTCAGTCATATGAACTATTGATAAAAGTAACTGGCATGCTGATGCTACCTTTCCTAAGCCTACCTAAGACAATACAATCATCCCAGTATGGTTTAATTTCTATTTTGTGTGTATTCTCTATCAAAACCAATGCTTGTATATTATATGCCCACACTTTATATTGGGGCTGCTCATTACTGACTACTTCCAGAATCTAAATATATTTCTTCATATAACTTGTTTGATCATATTGCTGATTTCAAAGCCAAAATGCAGCTGTTTTTGACAGCTCTGCTAAATTAAAGTTTGTTTACACATGATTCAGTTATAACTAATAAAATTGGTTAAGTAGTAAACAGTATAAATATCATGTGAAAATTTGTTGTTTATAAATATAAAAAACTACCAATGAAGATTGATGGATTTTGACCATGTCGACAGTATTATAAGTAGATTGTTAGATCCCCAGAGCTTGAAAACAGGAAAGGATATTAATCTTCCTGAGGCCGAAATTCGTCAATTGTGCACTAGATCAAGAGCCCTCTTCCTCACTCAACCAACGCTACTTGAACTCGCTGCTCCTCTAAAAATTTGTGGCGATATTCATGGACAGTATGTGGATCTTATTCGGTTGTTTGAAGCTGGTGGTTTTCCTCCTCAAGTGAATTACCTTTTCCTCGGAGATTACGTGGACAGAGGTAAACAGTCGATTGAAACTATTTGTTTGCTATTATGTTACAAGATCAAAAATCCTGAGAACTTCTTTTTACTGCGAGGAAACCATGAATGTGCAAGTATCAATAGAATATATGGTTTTTACGATGAATGCAAACGTAGATACAATATCAAATTGTGGAAATTCTTTATAGAGTGCTTTAACTGTTTGCCAGTTGCAGCAGTTATAGATGAAAAGATATTTTGCTGTCATGGTGGCTTGAGTCCTGAACTACACAGCATGACTCAAATTAAAACCATACAGAGACCTACAGATGTGCCCGACCAAGGGCTCCTGTGTGACCTGCTATGGGCAGATCCATCTCCCAATGTTTTGAGCTGGGGAGAGAACGAACGAGGAGTATCTTATGTTTTTGGTGTGGAAATAGTGAAAGCATTCTGCAAAAAGTTCGGTATAGATTTAATTGTGAGAGGGCACCAAGTCGTTGAAGACGGTTACGAGTTCTTTGCAAACAGGCAGCTCGTGACTATATTTTCTGCTCCTAACTACTGTGGAGAGTTCGACAATGCTGCTGCTTTGATGTCAGTAGACAGCTCTTTGATGTGTTCTTTTCAAATATTAAAACCCGTCAATAAGAGAAGTTCCAGTATTTTTCGAAGGTACCCTTATTCTCCCAATGAAAAGTGGAATCCTCGAAGCAAAAATTAAAAACATCTGCAAATATGTCACAGTTGTATTATTTTTGTTTTCCATGAAGTATGTAATACTTTTTTGTATATAGCCTATACATGAAAGACCAAATAGCTAGTCTAATTAAAACAGTTTTTAAGAAATGTAATACAACTTTGCAAAGAGGAAAGACATAATCTATAATCTGTCTGATATATTTAGGCGTTTTGAGAAAAAGCATTAGTATCCCCTCCACTAGATCAGACCGTTGAATGATATCACAGCTGTTTTTTTAAATCTAATCAATGTAGGTGAAAGACAAACAAGCTCATCGAAGGATCCAGGAAGGATCGGAAAACTATCGTCTGCTTAGCTGTTTATAAAACGATCATAACATAACCTAAAATCACGAGTATATAGGACTATTGCATTTTAATATTGGCTAATATAGTCAATGGTTTTAATATCCGTCCATACAATTCTATATTAGCCTTGGGAGATATAAATAAAGCAAAGCAAATAAAGCTTTCCCTCATTGCTAAGTAAATGGCAAAATCAACTGTTATTTTATAATTCCCATTACCCAATTAGGTATCTGATTATTCGTTTTTTGCACGAATGCTTTTAAAATTTATAAAATCATTTACAAACAGGATATGCCTTAATGTATCATAATGTATGCTTTGATAACAAATAAATTAAAAGAAAATGTAAATGAGAAGCGAACCTTTATTATTTGAATTAAATACTATAGTACGGTTTTTATGTAAGGTCAACTTTAAGCAATATGATAAAATAAAAATAATAGCAATATTTAGTCAAGACTTGAACAGCAGCACATGGGTAGTGTATTTTATATCAGGCCCATTCACAGCAGCATAGATTTGTGGTTTAAACTCTTTCTATGGCGCCTGGACCCTCTCTGCCAGGTGTCGTCTTTGCTTTCACTTCCATAATTATCCTCGTAACATAAAAATTGATCATAATTGATCCAATTTTCTACAGGTTCAGTAACGTTTTTTGTGGCAGGAAATACGTTATGCCGATTTTCGGTGAGATCTTTTAGGTATTTGTATACAATGAACAAAAACTGTTTAGCTAGTCTATTTTCTAATATCAAGACTTTTTGTTTCAATTTCAAACAACACTGAATAATTTCATTGGATAATGCATAAGCACCAAATGAATCAGATAGTAAATATAAACATAAACACTATTTTGACATTTTGAAACAAAGTGCGATCAGCTGGATAAGGTATCAAGCTGAGACGGAGGAGTGGGGGAAACAATTTAACATCCCCTTAAAGCGCCTAAATTTATCAGACAGATTATAGCAAAACTAACTGAATAATACCAGCTAATGTCTTGTTCATGGCAGGGATCTAGCAGTCTCTAAAACCAAATGTTCTGTAAATATTCAGCCCCTTCCGCATTTTGGCCGAATTATTTTTCCAGAGACTCGGCAGATCATTTTGCAATGTAAATAATCAGCTTAAATGATGGAAAAAGCAGCGAACTTCCTGTCCTCACTTTGCCTTTGTCTGCTTGCCTAGATTCAGCTATGTGTGTAGAGGGTGATTCAAATATAAAATAGGTATTTTTACCATGGTAATCATTAAACACACTCAATATCCACCAGAATACCATTCAAACTTTGAAAACCTGTGGGCAGAGCTTTATGAGATTTCCTAAACCCAAATCGATACCTATATAAGCCAAATACCACTCATAATCACTTTATCTGAAAAACCTTGAAGACTATGAAGCTGAAACTGGAATGGTGGTTCATCTTATGATTTAGATGTGCCACAAGGCTGGGTTTTGTGAAATTCCATCAGAGCTCTGCCTCACGGGTTGTC
The DNA here is from genome assembly GCA_963675035.1 of Allygus modestus. NCBI lineage: Eukaryota > Metazoa > Arthropoda > Insecta > Hemiptera > Cicadellidae > Allygus > Allygus modestus. The sequence goes on from OY776111.1 coordinate 158,731,145, forward strand.
AAATATCCTGTGTTATTCTTTTGGACATAAAATTTGTATTGGATCAGGTGATGATTTAATAATGTTGATTCAAAAACAGCTGTTGTAATGTATGTTAAAAGCATTGAGAGAAAATTGGTAATCATATAGATTAGAAATCTTATATAGCTATCTCTATTTACCAAATACCACTCAATCACTGACTAACATAGTGGTCACTGTTTCTGATAAACAATGATGCCTATTATGAAGCTTAAATTTTACATGGTGGTACCCCTTATGGTCAAGATGTGCAGGAAGGATGGGTTTTAAAAAAATTGAAGAGGGCTTCACCCTACTGGACTTAGCGATTTTATGACCATTCTGAATCTTTTGAGCTGGAATTTGGTAGGAACTAGCTAACATATCAGAGTAAAACGTAAGCCTATTCTAGTTTCAAAATATTTTAAGGTCTCCACCCCGAGTTCAAAATATAATTTTTAACAATTTTTCTTACTGATTTTATCACAGTGTGAGACACTGGGTTTTCAAAGTTGCCATCTTATTCTTATTATATGGACAACTAGCTGTCATCGTACCTGGTTTCACCCGGGAATAAAACCTGTGGTGTGTGCTGCATTCTGTAGTTAACGCCTGGAACTACTACGAATTATTATCAGCTCTTACCAAAGTGAATGTCCAAAAGAATAACATTAGATTGGAACTTTGAATCCCAGTGGGGCGGAGCCCTATGGGGATTTCTGAAAATCCTTTCTTAGTAGTTGCCTGCGTCAATGGAAAGAGAATATGTGCCAAACTTTGTGGTTGTAGGTGTGGAGGTTTGACCTGGGGGGTGATCGGTTTTTTAATGCCCATAATATATATATTTGTTTGTTTGTTTAAAACCTCAACTGCCCGTCACCATAGGCTATTGACCTGTGTGGTGAACTAAAGACACCGAGGTACCGTAACGGCATTAGTGACATGGGCAAGCTATAAGTGACCGCTCATGATCTTACAGGAGTCGGCCAGGGCCGTGATCGAACTAGCCACATCTGACTTGCTAGGCAGACACTTATCTCTGAGCTACCATGTCCGGTCAAACACAGGATTGGAACTTTGAAGCCCCGTGGGGTGGAGCCCTATGGGAATTTCTTAAAATCATTTCTTATTGAACTGAATTGAATAGTGATTACCTATGTTATGGAAAGGTAACATGCCAAATTTCGTGGTTGTAGGTGTGGAGGTTTGGCCTGGGGGATGATCGGCTTTCAGCGAATTTCCCCTATAGGGAAGAAGCTATTGAAGAAGAGGGTCTCATGGTAAGACTTAAGCCCGAGACCATGACAACTTTTTTTTTTTTAGGTCCCCAGATGACTAAAACACTATTCGTTCAAATTTATATATATGTATATATATATCTATATATATATCTGAAGAAGATATGAAACTAGTGCATTCCATTTCAAACAAATTAATAGAACACAATTCAATTATAACAAAATCGGATAAAAGCAACTCAATAGTAATTATGAGTAAAGAAGATTATGATTTAAAAGTAAAAGACTTCTTAAACGATGACAATTTTGAAGATATCAACTATGACCCAACGGAAGAATTCTCAAAATCAACCAATAACTTGATAATGAAATGCAATAGCTTGTCAAGAAGAGAAAAGATTGAACTGAAAATGGACAAGCCTATACTTCGTGGCCAACCAAAAACACATAAAGAAGATATCCCTATTAGGCCAGTGATAAATTTTCAAAATGCTCCTTGTTACAAATTATGTAAGTATTTACAAAATAAAATTAAAAACAATTTTACATGGGAAAACAGATTTGATGTGAAAAACACATATGATCTCATAAACAAAATCAAAGACACAGCGATACCACCAAACTCGTTATTGATATCTTTTGACATAAGCAGTATGTATACAAACATACCCATAAAAGAAACATTAAATATACTTAAATCAAACCTAATTGAAAATAAAACTTTAAAAAAGAATGAAATTGACGAAAATATCATTAGAACAAAACTACTTTGAATACAATTCTTCCTATTACAAACAAAAAGATGGTCTGCCAATGGGCTCCCCCCTTTCGGGATTATTAGCTGACATTTACATAAATAATTTAGAAGTAAATAAAATTATCAGTGAAAATAATCCTTTGAGAAACAAAATAAATTACTGGTTTCGATATGTTGACGACATTATTTGTCTGTTTCAAGGCAATGAAGAAGAGACAAAAGAAATCTTAACATATCTCAACTCACTGTCAAACAAAATCAAATTTACATCCGAAGTACAAATTAATGAAATAAACTTTTTAGATATAACTATTAAAAAAAATAAAATAATTAAATTAATATTAATATATAATATTAATATATAATATTAATATATAATTAATTAAATTAAATAAAATGGCAAACATACATTTAAGATATACAGAAAACCGACGACCACTGATGTAATAATACCAGTTGACTCAAACCACCCATGGCAACACAAAATGGCCACCTTTCATTCGATGATTTATAGATTGTTAAAAGTACCAATGGAAAGAAAAGATTTTAAAAGAGAAAAAGATACAATCAAATACCTAGCTATAAAAAATGGGTACAACCCAATGATGATTGATAAAATTATATAAAAGAAAACAAAAAATCTGAAAAAAGAAGAAAATACAAGAAAAAATCAAGATTGGGAATATATTTGTTTGCCACATAATACTGTAATAAACAAGGCATTTAGACAAACATTTAAGAATTCAAAATTAAAAATAGCCTACAAGACAAAAAACAATTCCTTGAAAATGATAAATAACAAAACTACAAGAACAATGAATCAAAAATCAAATGATTACAACAAATCAGGAATTTACCAAATAAATTGCGGTAACTGTGAGAGCTTTTACAGAGGACAAACAAAAAGAAGTTTTAATATAAGATTTAACCCTCTAGGTGTCACATCAAAAAACCTGGAATGTCACGCCATTTTTTTAACTTTTGCAGAATTTTATATAATATGCTATAAAAAAATAAAATTTTGATATATTGGTAAACAAGTATACATTTTCTTAGAGAGCAGAAAATGGGCTATCTTTTAAAATAAAATTTGTTGGCCTAAATGTATGGTATAACAGTCCGGCTTGGGTTCAAATCTAAACAACCCCAAAAAAAATAATTATTTTTTATGTTACGAGACCCGTAGAATATATTTAGACAGCCATAATCAAAAATCCAAGATATACATTTTGTTCAAAATTTAATAAGGAAAAAGAAAATATACATATATACATATGTATATATTATATATGTATATATATAGATATATATATAATACACAACAACGTAACCTCACATTACAGCATTCCTATTGAAAACATAACTAAACAGCTGATTAAAAACGGCTGCAAAATTATTAGTTCGCAAAAGGGTAAACATTATTAGTTGTCATGAAGCCCAGATGTTGCCGATCACTTTGGTATAACGGATGGTTCGAAACGACCGATCGTCAACGAGATATACACGCTAAACTGGATCTCTGCTGAAATCAGTCGATTGACACTTAGAGGGTTAAGGAACATGTCCAAGCATATAAGTCAAGAAACCTTACAACAATGAAATCCAACTATGCAGACACCTTTTAAAAGCAAATCACAACTACAACAAAATAGAAGACAATTTAAAAATACTTGAGTATGAAAATAATAAAGAAAAACTAAACGTAAAAGAAGATTTATGGATATATTTGAATAATAAAAAGTGTCCACAAAAACTACTAAACACAACTCACTTGAACCATGAAAATGCAATATTTGCAAAGATAAAAGAAATAAGAAATTAAGAAATAAGAACCAACATATATATATAAAAAAAAATCCAAAAGCATATGCAAATTACTACATTACTGTATACAAAATTTGATCCATTTGTTAATTTTAATTTACATGTTTTGTTTTAGTTTTTAAGGTTATTGATATTTTGACTTGAAAATGGCTTAATAGACCGAAACTAGTCGTCAAAATATAAATTATGAAACTAAATAATATTGATAAACCTTTTTTATATTCGTAATATTCAATTTATTTAATCCTTTTGTTTTAACCGTGGTTTTCGGTTATCCGTGACCCTCCTATCGGTCATTACCCCGGTTAATCGGGAGTTGGCTGAACTGTGTTTAGTCAATTTACATTTTCTTTAATAACTCGTTAACTATTTGTGCTAGAATGATAATTTGAATGATGATTAGAATGATGATTTGTGCTATTTGTTCTCATAATGATAGTAAAATTAATATCTATATATATATCTATATATATGTATATATATGTATATATATACACACATCTATCTATATGTGTCCGTGAATGCGATAACTTTAGTAAAAAACGTCCGATTTCATCAATCAAATTTGGCTCAAATGTGTAAAGTGACATTTATGACTTTAAGTTCGAAAACCAGAAAAATCCCCAGGAAGGGGGGTTTGTGGGGGTTTTAAATTTTCCAAACATCAGTTTTTTACATTTTTTACCCTAAATTTTTTAAAACACTTAATTTTGGCTTAGACCATGTTATAGAGCTTAAAAAAAACAAATAATATAGTATTTTGAATTATTAAGCTCGGTTAAGTGGTTGCGGAGAAAATCCAAAAAAACCTGCTCATAAAATCTCCTATGTTAATCTTATGGGAAAAAGGTTTTTGGCTTTTCCTAAGTTAATTTTAATGTAAACTTCACATTTGCTTTTACCAATCAACTCAGCTCCACAAAACAATCATTTTGGTGTTTAAATTGTGATTCTACGTCCAACCATTGCAGAGATATTCAAAGTGCTAAACACAGTACGTTGTCCAATGTTATCCTTATGGAGAGTAAATAAAATTTGATATCTCCATTATTAATGAATGTATATTGATGAAACTTGGCATGTGGCGTCATGTAGTACTGGTATATTGATATTTGCACAAAAAATATTTTTTGTTGATAATCCCCGTAGCAGTGAACCTGCGTACTCAGCCCCCATGTTATTCTTATGGAGAATAAGTAAAATGTAATGACTCCCTTAATTATGAACATAAATTAATAAAACTTGTTATGTGGCTTCACCTTGTTGAGTTATATTGATATTTGCATAAAAACCCACATTTTTAGTTCCTTGTTGCAGCAAACCTGCTTACTCAGCTCCCATGTTATTCTTATGGACAATAATTAAAATGTTATACAGTGATTACTTATGATTGAATATTGATGAAATTTGGTATGTGGCTTCACCTAGTTAAATACTATTTATATTTCCATAAAAAACGATTGTGTTCCTTGTTTCAGCAAACCTACGTACTCATCACCAATGTTACTCTTATGGAGAATTATTAAAATTGTATATATCGCTTATATGTGAATATATTTTTATGAAACTTGGTATGTGGCTTTATATGGTATTAAGACATATATTATGCATTGGAAATTCGCTGAGTACGCAGGTTTGCTGCGACGGGGTCATTTGTATTTATAGATAAAGATTAATTCAATTCACTCACTGTTTTTGATACTGTTAGTGAATTTCCTATAGAAAAGTGAACTATTAGTATGACCCACACGGTGAAACTTAAGCCCGGGACTACCATAAAAGTTCCTAACTTGTCCCCCTGAACATGTTTTAGTGTCGTTAAAAATTATACTTATATAAATATATATGTGTGTGGTTTGCCACTCTAGCGGTCCCATTTGTTGTCCAATTTACTTAAAGTTTTGTCAGAGACATTCCTTTCAGTTGGATAAGTTAGTTGGGCAAAACAATAGGGCAACTCTTAACTCCTTTTTTGGGGGCTAGCTGCTTTGCCCGGGCTTTGCAACGGGATAAAAAATCAGGGTAGAAAAAATTGTAAACTAAACAATGACAGTCTGTAGTTAAATATAATCCTTACAACAGCTGTTTATTTAACACCAAATAAAACTCTCCTCCATATGAATAACATGGAGACTTGAAATGGAAGTCCCGTGGGACAGAGCCCTAAGGACTTTTCCAAACGACAATAGACCTATGACACTCCTGGGTACATAGACTATATTTGTGCAAAATTTCAGCAGAATTGGTCCAGTGGTTTTGGTGTAATGGAACAATAGACAGACAGACACTACCTTATTTTTATAATAGTAGTGACTTCATTTTTCAATTTTGGGTTTTTGGATCCAAAAAGGCCTGAATGTAAACTAATGCATTCTAAATGTTTGTATGTTAAATGCTGAAAATATTAAGCCCTCCCCCATCATTCTAGTACAAATAGTTAACGAGTTATTAAAGAAAATGTAAATTGACTAAACACAGTACAACCCAGTACTCCCGATTAACCGGGGTAATGACCGATTGGAGGGTCACGGATAACCCAAAACCACGGTTAAAACAAAAGGATTAAATAAATTGAATATTACGAATATAAAAAAGGTTTATCAATATTTTTATACAACAATATTGTGTTTTAATGTCATTTAAGATATAGTTGTGTATATTAAATACTTTTGAAAATCTTTAAATTGTGATAACATCTGCAAACAATCAAGATAATAATCGTTAATACTAACAATGGTTGATAGCAGTAAATACTAACCAAAATTCCGAATGATATTTAATAGGTTACTAATCTCTTAACACCGAAATATCTAAACTACACCGAACAGTATGCTAATTAATTCCACACTGGGGGGAAACCCCATGAGAGTGAAAAATGGCGGGAAGGGTGGTTGTTTTGAAAAGTTTCTATTTTTAGATGTTCGTCGCACTGCCTAGCCAGGTGCAGTGTTTAGAGCAGTGTCAAGGTCATCGCTCCCCATCACGCGCCCACGGCTCATTAGCGAGATGACAAACTCTCAGATTATGTTGTGTTTACTAAATTGTTTGTATAGTATTTATTCTGATAAACAAAGTATATTAAATACGTTTCTAGAGATAATTTAGCAAAATCAATTGTTATTATTGCTCTATTTATCTTAAGAAGGGGATAAATATAAATAATATAACGTGACTCCGGTTAAACTGCAACCCGATTAACCCGCTCCCGGATAATCGGGAGTTGACTGTATGTTGTCTTATAGGGACTTTACTTTAGAAAAGGCTGTTTTTCGTATCTTGATGTGGTTTTATCACCCCCAATACCCCCATTTTGATCCTGACGAGACCTCCTATTCTTATAATGTAGGTACAACATTGCCATCCTAATAATGCATTTAAATAGAACCAGGAGCATCAAAACAGCCAACAAATGAAATGTTTCCATTTTCCAAAAAAATTACCAGTGGATTTAAACCCTTTGATTTTTTTGAAGGTTTTAATGCGGAAATTCACTTCCCTCACATCAGCGTTCTGCGTGCAAACTAGTTTTCTTGTAAACAAGTTTTAGCGAATTTCCCCCATAGGAAAGAAGCTATTACCATAGGTCTCATGGTAAGACTTTGATAAGACCATGATAACTTTTTGTTTTGAGGTCCCCATATATATATATACAGGGTGTCTCAAACAGATTGCAGACAAACCAATTGACCTAGAAGGATGAAATAACATTATTTGCCACTAATAGGACCCCAAGGAATAACATAAAAATATTTTTAGTTTGTTATAAAAACAGAATGTTCCAAAAACCGAGGGTCACTAGTTTGAATCTCGGAATTTTCAAATATAAACATATGTCAAGTTATACATCATTTTAAAGCACTACACTCGACTAACATTTTGGCAAAAACAGAACTCATTTATCTTAATCTGTTTCAAAATGGCGGCAATTTTTTATAAATATTGAGATTTACGGAATACCATGTATCTGCTAAACCACAAGACATATCTTAGTTCTAGTTCAAAATCATTACTCGTTTTAAAATTAGCATTACCCTGATATGCTATATGACAGTATTTAAAACAAAATACAAAAAATACTTTTTTGAAAATGTTTATGTGCCCAAAACTCCAGAAAGTCAAATAGTAACGTTTGTCAAAAATTATATCAAGTTAAGCGCTTGGAAATCCTAGCAACGTTCTAATTCACATTATCTTTTTGTTTTTTAACAATCAATAAAAATAATCATTTCCCCATATAAAATGCATTTAAGTTATACATTACCCATTTATAAAACAGGCCTCAGAGTACTTTGTAAGTGTTACGCACAAATAACACCCAACAAAACATGGTGACATGGTGTTTAGTTTGTTTCACTTTGGTGAAATGATGATTTTTGTTGATTGCTAAAAAACAAAAAGAGATTCGAGGTTAGTGTAAAATAGAAAGTTGCTAGGATTTCCAAGACCTTAAAGATGACATACTTTTTGACATATGTTACTATTTGACCTTTTTGGAGTTTTGGGCACATGAACATTTAAAATAAAATATCTTTGTATTTTTGTATTTTGTTTTCAACAGGATAAGTAAAAAACCTTACAACACTATATTTACACTTATACTGTGCTTACATGCAAGACGGTAAAATATACAGAAAAAATAGTACAAGGTAATCGATTTCAACCAGTTACACCGGTCATCATCAGGCCCTATCAGAGAATGACAGAAACAAAATGGCAAACAGCTTATATACTATTGGCTACCGGAAGTTCCGGAAACAAGTTGCGATAAGTACCACCAGAGTCAAAGTTGACCTGTTCATTCATCAATTTATCCCCATCCTTACATTTTTCCTTAAAAATAAACAATCCTTCCTATGCATTCATTACATTTCCTTTCTTACAAATGTAGAGAATATTCAAATTGTCTTCAATTGTTCCCACCCAATGAGTGGCCATTTTCCAGGAAGTGTTTTGCGACATTTGATCTTTCCGGTTCTTCCATGCTGAAACATGATTATTGTATCTTTTTACAAAATTAACAGTTTGACCAACATAAAAATTATCACAATCATTACAACTGAATTCATCATTCACCGGGCTTATCAAACTTATCACAATCTTCTATGTTCGGATGCAGAATTTTACTTATGGTGTTTTGTGTCTTGAAGGCTACGGATACTTCATACTTCTTAAATCGATTTGCAATATTCTGTGTTTTATTGCCAGTGAAGTTAAATGCAACATATCTCGTATTCTCCTTCTCCTGTTCTTTGCTCAGAAATAAAATAAAATCGGTTGTAATGATTGTGATAATTTTTATGTTGGTCAAACTATTAATTTTGTTAAAGATACAAGAATCATGTTTCAGCATGGAAGAACCGAAAACCGGAAAGATCGAATGTCGCAAAACACCTCCTGGAAAATGGCCACTCATTGGGAACAATTGAAGACAATTTGAATATTCTCCATATTTGCAAGAAAGGAAATGTAATGAATGCATGGGAACAATTGTTTATTTTTAAGGAAAAATGTAAGGATAGGGATAAATTGATCAATGAACAGGTCAACTTATCGCAACTTATCGCAATGGTGGTACTTATCGCAACTTGTTTCCGGAACTTCCGGTAGCCAATAGTATATAAGCTGTTCGCCATTTTGTTTCTGTCATTCTCTGATAGGGCCTGATGATGACTGGTGTAACTGGTTGAAATCAATCGCCTTGTACCATAATTTGTGTATATTTTACTGTCTTGTATGTAAGTACAGTATAAGTGTAAATATACTTTATAGTGTTGTAAGACGTTTTTTATTTTTTTTTTTATCCTGTTTGGTTGTAACAACACTAAACAAATGTTAATAAAGAAATTATTTATTTTGTTTTAAACACTGTTATGAAGCATATCAGGTTAATGCTGATTTTAAAACGAGCAGAATTTGTAATCAGAACTAAGATATGTCTTGTGGTTTAGCAGATACTGGGTATTCTATAAATGTCAATATTTTTCAAAAAAATGGCCACCATTTTGAAACGGATTAAGATAAGTGAGTTCTGTTTTTGCCAAAATGTTAGTCGAGTGTAGAGCTTTAAAATGATTATTAATTTGACATATGTTTATATTCCGAGATTCGAACTAGTGACCTTCGGTTTTTGGAACACCCTGTATTTGTAACAAACTAAAAATATTTTTATGTTATTCCTTGGGGTCGATTTAGTAGGAAATAATTTTATTTCATCCCTCTAGGTCAATTGGTTCTTCTGCAACCTGTTTGAGGCACCTTAGGTGAGACCCCCTGTGTATATATATATATATATATATATATATATATATATATATATATATATATGTATGTGTCCGTTAAGACGATAACATGAGTAAAAAAGCGTTTGATTTTGATGAAATTTGGCTCAAATGTTTAAAGTGACATTCATGGCTTTAAGTTTGATAACCAGAAAAATCGGACCACGGGAAGGGGGGTTTTACATTTTCCAAAAATCAGTTTTTTGCACTTTTCACCCTAAAATTTTTAAAAAACTTAATTTTGGTTTCAACCATTTTATAGAGCTTAAAAAAACAAATAATATAGTATTTTAAATTATTTACCTAGATTAAGTGGTTGCGGAGAAAATCCAAAAAACCTGCTCATAAAATCTCCCATGTTAATCTTATGGGAAAAAGGTGTTTGGCTTTTCCTCGGTTAATTTTGGTGTAAAATTCACATTTGCTTTTACCAATCAGTTTAGCTCTACAAAACAATCATTTTGGTGTTTAAATTGTGATTCTACGTCCAACCGTTGCCGAGATATTCAAAGTGCTAAACACAGTATGTTGTCCAATGTTATCCTTATGGAGAATAAATAAAATTTGATATCTCGATTATTTATGAATGTATATTGATGAAATATGGTATATGGCTTCACGTAGTACTGCACAAAAATTGATTTTTTGTTGACTATCCCCATAGCAGCAAACCTGCATCCTCAGCCCTAATGTTCTTCTTGTGGAGAATAAGTAAAGTTGTATATCCCCCTTAATTATTATGAACATAAATTAATAAAACTTAGTAGGTAGCTTCACCTGGTTGAGTTATATTGATAACTGCACAAACAAATATTTATTCTCTTTCTTTTTGCAGCAAACCTGCGTACTCAACCCTAATGTTATTCTTATGGAGAATAAATAAAATGCTATGGATCACATATTTATTTATGTATTTTTATGAAACTTGGTAAGTGGCTTTATGTGGTAGTGAGAAACATATGCATGCATTGGAAATTTGCTGAGTCCGCAGGTTTGCTGCGACTGGGGCATTTATTTGTGATTTTTTTTCTTAATTTGTTGTTTGTTTAAAACATCTAGTATTGGTTTATTAGTTTTGTTTATTGGTTTCTAATATAATTTTTGAATTCCATATAAATAAATAAATTTATAAATTTTATTGCTTTGACAAAATCTTGCATCTGCATTACAACTTATTACTTAAAATTATTTTATTAGTAATGTTCTTTATTGGTTATTCTGGTTTTCAACAAATTCATCCACATTATAATAAATTTTTTTTTCAAGATCAGATTTAAATTTTGATTTTAACTCTCCAGATGGTAAATTTTTAAACTTTTCAGGGATTTTATTCATTAGTTTTAGCGAATTTCCCCTATAGGGAAGAAGCTATTACCGTAGGTCTCATGGTAAGACTTAAGCCCCAGACCATGATAACTTTTTGTTTTGAGGTCCCCAGATGCCAAAAACTATTCGTTCAAATTAATATATATGTATATATATATATATATATATATATATATATATATATATATACACAGGGTGTCCAAAAAGTCCCGGGTCGGTTAAATATTTTTCGAAATATTTAAAATAGAGCTACAAAACTTTGCACAAAGTTACTGGACATAAAAATCTATTTTAACACATATTCAGTGATCCGCTACTTCCTCAGGGGGACGGCCCGCTAGGAGTCAGAAGAAAATCTTAAACGTAAGCATAGGTTGATATGCATATCAAATAAAAGGTCTTTATTAGTAGAGTACACAGCCGCAAACCCGACCTCAAACGGATAACCGAGTAAAAAATGACAGCCGTTCAAAGATGGCTTGAGTTTGCAACTTAGGTAAATGTAATAAAGTTCATGGAACACACTATCAGTCACAAATAACTTTCTCTCTTAGGTTTATCATGGCTCATTCATTTTCCTTGTTTGTTTTATTTTCGATCCCTCTTAGAAATAATGAAACTTATTATTCTACAACAGTATTAATTGTAACAAGTTTTGGGTTAGTAATGTTAAAATCAAAAAGCTCGTCAGTTTATTTTTTACATTGACCTAAGTTGCAAACTCAAGCCATCTTTGAACGGCTGTCATTTTTGACTCGTTTCTCCGTTTGAGGTCGGGTTTGCGGCTCTGTACTCTACTAATAAAGACCTTTTATTTGATATGCATATCAACCTATGCTTACATTTAAGATTTTCTTCTGACTCCTAGCGGGCCATCCCCCTGAGGAAGTAGCGGATCACTGAATATGTGTTAAAATAGATTTTTATGTCCAGTAACTTTGTGCAAAGTTTTGTAGCTCTATTTTAAATATTTTGAAAAATATTTAACCGACCCGGGACTTTTTGGACACCCTGTATATATATATATATATGTGTGTCCGTGAATGCGATAACTTGAGTAAAATTCGTCCGATTTTGATAAAATTTGGCTCAAATGTGTAAAGTCACATTTATGACTTTAAGTTCGAAAACCAGAAAAATCGGACCATGGGAAGGGGGGTTTATAGGGGTTTTAAATTTTCCAAAAATTAGTTTTTTGCATTTTTCACCCTACAATTGTTCAAACATTTAATTTTGGTTTTGACCATGTTATAGAGCTTAAAAAAACAAATAATATGATATTTTGAATTATTAACTTAGGTTAAGTGGTTGCGGAAAAAATCCAAAAAACATGCTCATAAAATCTCCCATGTTAATCTTATGGGGAAAAGGTTTTTGGCTTTTCCTCAGTTAATTTTACTTTAAACTTCACATTTGATTTTACCAATCAGTTTAGCTCTACAAAACAATAATTTTGGTGTTTAAATTGTGATTCTACGTCCAACCGTTGCCGAGATATTCAAAGTGCTAAAACACAGTATGTTGTCCAATGTTATCCTTATGGAGAATAAATAAAATTTGATATCTCGATTATTTATGAATGTATATTGATGAAATATGGCATATGGCTTCACGTAGTACTGCACAAAAAATTGATTTTTTGTTGACTATCCCCATAGCAGCAAACCTGCATACTCAGCCCTAATATTATTCTTATGGAGAATAAGTAAAGTTTTATATCCCCCTTAATTATGAACATAATTTAATAAAACTTGGTAAGTAGCTTCACCTGGTTCAGTTATATTGATAATTGCATAAAAACTCATTTCTTATCTTCCTCGTTGCAGCAAACCTGCCTACTCAGTCCTAATGTTATTCTTATAGGGAATAAATAAAATGTTATAAATCACTTATTTATGAATGTATTTTTGTCAAACTTGGTAAGTGTCTTTATGTAGGAGTGAGAAACATATAAATGCATTGGAAATTCGCTGAGTACGCAGGTTTGCTGCGACGGGCGGTATTATTCCATTGTATATTAATTGTCATTTGAAAAATGTTGTTCTATGATAATTTATGGGTACAGCTCGGTTCAGGGTGCTTGGCACCTGGGAAAGGCGAGAAACTACTGAAATTTCTCATAAATAAAAGTGGACATTAACAAAAACAACCAAAACAAATGTTTTAAAATTAAATAAGTGATTTTTGCTTTCTGTTGACAAAAATAGACTTGAACACTAACAGTACTAAGCCAAATAGAGGCTAAAAGTCATTCCAGAGCATACGCTAACCCGATGCCAAACACTGTGGCCTGAACTGTATAATATTCTTTTTTTGAAGATTTAAATTGCAAGTGTTTACATTTACGTTTTGAAAAAAATATAGATTGTTTTTGACAACATTTAATGTTTCAAATATATAAATTAACCAAAATGTTAATAATTTGTTTTCTTTAAAAATGTTTCGACATAAATCTCTGGGTTTCATATTAAATATAATGCGTAGAGCAGCTTTTGCAGTTTAAAGATATGACATTCATTTGAATTTACCATACCCCAAATCTGGATGCCATAAGGGATTTATAGGTCCCGGTATATAATCAATTATTTTTTTTTAGGCAGAATTTCAGAATCTAGGAAGAAAATTAAATCTAAAGTATGGTTGAGACAGTTTGAAAAATAACTGAAACCGACAACCGTTTTTTGTAAAAAACCAAACCGAAACCGAACCAATAAAAATGCAACCGACCCATCCCTAATCACCTATTTATAGAACAAAAGGAAGCAAAATAATGATACTTTTTAATTGAGATTTATTTCTTACCCCTCAATATATAAAGATAAGTATGGTACATGGTAGCAGTAGTGTGTAATCATGAGTTGTTGGCGGCGGCTGTCTGTATGAGCAGCTGTATGAGTGTGCGAGTGGGCCGGCCCGTCATGCCCTTCTGCAGGTAGCTCATCCCCCCGTGCTCGTCAGAAAACATCGTCCCCGCGATGTCCAGGTGCATCCAGTCCCCCGGAGGAGCAAACTCCTTCAACATAAGACATCTTTAATTACATCTCAAAATTTATTTTGTATAACAAAGAAAAGGATTAACAAAGAATATCAGAAAAGGATTGATAGTGGCATGTAAAAGTCGCTATCACATACAATTTTGGATAAACAAATTAAATTTTTACAATTATTTCTCTAATTATAAAAAGTAAGTTTGTTAAGTAAAAAAGAATAAGTAACTTTTTCATATCAAGCTAAATGTCTAATTGAGTTTTGAACAATTATATTGTTACATACCCAGTGACTTTTTTCCAAATGGGAAGAAAATTGTAACACCTAAGTCCTTGAAGTAATTATTTAATTTTGTTAAAATAAACTAAATTTCAACCTAGTTTAATTATCTGCCATACTTTGTTTACATACCTTCAGAAATGCAGCAGCTGTACATGAACCACCTCCCTTTCCTTTTCCGACATTATTAACATCAACTGATGCAAAATCTGGAATAAAAAATTAAATTGAAAACATTGGAATAAAAATAGGCATATGCTGGTTCTAATTTGTTTGTTGTATGGAATTCTAATTATTGTATGTTAATACAATTGGATGTTGGTTATTGGTTCTCAGTACTTTTTACAAAAGTTATTTAAACAATTTTTTCACCAAATCTGCCTTCACATACATATATAACACTTAAAACCCATCAATATGGATTAACTGTGGTTGCAGTTTCAGCTGATGATATGTGGTAGTTTTGTCATTTTAGTCTATGCCACACAGTAAACTTTTTATTTAACATAAGCATTTAACACTGATGTCACGAAGTTTGGTCGTCTATTAAGTCAAATTAAATCAAAATATCTTTGTTTCCATAATTTGTATTTCTTTAAGGTGATGATGCGGGTCCGGTCAGATCGACACTTACAGCCGAGATTATACAGTATGATCGTCATTTATGGACAATATTAGTCAGTACGATCGGTTTTTATGGCCAATGTTACATGGTGCGATCGACACATACGGCCATTGTACGTAGTATGATCTTAATTTACGGCTGATATTACAAGATTCAGCTAGTGCCAGATACTACCGGACTCGGTAGCTCAGAGGTAAAGTGCCTGACTAGTAAGTTAGACGTGGCTGGTTCGATCCCGGTCCCAGCCGACTCCTGTAGGATCATAAGCGGTCACCTGTGACTAATGCCGTTACGATACCTCGCTGTCTTTAGTTCACCGCACAGGTCAAGAGCCTATGGTGACGGGCAGTTGAGGTTAAATAAAAAAAAATACTCTGTAACCAAAACAGAGGTTTATTGATAAACCACCAAGCAATTTTTAATACTCAAAAATTACTCATGACTCAAGTACTCTCATACTCTTAGAAATCAACCCTTTTAATACCAGACAAATTTACTAAGAGAACTGAAAAAAAGCCATAATTTATTGAAAATATGGTTTTAGCGAATTTTCCATACAGGGAAGAAGCTATTACCGTAGGTCTCATAGTAAGACTTAAGCCCGAGACCACGATAACTTTTTGTTTTGAGGTCCCCAGATGCCAAAAACACCATTCGTTCAAATTTACATATATGTATATTATATATATATATATTTTTAATATTTGTATATTAGATATATATATATATATATATATGTATCAGTTAACATGATAACTTGAGTAAAAAATGTCCGATTTCAATGAAATTTGGCTCAAATGTTTAAAGTGACATTCATGACTTAAGTTCGAAAACCAGAAAAATCGGACCATGAGAAGGAGGGTTTATGGGGGTTTTACATTTTCCAAAAATCAGTTTTTTGCACTTTTCACCCTAAAAATTTTAAGAAAACTTAATTTTGGTTTCAACCATTTTATAGAGCTTAAAAATAAAAATAATAAAATATAGTATTTTAAATTATTAACTTAGGTTAAGTGGTTGCGGAAAAATCAAAAAAACCTGCTCATAAAATCTGCCCTGTTAATGTTATGGGAAAAAGGTTTTTGGCTTTGCCTCAGTTAATTTTAATGTAAAATTCATATTTGTTTTTACCAATCAGTTCAGCTCTAAAAAACAATCATTTTGGCATTTAAATTGTGATTCTACGTCCAAGCGTTGTAGAGATATTCAAAATGCTAAACACAGTACGATGTCCATTGTTATCCTTATGGAGAATAAATAAAATTTGATATCTCGATTATTTATGAATGTATATTGATGAAATTTGGTATGTGGCTTCACGTAGTACTGGTATATTGATATTTGCAAAAAAATTGATTTTTGTTGATTATCCCCGTACCAGCAAACCTCCATACTCACTCCTAATGTTATTCTTATGGAGAATAAGTAAAGTTTTATATCTCCCTTAATTATGAACATAAATTAATAAAACTTAGTATGTAGCTTCACCTGGTTGAGTTATATTGATAACTGCACAAACAAATATTTATTCTCTTTCTTTTTGCAGCAAACCTGCGTACTCAGCCCTAATGTTATTCTTATGAAGAATAAATCAAATGCTATACATCACTTATTTATTTATGTATTTTTATGAAACTTAGTGGTAGTTGTATGCTTACTTAAGTAAGTGGCTTTATGTGGTGGTGAGAAACATATGCATGTATTGGAAATTTGCTGAGTACGCAGGTTTGCTGTGATAGGGGTATTTATATGAGAATTTTTGATACTGTGTGTGTAGAAAAGGTACCAAATGCATTGTGGTCTTTAATATGGGAGCGACATTTGGTACTGATTTCACGATTTGTTATGTGTGTTGGATCAGTGATAGAAAATGTCTGCCATATCTTCTTAAATACCTTAAGCTCACCATCACCATCAATTAATTTTAACACGTTCGCTACCGACTCCAAATTTTGACTTTCAATATAGACCGACGTCACGTATTTGTGACGCTCCGGTTTTCGCTGTAGACCGACGTCACGTGTGAGGCGTGGAGCGCTAACCACGCCCGACGTCACTTATTTGTGACTCGAGCCTATTTTGTTACTAAATACACTTTAGCTGTCTGTCAGTGTATTTGATCGTCTTTTTAACTGCATATCGGGCTATAGGAATGTCTGTCACATATAAGGGTGGGATAATTAGTTTTGACTCCAGGGATGTGTTGGCCAACCTGTTTTTTACATTACGCTGAATTACGGTTGAGATTCATGTGCTTCTAACCCTCGTGTTATTCGTTTGTTTATATTATAATAAACTGCTGTTTTTGTGCTGTTAAGTGATGGATGAAGAAGGTAAAACGCAAAAAATAAGGAAGAGGAGAGATGTCATGACTTTAAGTGAAATTGATCGTGTGATACACGATGATTTTAGTGAGGGGACTTTATTTAGTTCTGAATAAACATAAGTTTCTTTAACTGAACAATGTTTCTTTATTTTCTTACCAATACAATTTGATAAAATATATTTTATCTTTGAGTCACACATGTGTCAGCAGTAAAATTCATATATATTTTCATCAGTAGAACAATGCTATAGATCGACGTCACATATATGTGACACAAAATAAAAATCCATAAAATGTACAATTGTTGTATATAAATGAGCCAGATGTTGTTTTTTGGTATTTTAAACCATAATAACAGTTGAAACTTACATCAAAGATTTGGTCTGGAGGTATGTTTTTTTATTTTTGCATGGGTCTATTCTGGAAGTATATAATTTACAGTTGGTACGCTTCGAACACCCATGTGTCACACATATGTGACGCTCGGTAGCGAAATAAACAAAGCATTAGGGTTACTGTTAGTAATAGCCTTGACCTCATGGTCTCTTCTGCACTGTAATGCCAAGGAAAGAAACTACAATAAGGTTTGACAAGTATTTGAACTTTTTTGCTAAACAAAACTTTTGTTATCTTTTCTTTTAAGGAGTATTTCAATGTGAATGTTGCTGATATTTATTACTTTTATCTAGGGATGAGTCGATCCCAATTGTCGATTCTCGACTCCACCGATTCTCAGGCTTAGAATCGGAATCGAGAATCGATGGCCCAAGTCGATTCCGATTTTATCGATTCCAGACCGTCAGTCTCAAAAATACAACTTAAACAAACAGAGATAAGTTAAACACGTTTAACAAAATAAGTGGTTGAAATAAGACTCCCGAACACTAATTACTTCCTTTCCAGTCTCAAAACTACTCTCAACTAACACAAAAGGAGATTGATCTATTCATGGATCTACGTGAATGAAGCAAACTGATAAGGAAGCAAACTGATTAAAAAGAAAAAAGAAAACTTAAATGACATTTTGAAGAAACAAAAGAAAGCTGTTAGAATAATTTTAAATCTGAAACATGATCACTCTGCAAAAGAACATTTCAAAACTTTAAAAATATTAACTGTATATGGACCATATATTTATGATACGGTATTAATAGCAGTTCAAAATCCTTTAAAACAGAAATATGATCAGTCTCATCAATATAATACTCGAAATAAAAATACCATCATACCCACTCACCATAGATTAACATTTTATGAAAAAAAACCTTCATATATTGGATAAAAATTCTTATGTAAACTTCCCGTTTTGTTAAAAACTGAAATAATATCAATAAATTTAAGAAAATGTTAAAAAATTATCTATGTTAAAAACAATTATACTCATTTGAGGAGTTTTATAACTCGTATTCCATAGCCTTTAGTTTTTAGTTTGGAATTTGACACTATTCTCATGTATTATGTATACATATTGTGAATAAAGATGATTTTATTCGAATGGCCGAGTCAATCATCGAGCAACCCTGTATTTTTTGTCCCACTCTTAATGGCTGGTCTATTGTTCGGCACCCTGTCGAGGGTCTCGGTAATTTATTCAAGAGATTGGAGTTTCTAGTACAAAATGAAACTGCACCCTGTCGAGGGTCTCGGTAATTTATTCAAGAGATTGGAGTTTCTAGTACAAAATGAAACTAACTGTCATACGACGACAAATGATGGCTAATTTTTACCGTCTTATTACCACAAATGAAATAAAATGTCAATCAAAGTTGTGTGACGTTCCATTCAAGAGATACGGATAATACAGTCACTGTTAATCAGTTTTATTTTTCCCCCGACTATTCAAAATTTTCTATGTTGATTTCTTTTTTTCTCAACATTTTATTTCTTTCTATTCATATTCCCCACTTTCCCAACTTTTTGACTAATAGGCATCCTAAAATTGTTGCTATTAAATTTATTTAACATGTTCAATGCTGACAAAATATTTAAACATGAAAATCACATATGTTTCAATGTTAATTAGAAGACATTAATTAATGTCCTCCGCACCCAGCGTGTTAAAGTCAAAATTAAACATTACAGTATATTTAAAAACGTTGATCCACAATCATTAAAAATTAATTATTTTAAAAACAATATTTTCTTTAGAATTTTTATATAAAATTTAAAACATTAAATTTAACATCACAAATTAATGCATTTTTATTGGTCAAGAATGGTTAACCCATTGGCGTAGACATACGAGCAGGTCTCGTTCTTTACTTGTAATTTTATTAACGTGTGAATTGGAGTATAAAATTGGTGTTTTTAAATGGATTAATGGCATATTTTAATTAAAATATTGTTTTCTTTCAGTTTAGAGAGTCGCATTGGCACACACACAGTAGACATAAGTAAAAATTAGCAAAATCAGTGTTGACCATGTGCAAGTCTCAAAGAATTAACCGATCCCGTCAACTTCCAAGCAAGCCTGCCACCGTTAATTTTACTTGGGCCCTCCCACCAACGTTGCCACAGACCGGTTAACTCATTGAGAGTTGCACAACTGGTCAGTTTTGGTCGTGTGCGGGAATCGAACCCACGAACATCGTATCGCCACCTGGCCAAGGTGTTTCCACGACGTAGCCAACTCAGCTAACACGACCAAAGGCCTGACGGCGATATTAAGGGTTTTCAGTCAGTCCGCGCCCCTAGCGGATAGAACCGTAGACGCCCGCGGTCATTAGTTACATATTTTGCTACTAGAGTGCAGCACCAATCAATTCCCGTTATAGGCTACTACAAATAGAATAAAATTACTACCTCAATGGGTTAACATCCAAAGGGATTGTTTTATAACACAACAAACCTATTTAAAAAATAAATCATGGGAGATTTATGTAACTTAAAGCATAACAATTTTATATAAAAAATAAACATGCAATTCAACTTAGTTGTTTTAATTATTTATTTTTGTAAGTTTATTTTATGTTTTTAATGAAAAATAGTCACCAAACAACTTCCCAAAGTAGAAATGTTAACATTACAGTATATTTAAAAATGTTGGTCTAAAATAATTAAAAATTATTATTTTAAAAAATTGTCTTCCTAATTTTTATAAAAAATTTAAACCCCTGAATTTAATATTAACATTACAAATGTATTTTTATAGGTCAAGAATAGTTAACATCCAAAGTGATTGTATATAACACAAGAAAACTGTAATATATCAACCAATTTCCTAATTAAAAATGTTATGTATTGAAAATGTTTCATGTACAATATAATTATGTTTTAACAACCAGTAGACGGTAATCCTGCTGGATTATCATACGATTATCATACGATGTGACGTCATATGGCCTGATGAAAATAAAGCAACCTCATTGGATACTTCCCATCACGCCACATTCATATACAATACATTCCCTCCACTACTCCTTTTTACCAAACAGTCAGTCTTCGTCCAGCCTCTATCCACTAAACCCGTCCCGGGTATTCAATGCGGTCTTCAAATGTAAATTGTGTTAATTATTTAATACCCCGTTTGCGGCTTACTACGGATGCGACAATGGCGACGAGGTGCCGTATTTTCGTAACGGTGACGAATTTCGCGTGTGTACAAAGTGACGCGTTATAATGGACTCTGAAATAGTAGCAACATAGTAAGGTATGTTCGTTACGTTTTAACAGTTTCGGAAGCAACATAGTAAGGTATGTTAATTACGCTTCATGCCACTGGACGGCAATTTCTTCAAAGCTTTTGAGAGTTTAGCTACGACTACGGAACGCGCGATGTCTTTAATAGGTAGTTTCAGCCATTTCGACAGTTCAGAAGAGACATGGGCAACGTATGTCGAACGTTTCGAACTTTACATAAGGTGTAATGACATTTCAGATACTAAGAAAGTTAGTGCATTTTTAACAGTTCTCGGTGTAAAGACCTATAATTTACTTAAGGACTTAATCACTCCTGATAAACCGTCGGAGAAATCA
Organism: Allygus modestus; assembly: GCA_963675035.1. Classification (NCBI taxonomy): domain Eukaryota; kingdom Metazoa; phylum Arthropoda; class Insecta; order Hemiptera; family Cicadellidae; genus Allygus; species Allygus modestus. The sequence goes on from OY776111.1 coordinate 158,752,761, forward strand.
TTCGATGATATTGTGAAAGTGTTACAAAACCATCTCCATCCTAAACCTTCATTTATAACGGAAAGGTATAAATTTAGTAAACGGGATCAGTTGGAACACGAACCCATTTCGGAATACATTGTTCAGTTAAAACAATTATCGAAGCATTGTCAGTTTCAAGACAAACTTCCAGACTACTTAAGAGACCGATTAGTCAGTGGTATTCGTGACAGTTCTATAAAGAAGAGACTTTTGGCGGAGGACGACCTTACATTCACGAAGGCAGAGCAGCTGGCGACGTCGTTGGAAATAGCAGAGAAGGATGCAGCTTCCCTGGCGTACCACGGTGGGGCTTCCGGCAGCAACCATCACGGCTACACGGCGAGACTCCAGAGATTCTCAGCGCAGCAATCTCTACGCAGAAGTACATTGAGTGCAGTGTCAAGTGTTTCGCAGGTGCCGCAATGTTATTGTTGCGGGAAGAAGGGGCATTTGACAGCCCAGTGCCGTTACCGTGAATATGTGTGCAATTTTTGCAAGAAGAAGGGACATTTGGAGAAAGCTTGTAAGTCAAAGAATAGGGGTAAGTTCCAGCATCCTGACTCTAAAAATAGTTATTTAAGTTCTAAGGGAAATTGGAACAAAAATAATAAACAGGGAAACAGATATCAATCTAAACAACATTATGTGGGCGTAGATCAAAATAATGAGAGGCTAAACGTAATTGATGAAGTCTATGACATTTCTAATATTTTTCAGTGTGAATTAGATAAGTCTCCTGTTGATGTTAAATTGGGTGTAATTAATAAAATCGAACCAATTAAAGTAATGCTCCTGGTAGAAGGAAAACAAATGGGTTTTGAAGTAGATTCAGGGGCGTGTGTTTCAGTTATTTCTGAACAATGTTATGAAAATAATTTTGGTCATGTCAAAATAATTCCTACGGACTTGGTTTTGAGTTCCTATACACATGAGAAAATCAAGCCAGTAGGCAAGATTAAAGTTAATGTAAAATATCAATCCATAACAAATTGCCTGGAACTGTATGTTATTAGCAATGGTGCTAATCCTCTTATGGGTCGTGACTGGATAAAACAACTACAGGTTGTTGTTTGTATTCCTAATAATGTAAATAGCGTAAGTTTAACTTCAGATAAAGGTAAAGTAGAAGGTGATCAGGAATCTAAAATAGTGCAAGATTTGTTCAATGAATTTCCAGAAGTATTTACCAGAGAGTTAGGGTGTTACACTGGAGATCCAGTAAAATTGTTACTTAAGGAAAATGCTGTACCTAAATATCATAAGCCCAGACCAATACCATATTCTTTGAAGGAAAAAGTTGAACAAGAGTTGAAATGTTTAGTTGAGGAGGAAATTATTTCGCCTGTTTCCACTAGTGAGTGGGGAACGCCCATAGTTCCGGTATTAAAAAGAAATGGAAAAATACGCATATGCGGAGATTTCAAGGTAACTTTGAATCCTTTTCTAGAGGTAAATAGACATCCTATACCCAGAATTGAAGATCTTTTTGCAGTTTTGCAGAAAGGAGTACAATTTTCTAAAATTGACTTATCCTCAGCTTATATGCAATTAAGACTAGACAATGAAAGTAAGAAACTTTGTACCATAAGTACACACAAAGGGTTATTTGCATATAACCGTCTTTGTTATGGGATATCATCCGCTCCCGGTATTTTTCAAAGAGTAATCGAACAAACCTTACAAGGGATATCGGGTGTAGCTTCTTTCCTTGACGACATAATTGTTACTGGGGTTGACACAGCAGAACACCTGTCTAGACTAAGAGAAGTGTGTAAACGATTGAAGAGTAACGGGCTAACTGTAAGTAAAGATAAGTGTGAATTTTTCAGGGACAACTTAGAGTACTTAGGTTATGTAATTAGCAAAGAGGGCTTAGAGACATCCAGTAATAAAGTAAGAGCCATTGTTGAGGCTCCAGTTCCCAAGGACGTAACTCAACTTAAAGGATTCCTTGGTCTTGTAAACTATTACGCCAAGTTTGTACCAAATGTCGCTACTATTTTAACACCTTTGTACCAACTTCTTAGGAAGGACACAGTCTATAATTGGAACCTAGCATGTCAAAAAGCTTTTGAATCTATTAAGGAACGATTAGTTTCAGCTAAAGTGCTAGCACACTACAATCCAGATTTACCACTTAAGTTGTCCTGTGACGCATCACCCTATGGCATAGCTGGTGTATTAAGTATAGTAGAGAAAGATGGTACTGAGAGACCTATTTCTTTCACGAGTCGAGTCTTAAACTCATCTGAAGTCAATTATTCACAAATTGACAAGGAAGCTTTGAGTATTGTTTACTGTGTAAAAAAGTTCAATCAGTATTTATGGGGGAGAAAGTTTACACTTTGCACAGACCATAAACCTCTTTTGGCAATATTTGGACCTAAAAAGGGATTACCAGCTTTTGCAGCGGGTAGACTGCAACGCTATGCGCTGTTTCTGTCAGGATATGATTACGACATTAATTATGTAAAGTCCCAGTGCCATGGTAATGCAGATGGCTTGTCCAGGCTTCCGTTAAAATCTTATCTTGTAGGTGATGAAAATGTAAATGTAGGTTACTTAGGTACATACTTACATTGTATTACGGAATCTGACCTGCCTATAGACTTTAATGATGTCCGCACCGAAACCCAAAAGGACAAGGAGTTAAACAAAGTCTTGGGGTATGTTTTGTACGGTTGGCCAAGTGTGACAGATACTAGTTTAAGTGATTTTGTTAAAAGACAAGCTGAGTTAACGGTAGAACACGGAATTTTAATGTGGGGCTATAGAGTAATTATTCCAAAATCGTTAAGAGGGGCTTTAGTAAAAGAATTACACAGTGGGCACTTAGGTATTATTAAAATGAAGTCATTGGCTAGGTCTTATCTGTGGTGGCCCTCCATAGACAAAGACATAGAGACCGTAACTAGCAGTTGCTCAGCGTGTCTTTCGCAGCGAGAAACTCCTGCTAAAAGTAAACTACATGTGTGGGAATTTCCTCCCAATGTATGGCAAAGGATTCATTTAGATTTCCTTGGACCATTTAAGGGTCAATTGTATTTGATTGTGTTGGACGCTCATAGTAAGTGGATAGAAGTTGAACCTGTTAACTCAACTTCTGCTAAACAAACTATTGATAAATTACGACCTATGTTTTGTAGATACGGTCTACCTGAAATTATTGTAAGTGACAATGGTCCGCCATTTTGTTCTGAGGAATTTTCTAGGTTTTTGAAACATAATGGAATAAGGCAAGTTCTGATACCACCTTATCATCCTGCTTCTAACGGCCAGGCCGAGAATGCTGTAAAGATGGTAAAGAAACGATTAAAATGTGCACTAGTCGAAAACGAAAATTTAAATTTAGCTTTAAGTAGATTTTTAATTTCTTATCGAAACGCAGTCCACAGCACTACATGTGAATCCCCGGCTAAGCTTATGTTTAATCGTCCTCTAAGATCAAGATTAGACTTAATTAGACCTAATATTCAATTGACTGTAGCTCAAAAGCAAGATAAACAAATCACTAATGCAAGGGGCAGTCACACAAGACAATTAAATGTTGGACAACCTGTATTAGCTAAAGACTATAGAGGGAGAGATAAATGGGTTGAGGGTAGCATTGTTAAACGATTAGGCCCAGTAACCTATATTGTTCAACTTGAGTCGGGAGTGACTTGGAAGCGACACATAGACCAGTTGGTAGGTTTACAATCAGGACCTAGTAGTGAATCTCCGGTTGACAATAGCAGGGATATTTTGAGCGAGCGAGTGACATCACCGTCAGCTGATCCAGCTTCCCCTTCCATACCGGTGTCTCCAACTCCAGAGCGGAACCGTTATCCTCAGGTGGGTCCCCCCACTCCTCGCCAATCTCCTCCCCTGCATCAATCCCCACGTTACAGTCCAGCTGTTTCGAGTACTCGCCACTCATTACAACCCTCTCAGCTGACTGTTACGTCACCAGTCAAAACTGAAACAAGACGCTATCCAATACGGGATAGAAAACCCACTGTTCGCTTTGATTTGTAACTGTTTTAATTTATATTCTTTATGTGTGATTTTAATGTTGTAGTAAGAAAGTATTTCAAGATCATTCGTTTTGGTTTTATGTATTGTTATAAAATGTTGTTCCAAATTTAAGGCGGAGGAAATGTAATATATCAACCAATTTCCTAATTAAAAATGTTATGTATTGAAAATGTTTCATGTACAATATAATTATGTTTTAACAACCAGTAGACGGTAATCCTGCTGGATTATCATACGATTATCATACGATGTGACGTCATATGGCCTGATGAAAATAAAGCAACCTCATTGGATACTTCCCATCACGCCACATCCATATACAATACATTCCCTCCACTACTCCTTTTTACCAAACAGTCAGTCTTCGTCCAGCCTCTATCCACTAAACCCGTCCCGGGTATTCAATGCGGTCTTCAAATGTAAATTGTGTTAATTATTTAATACCCCGTTCGCGGCTTACTACGGATGTGACAAAAACAAATTTAAAAATAAACATGCAATTTAACTTGTTTTTTTTTTCATTTATTCATTTTTTAAGTTATTTTATTTTATTGATGGAAAATAATCACCAACAAACATTACCTTGCTATTTCACCTATATTAGGAATCGATGGAATCAGAATCATCCCTAGATAAAATAATAACACATGCGCTAATTAACAAAGATTCTACACTTGTGTTGGGTTGGATACCTGTCATGCGCTTGGAGTACTGCTCCCAGAGGGGGAAGCGCCAGACGCGGTCACCCGTGATGGCCCCGGCCTGCTGTATCTGTTGCCAGAGGGCAGTTGAGTTACTGAACACCCCCGTCGCAACTCCTCCCAGGGCCACTCTCATCGCTCCTGTACACACAGAGTCATTGTTTGTGTAAAGCACAGTTGTAGCTGTTAATGCCTAACACTATCATTTGGAATTCTGAAAGTAATAGTCTTAATTCATATATGACAGTAATTTGGGTGAAATAAAGATATGTTATAAGGTATGACATTGCATTAGACATAAGAATAAGAATCCTTTATTGTCGTTAAACACATTTGTGTAATAGACAAAGTCAAATAAGTCGGACACGACTTGCAATAAATAATTTTAGGATAACATACAATACTTCTACTACTAGGCTATATACTATCATGTCATATACTGTCATACTATACAGAGGTTCTTAGCGGCACACTTATTTAAAATCTTTAAAATCATTTTCACTTAATTCAAAAAATTCATTTACTGAATATAATGGGTGCTTAAGCAGCCCATTAGACAAAGCCAATTTAAAATGAGCCATGGATTCAATATTTCTAATTTGAACAGGAAGCTTATTGTAAAGTTTCAGGCCAATTATCTTTGAACTTTTTGTAACTTAAGTCAATCTACAAAAAGGAACTTCAACATTATTTTTATGTCTTGTGTTGTGTTCATGGATATTAAACCTCTTTACTAAATTAACAGATTCTTTCTTAACATCTAATAGGACATATAGAACATACAAACTATATACAGTTAAAATACTTTCACATATAAATATGGGCCTACAATGATCTCTGTAGTCAGCACCAGCTATAATTCTCACAGCCTTTTTTTTATTAACAAGACATCCTGTGCCCCAGCAGAATTTCCCCACAGGCAGATACCGTACAATAATATCCCTTGAAAAAAACTATTGTAGGCAAGCTTAAGATAAGACTTGGGCACATTCCTGTTTAAGGACCTTAAGAATAGGTATGGATATAAGCAGCGTAATCACTCTGTGTCCAATAACTTATTTGCCATATTCGGCTACATGAAAACATATTTGTTTTGGCCACTTGAAAACATATTCATCTAGTGGCACCTACTGAAGTTTTAACACTTCATTAATTTATTTGTTAAGAAAAAACCAAGTTTAGCAAATTTGTTCTATAGGGAAGAAGCAATTACCGTAGGTGGCACGGCATGGAAAGACCTAAGCCCGGGGCTAAAATAACTTTCTGTTTTGAGGCCAAGAATCAAGAATCAATTCCTTTATTGTCTGTCACACACAATTTTCCAGTTGTAACAGAGCAAGAAAAAACATCAACTAATTACTAATGCAATGCAACATTTACATATTTTATACAATACTTTGTCAACCATATTTAACTTTTATAACCAAAACTGGCGAAAAATGTGTTTTGTTCAAATTTGTATATGTTATATGAGTCTGTGAACATGATATCTTTTGTAAAAAAATATAAAATCTTGATGAAATTTAGTACAGACTTGTAAAGGTAGCATCGATTTAAACTCGTTCAAAAACCAGACTGATCGCACCATCTAAATACCCCCGTCGGAGCAAACCTGCGTACTCAGCGAATTTCCAATGCATATATATGTGACTCACAACTACATAGAGCTACTTACCAAGTTTCACAAAAATACATCCATAAATAAGTGATATATAGCATTTTATTTATTCTCCATAAGAATAACATTAGGGTTGAAGACGCAGGTTTGCTGCAACGAGGAAGATAAGTAAAATGTTTTTTTTGCAATTATCAATAAACTGAACCAGGTGAAGCTATATACCAAGTTTTATTAATTTAGGTTCATAATTAACGGAGATATACAACTTTACTTATTCTCCATATGAATAACATGGGGGCCGAGTATGCAGGTTTGCTGCTACGGGGACTATCAACAAAAAACTTGTTTTTTGTGCTAATATCAATATACCACAACTAGTTGAAGCCACGCTCCAAGTTTCATCAATATACATTAAAAAATAATCGAGATATAGAATTTTATTTATTCTCCATAAGGATAACATTGGACAACGTACTGTGTTTAGCACTTTGAATATCACTGCAACGGTTGGACGTAGAACAACGATTAAAACACCAAAATGTTTGTTTTGTTGAGCTAAACATATTAATAAACAGAAATGTGAAGTTTTTAGTAAAATTATCTGAGAAAAATCTCAAAACCTTTTTCCCATAAGATTAACATGGGACACGTTTTTTTGGATTTTCTCCGCAACCACTTAACGTAGGTTAATGATTCAAAATACTAAATTATTTGTTTTTTAAGCTCTATAAATTGGCCATAACCAAAATTGAGTGTTTTTAACATTTTGGGGTAAAATTTGCAAAAAACCGATTTTTGGAAAATTGTAAACCCCCATAAAACCCCCTCATGGTCTGGGGCTTAAGTCTTACCATGAGACCTACGGTAATAGCTTCTTCCCTATAGGGGAAATTCGCTAAAAGGCATTTTTGGAATGTTTTCTACCCCAAAATGGTTTTCCAACTAAACAAATTTTCAAACCAGGATAAAACAGTCCAGGGTTCACAGATGTTCTTAAAGAAAATTGTCCATGTCAAATTCAAGATTTTCCATGACACTCAAGCCACTGAAATGGTGGCACTATAATACAGCGACAGGTTCAACTAACTCAAAACAGGTGCTTCAATGCGCAAGCTGAGCATGGGCAATTCTGATGGTGGTAATAGTAATAATGCCATCTAAATCAGAACGTTGGTGTGGTTTATATTTTTGTACAAAGCCAGATCGATTGTTGTCACTCCGATAAATTGTCATTCCACAGAAAAATCAAATTAAAATGTTAATTAAACCAATTCTTGCTGCATATGAAGTATGTGTTACAGGGGAAGAGAGTGACCTGTGAGGGTGGCTATGTCCAGGGTGAACCGGGGGGTGAACTGAGCGGCGTAGCAGAGAGCGTCGGCCAGGATGAGGCGGCCCTCCGCATCCGTGTTGTCCACTTGGATGGTTTTGCCGTTCATCGCGACAACGACGTCCCCGGGCTTGGTGGCTCGGCCGCTCGGCATGTTCTCACAGAGCGGCGTCAGGCCTGAACACATCACACCTTCACAGATCCCGAGTCATGCTCAAATACAAGTCAAACTTTGGTAAACAAATCCTACTACAACAGATAACCAATGTAAGATGTATGAAGTAGCGGGGAGAAGGAGAAAGAGCAATAATATATTTTAGTGTAGGAATGTATCAGTTCCATTTTTTTATGTATTTATACACACACACATATATATATATATTAGGTTAGTTATCGGTTCTAAGTACAAAAAGTATTTTTTTAATCAGGTTTTGCAGCCTATCTTCATGATATGAACACATTTAATGCTTAATTAAATCCACCAAAATTGATGATATGTGTTCTGGTTGCAGTTTCAGCCAATGTTAAAACATTGGCTATACATACTAAAGGAGACAACCCATCTATATGAGCCAGCTATCCCACTTTTAGTGTTAGCCAGAATTTGAAGTGAACGTAGTTTGATTAGGTCACCGACAGTGTGTGGTGCTTTAAACTTTTTAATTTAGTTATTTACATTAACTTGTAAAAGATCTCCCACCACAGAAAGCAAGTGATAATCAACTTATGTTTGCTTCCTGGTACACCACCTGATGTATTATCCCCTCCTTGACAGGATAAGGAATAGTTGACAGAAGAATACTCTGTTGGGCATTAGTGTAACTATGTCCTTTTTGAATCCTGGCACACACAAAAGTAGGGACAGCTTTTACAGTGGCAATGAGAAGTCTACTTCAGTATCTATAGTCAATGGTTACAATCTGTTTGTCATGGTAATGGTTGTGGTGTGGTAAAGAATTATTCCAGGCTTTTTGAACACACTGGTTGGTCTTCTTTGAGCCTCCTTTGAGCTCGGTCATTCATTAATTGAGCATAACTTGCAATTGTGAGGAGGTCACACCACTCAATATTAAAAGAGTCTTTGTGCTAAAAAAAGGAGCAAAATCAATTTTGATCAATTCACTGTCTTGTACTATCACATACATTTAATGTAAGTACAGCATAAGTATACATTTATTTTGAGCGATGTAAGACTTTTTAATTAAATCCCATAACCTATAATGTAATGAAAATTACGTTAGTGAGAAATGACATACTTCAGAACTATTTATATGTAGTTCTTACATATAAATATCTAAATTATCTTCCAAAAGCATTTGTGTACATAAACAGCGGTAGAGCATGGAAAAATAAAAACTGCAAAAACTAAAAAGGTTACCGATGATGTTGATGGGCAGCTTGAGGCGAGCTGCGGCGTGCAGAGTGGCTACCACGCAGGCTGCTCCGCCCATGTCCGCCCTCATCTCATCCATGCTGAGTGGCGGCTTCAGGCTGATGCCTCCTGAGTCAAAGGTCACTCCCTTTCCTGTTGAAATAACATAAAAAATTACCTGTGGATACCACATCCAACTGAAAATGAAATGAGCTCCAGGCTACAAAAGCTGGCTCTCCGACTACTTTGATAGTGGTCTATCACTTTTTAACCTTAATATAGGTGATACTTATGTTCAAGGCCTTAAAAGTATTGTTCTTGATAGTTATATTCACTTAAGCATATGGTTTAATTTTACTTTTTCAAAATTCACTGAACTGGAATGAAAGTAAGGTCATATATTTTTGTCTGGTTAATTGGGTGAAAAGAATAAAAGTTGAGTCAACACTCGGAACCAGGTAAATAAAAAGACAGCACTTGTCAAGGTCCACTTGCAGACCATTTACCTGCAGGATAAAACCTGTACACTCATTAAGGCAGTAGGATCTGAGTACAGTTAAGCTCATCATCCTGCTACAAAGGCTTTACTTGAAAAGGTTGAGGATAATGCAAGAGTGTCAATGAGTAGCCAGGCAAACAATCCTGTCCACCATTGCATTGCCTGTTAATGGAAACTTAAGCTTTTAACCCTAACCTTGTTGCATCCAATTATGCATGGAGTGTAGTTTTTCTCAATTACAGATTGCAATTAATTTTCCTAATTACATTTTTTGTATAACAATCTTTAAAAAGCTGGTTATTGTAAACTTGATGATCAAAAATTTGCATCCCAATCTTTTTGGTTAAACCATTGACTATAGATACTGAAGTAGACGTTTCATCGCCATTGTAGAATGTGTCCCTAGCAATTTTCTAGAGCACTCCAGCGCCCCTGTTGGATGTCCGCGGTACCAACGGAGGAAGGCTCAATGCAGTGGCACTGCTAACGGGAGCGATTGGAAGATGCCCTCCACGCACTCGTGGCGGTGGCGCGCGTGCGTGAAACAGCTCTCATTCAAGGCAGCTCTGGGAAGGGAGAAGTCTTAGACTACCGTAGGCCCGGGTAGACTCCACTTGAACTCTTATTGCCCACTACCGCTGCTGTTTGGTAGGCCTTGCCGCACTGCACAATGGATTTGCTATGGTTTACAAACGGAATAGGAAACTGGGTCATTTTTTGTTTGAATGTACAAACATTATAATTTTACTTAGATTGTTAAAAAAAACATAAGTTTGAAATACAATTATTATTATTAGTAGTAGACCTATTATTATTATTATTCTTATTTTCAACTGATGCACAAACCCTACAATAGGTTCTGCTAAAACCATTAATCTAACAAGGAAAAATATATATCATCATTATTAATTATTTACTGCATTAACCTAAATTATTAATGCCGTAGAGCCTTTGCACTATTTTACCAGAAATACAATGTATGAGCAAAATTATCCAATGGGTACTTTTTTAAAGGAGAAAAAAATCCGATTTCTGTAGCTTGTACTAATCGTTTGTAAAATTCCTTATTAAAACACATTTAATTAACAGTACCTTATTACATTATTTACTAACCACAGTCTCTAAGTATAATCTATTTTTCCTAAAAAAACACTATTTGGTTAACTGACATCAGTAACAGAAAATGCAGTTTTACACTTCGTTGGTCAACAAATCGTGATTTGATTTTTGCTGATAAAACTCAAATTCACACTCCTTTCAAACTAGATCAACGGTGACCAGACACCGGTGGCGTCTGGCAGCCACTGGTTACCGCTCGGATAACTGCAGTGGATAGCACGGGCAACCGTCAAGCCACTCCACCAAGAGCATTTTTTTAAAATCTTTTAGCAAATTTTCCTTATAGGGAAGAAGCTATTACCATAGGTCTCATGTTACTTTAAGACTTAATCCCGAGTCTACGATAACTTTTTGTTTTGAGGTCCCCAGATGCCAAAAACACTATTTGTTGAAATGTATATACATAGGTCTATACTGTATATGTTCGTGAACGCGATAACTTGAGTAAAAATGTTTGATTTTGATTAAATTTGGCTCAAATATGTAAAGTGACATTCATGACACCAAAGTTCGAAAACCAGAAAAATCGGACCATGGAAAGGGTGGTTTATGGCGGTTTTAAATAAAAATTTTTTTGCAGTTTTCACTTCAAAATTTAAAAAATACTACATTTTGGTCTTGACCATTTCATATAGCTTAAAAACCAAATACAGTAGAACCTCGGCAAACCGAGCCTCGCTTATCCGAGATTCCGGATATGGGAATGAGACCCATAGAAAAGCATCTAGTCACTCAGGCTTCATAATTGGTAAGACCGAAAAAAAAACATCTTCTTCATCATCTTACATGTGGTCCAGGGTAAAATGTATTTCATGTTTTTCTAGATAATGCAGTCACTAATGGCACTTTTCACTACACAGATTTATGGTATTGTATAAAATTACAGTTATTCAAAATTTGAGATTTAAGATTTTAATATTTTATATATATTAATTTTATTTTAGCTTGTATAATGTATTTAAAATCTGGTATGTTCTTTTTATATTTTTCTCCTGGTATCATAAATACAATAATGTATTAGTGCATTAAAATGTTGGCTGTAAATTGTGCTAATTGAACAGTAGTCTAGTTCTAATGGTATGTGAAACAACGATTATTTATTTGATCTTTCTTACATAACGTACATTTGAAACAGGATTTTGGTTCAAGCCCTCCGTGAAATAATAATTCATTAGTTCATAATATACTAAAGACTACAAACACGGGAATATTAAAAAAAAAAAAAAAAAACTATGAAAGGAGAAATTATTGTGTCTTCACCCCACCTTCTGAGTTGATATAAAACAGTTTTTTCTACGTTATTATATTAAATCAACCTGCTAAATGTCATGCGTTGATAAACTACTGTTTTAAAAATTTGATGCTAATTTAAGAAGCAACATATTATGGATAACATAAATAACTAGATTGATTAATTTCAAATTAAAATACTGTACATTACTTGCACGGTTTATCGCAAAAATTGGCTGGTAAAATATTTACTCAGGACAATCACCCTATTTACGTGGGTAAAATAAAATAAGGGACACTTTAATAATATATTTTTGGAACGCTAAGATCACACAATAATACTAGATTAGCAATCAGGAGGTGCAACCGTCGTCGCCGAGTCGCACCGAGCCGACCACTGCTCTCCGCTACAAGAAACAACGAAGCCAAGTTGGCGTGGGCGGCCGCGTCTTTGTCTGTATCCAGTAAAGTGAGAGGGGTAGGAGAGGAAAGGTGCGGTGCGGGTCGCGGGGTGAAGGGGCAGTGCGACAAAGAGTGCATGATAGTCGACTGCAGCAAACTCTGACGGCAGGAAATCGAACTACATGTTACCGACCGACTTAGTATACCTTCGAGGCGGACAACCGCGCCATATCAATGGCAAGTCTACTTCAGTATCTAGAGTCAATAGTTAAACAATGTATAATCGTACCACCCTCCTACCAATTCATTAACAAAATACAATTTACTAACTTAATTGAAGTAAAATTAACTATAAGAATAGCCTATAAACATTTCACAACCAAGACCTAAAGAACAAATAGCCTAACAAACATTAAATATTTCAGAGCAAGCTTTTAATAGTCACAAAACCGCAACTCTCCTAGAAACCAATGTAGCTGATTTGTTTTTCAACAAAATTCTTTTTTAAGAATTAAGAGTTAATGTAATATTCAAAGTTTTCTAGATATACTAGGAAAGAAGTTAATAACACAACAAATATCATAACTTGTAAAAGAATTAGTTTATGCAATCATAAGAATTATTAATTATTTTTCATTCATGCTTGAGGGATCTTAGCATTCCCTAAACTAGTAAAAAAATAAGTTGCCTTTTAGTAGTTTTTTACTTATATTTAGGTTATAAACTCCGTTTATACCATTAACCTTTGACTTAATACACTGACAACTGTTATAATATGCTTTTTAATTAATTCTTTCTGGATGTTACCTAATTATGCACATATTATCGTTTTTCATAAGTATATGTAGCAGAATTTTGTTCTAATTTAATTATTAGTTTATTTAAACCTCATTATAAAGCAGTTTTGTGGTAGTCCAGATTATTATTATTTTTGTTGTTGTATTCTTGTAGATTATACAGATTTCCTTATAATGTATATATTCGTCTTTAGTGCTCTGCCCCAAAGGCATTCAAACTTTCAATGTAAATCTTATGGAAGAGTTCATATCAATTGAGATGTATACCTATTTGCTCGAGTTTAATTAGCACATACAAATATTACGTAACTCACTTAAGGGGGGGGGGGGAGAGGGTATGGTGTAGCGTTAAGTGGGGGAAGGGGGGGGAGTTTGGATCAACACGTAATTCAAACATTCAACTCTAAGAGCTGACTCACTCCCATATCTATTGATAATGTTACAACTCTTTCAAAATTTAAAAATAATCAAACTGATATCTAAATTAAGGTTACAGTTAGTTATATACAAAAATACTGCCGTCATACTATTTTAATAACAGTAAAACTAAAAATAAATACACAATGTGTTTTGAGTAAATTCTGTATTGTTTTACACCATTGTTTTGTCTTGTTTTAGAGTCTAAAATCATGACTTGATAAGTATTGCGCAGTGCCACCTATATCTTTAGTTTTAGCGAATTTCCCCTACAGGGAAGAAGCTATTACCGTAGTCGGCATGGTAAGACCTAGGCCCGGGACCATGATAACTTTTCGTTTTGAGGTCCCCAGATGCCAAAAACACCATTCGTTCAAAACTGTATATATATATATGTGTGTCCGTGAGCACGATAACTCTCGTGAAAATAATCCGATTTTGACGAAATTTGGTATAAACGTGTAAAGCAGCATTTATGACTTTAAGTTCGAAAACCAGACAGATCAACCTACCCGAAGGGGTATTTTGGGGGGGGTTTGTAGCCCCAAAATGGTTTTTTTGAGTTTTTTACACATAATTTTTGAAAAAATCAAATTTTACTTTTTCCATTGGAATCAGCTTAAAAAGACGCACAATTTGGTGTTTCGATCATTGCTCTACGTCAAATGGTTACAGAGATATTGAAAATTCTAAAAACAGTACGTTGTCCAATGTTATTCTTATGGAGAATAAGAAAAACAGTATATCTTGCTTATTTATCAACTTATCCTGATGAAACTTGGTAAATTGCTTCATATCGTTGTGGTCTATTGATATTTGCACTAAAAAACATTTTTTGGCCGATAGTTCCCGTAGCAGCAAACCTGCGTACTCAGCCCCCATGTTATTCTTATGGTGAATAAGTAACGTGTTATCTCCCTTAATTATGAACATAAATTAATAAAATTTGGTATGTGGCTTTACCTAGTTGAGTTATATTGATATTTGTATAAACCCCCATTTTTTGTGTTCCTTGCTTCACATACCTGCATTTTCAGCTGTCATGTTATTTTTATGGAGAATAATTAAAATGTCATAAATCGTTTATTGATGAATGTATCTTGATGAAACTTGGTATGTGGCTTTATATGGTATTAAGATACATATATATGCATTGGAAATTCACTGAGTATGCAGGTTTGCTGCTGCGGGGGTATTTTTAAGTAGTTTTAGCGAATTTCCCCTATAGTGAAAAAGCTATTACCGTAGGTCTCATGGTAAGACTTAAACCCGAGACCATGATAACTTTTTGTTTTGAGGTCCCTAGAAGTCAAAAACACTATTCGTTTAAATTGATATATATATATATATATATATATATATATATATGTGTGTGTGTGTGTGTGTGTCCGAGAAAGCGATAATTTGAGTAAAAAACGTCCGATTTCGATGAAATTTGGTTTAAATGTGTAAAGTGAGATTCATGACTGTAAGTTCGAAAACCAGAAAAATTGGACCATGGGAAGGGGGGTTTATGGGGGTTTTAAATTTTCCAAAAATCAGTTTTTTGCATTTTTCACCCTAATATTTAATAAAACTTAATTTTGGTTCTAACCAGGGCCGCCACATGGGGGGGGCTACCGGGACTACCGTCCCCGGGCCTGGGAACCGTAGGGGCCCGGCCAGGGCCCGCAAACATGGTAAAGTATTACCGACTTTTATTGCTTTAAATGGTAAAAGTTTTACAGTTTATTTGCTATTTATCGTTTATCGTAGGACCAATGAAAAAAAATAATGCCATGTTTCATGTAACATTATTAGAACATCTATATGAAGACTGATTATTCAGAAAGGTTTGCCGCTTTTTTGTCTGCTGGATCACAGAGTAAACAATGTACTCTGCTACTGACTAGTGACTCAGTGACTGAACTGGTCAGGATGTCACCTGAAGCGAAGCGATGTCGCGGAGGGCCCCAATCCCCTCTCCCTGTCCCACCAATGAGTCATACGCACGCATATGAACATACAACCGAAGCGACAGTGACGCCGCGTCTCGTCGTCTGCACCCTACATCGCACATGCGCCAGAGTCGCCCCTCACCCCCTCTGCAGGCTCCACACCACTCCTGTCCTGTCACTACTTGTCACTGTCAGTTTGTTTACTTCCACTATTGCGACAGTGTCGATTGTGTAATTTTAAAAAGAACGGTTTTGTTGTGATTTAGTTAATATCGTGTGTGGCGATCTGTTATTTGTTTTTTGTATTTTATAATTATATTAAATGGGTTAGAATAGTAATTGTTTAAAAGTTAGAATGTCCTATAAACACAATTCTGGGGCAGCAAAAAGGAAAGAGAAGTCAGAGCGAGAAGCTGAGACTAAACGTCACCAAATTACAAAATTTTTAATTTTGCCAGGACCGATTGAACGCACTAGCTATTCTCAGCATAGAACACGAGCTAGCACTTAAGTTAGACTTTTCAAGTATCATTCAAGACTTTTCCTCTAAAAAAGCTAAAAAGTTCTAAAGTGATATCGTATACGTATACAGTATCCAATGAAGTTATGTTTTACCAAATAAACACTCAGTTATTTGTACATGTTAAATGAATATCGATGAAAACTAACAAATATTTGTTTGTAACAATAAATTAAAATATTTGTTTTAAAACCAGTGAGTTTTTAAATTTTATTTTGCAAAGGCCTACTGACTATAAACCGCTAACTTGTAGTTAATTTGAATCTAATTTAAATTTAACTTTTTGAGCATTTAGCTATTTTTTTTATATTATGCTTAGGTATAATCGTCATTCACGCACAAGGTTCAATTAACAAGGTTCTATTTGAATTATATAAGAATTATAATTATAGTAGTAATGACTCTGTTATGTTAAATCATATGACTGTTTTTAAATTTTAACTACTTAAAACATTTTTGTATTTAGCCCTTAATGATTGTGTAACATGGAGTTTGCCCTAGTGGTGTTTGTTATCTAGTGTAGAGATGTGCCGGAACAGGGAGTTTGGCGGAACTGTTCCGACAGGTGAACAGTGGCAGGAGACTGTTCCGGCGGAACAGTTGTTCCGGCGGAACAGTTGTTCCGGACTCTAAACAGACTCATTTAGGGTTCTAAATTGAACCGATTCCAGGCTGTCTATCTCCCCGTACTGTACTAACTGTACTGTTAGACACGTGTACTGTGTACACCGCTCAATGTGTCTTTTCAGATTAGATATCAAGGATTTATAGGATAGCAAAAGTCCACAAATGTCACAACGGGCAGTCTGATATTTACATTTCTTAATAGAAAAAACACTCCACACGGAAGAGGTCTTTATCCTTTTACTACCGGTTCCGGTACTAATTATTTGATCGCTAATATTTTGCACTAACTGATGAAATAAGAAAGAGTAAGAAACGGCGAATGCTCGTTGCAGCGAATAGACAGAACTAGTAAACTCTGACAGCCAGTGTGGCCAACCCCAATATCACCGTAATTCCCTGCAGTATAGCCGTAATCGTTGGAATCGTCAAACTTGATATAGCGGACAGAACGGAGTCGGAACAGTCAGACCATTCGGAACAGTCATTGGAGTCAGAATCGCTGGGGTTCCCGGAATCATGTAGCGCACAATTCATCAGCTCCGGCCGCTCCATAAAGAGCCGTGACAGTCGGAGTCGGAACAGCCATTTCTCGCAAGGTGTTCCGGAGCGGAACTGTTCCGGGCGTGAACTAGTTCCGACAAGACTGTTCCGTTCTTTTAGGCACATCTCTAGTGGAGGTCAGTGACACTCCCCTCCCTCCTCTCTCCTCACGTGTTACAAGTGTCATTGCAACCTAAATCATTGTAAATATTGTATAGATTTTACAAAGAACGCCTTATGATTGCAAAACGCACAACACTAGTGTATTGCGGGTATATCCGTGTGAAAAATGTAGGCGCTAAAACGTAAAGTTACGTTTTTATTTGCAACATATCGCAACAAATATATCTGTTATCTATGCATATATCTATAAAAATAAAATAGGTTTTGTTTCTACAGCGCTTTGAGCAGTAAAATGTTGTATGCAGCGGAAGCGGAGATATTTAAATTTATGTTAAAAAATTGTTTATCTGTCCGTCTGTTTATGAACATGATTTGGACTGGTGTATTTTTATTCAGTTAAATTCATTTTACTAGTTAAAATAATCAGTGGTATGGCATGTACATTAACTGGGGGTGGGGTCATTGAATGCTGTTTTGGGAGGGGTGGGGGGAGGGGGCCCGCAGCCAGAATGTGGCCCTGGGCCCGACCTTGAGATGTGGCGGCCCTGGTTCTGACCATGTTATAGAGCTTGAAAAAAAAAATAATTTAGTTTTTTGAATTATTAATCTAGGTTGAGTGGTTGCGGAGAAAATCCCAAAAAACCTACTCATAAAAATTGTGATTCTACGTCCAACCGTTGCAGAGATATTCAAAGTGCTAAACACAGTACGTTGTCCAATGTTATCCTTATGGAGAAAAAATAAAATTTGATATCTCGATTATTTATGAATGTATATTGATGAAACTTGGTATGTGGCTTTATATACTTCTGGTATATTGATATTTCCACAAAAATGATTTTTTTATCATCCCCTTAGCAGCAAACCTGCGTATTTTGCCCCCATGTTAATCTTATGGAGAAGTAAAATGTAATGACTCCCTTAATTATGAACATAAATTAATAAAACTTGGCATGTGGCTTCACCTTGTTGAGTTATATTGATACGTGCATAGAAACCCATTTTTTTGTTCCTAGCAGAGATATTCAAAGTGCTAAAAACGTATGTTGTACAATGTTATCCTTAATTTGATTTCTCAATTATTTATGAATATATATTGATGAAACTTGGTATGTGACTTCACGTAGTTCTGGTATTTTGATGTTTGCACAAAAAAATTATTTTTTGTCGATTATTCTCGTAGCAGCAAACCTGCTTACTCAGCCCCCATGTTTTTCTTATGGAGAATCATTCAAATGTTATATAACGCTTATTAATGATTGAATATTGATGAAACTTGGTATGTGGCTTTGCCTAGTTAAATTCTATTTATATTTGCATAAAAAACAATTGTTTGTCTTCCTTGTTTCAGCAAACCTACGTACTCATCACCAATGTTATTCTTATAGAGAATAATTACAATTGTATATATAGCATATATGTGAATATATTTTTATGAAACTTGGCTTTATGTGGTATCAAGACATATATTATGCATTGGAAATTCGCTGAGTACACAGGTTTGCTGCGATGGGGATATTGTATTTGTGTTGGTTATAAATTAAACTTGTTACGTTTTTAGCTGAGATACTTTATTTTATTTTTTTTATATTATTAGTAACTTTTTTGTTTGTATGTAAACATTTTGCTTTGAAAAAAGTTATTAAACAATGTTGTAAAAATAAAGTCATTACAATTTTAATGATTATTTGAAATCCATATTCCAAATTGTTATTAAATCGATATTTAAAAAGGTTTAAGCTGTTTTAAAGCCTACTATGATTGAATTACGTAACACATAGGTTACATGGGTTATGGTTAAGCGTTATGGTGAGTTACATGGGGGAGGGGGTTCTGAAGTGACGAAAAAATGTGTTATATAATATGTGTATGGCCCCCTACAAGTATTAGGTTATCAGCTAGTTATGGACTAATGTAATGTCTAACGATTGATTTATCAATCATAATAAACTATAAATAGCTTTCAAGACTTTGAAATTGTCAGTAGCTATGTAGAAGGTGAGTGTAGTAGGTGAGGGTTTGCACCAATAAATAGTTCAGAAGCAGACTCTTGCTGTCTAATGATGGACACAGCAAATCTTTCCTGGTTTGCACAATCATGAAATAATTTCCATATCAACAATGAATTATAAAAAAAACAAGTGACTACTGAATGGCTACATGTTTATGGCTTTGCAAATAATTTCCCTATACCTACCACCAGCAAAATGCCAATATTTAAGCGGAAAAGCTCACAATTCATTCTGGGCAAAAAGTATGCAGATATTCCCCTATTCTGCTGGGAAAGGTCAAACTTACAGACAAGAAATTAACTTTGAAGGTAGCCTGGGTCCTTCAGAATTAAAGTATAGACAATTGAAAAGCGGTGAAAAACGTTATAAGGATCCTTTTGTTAGTACCTCAATTTGTCAAAATTGGTTCTGTAATATTTGAAGAGTTCTGTTTACAAAAACTGCATTAGCTTATTATCTAAACAGAGGTTCTACAATACAGTTAAAATGATTATTACCAACAAGAACAACTGGTTTATCTCCAGCTTTTCCGCCCTTGTAAGCCATTTCAAGGAATACAGGGGGTTCATCAGACCCTCTTGTAACACTCAGAAACGAGCCCATCTTCTGTTCCTCAGCCCACGTGGCATTGTGGGCTATCACTTCAACACCATAACTGCTGAGTGATTCCGCTGCATTCTGAAATTTTATAGTAGAATTAGGATAAACTTCTAATATTTTATCAAATAAATCTTCAACACTTACTAAGATTAAAGGAAAAAAGCTTATAATGCAACTGAATTACAATAATTGCATAGCTAATATTTAGAGGTGTGCGAGTAGTGATTTTTGAATAGAGTTGAGTAGTGCCAATTATTTTTGAGTTTAGAGTATTTTCGAGTGAGTACTTGCCATCAGTTGGTAGTTTCAAACAGTGCAATGGGTTTTGGATACCACTTCAGATTTGATCATCTAAACATGGTTTCTAACCAATACATGAGTAGCAAGTAGCAATACAAATTTTTAGCCACTACAATCAAACTGGATTACGTATTGACAAACAAAACATGGTTTGACATTTGTTTCCGGCCAATAATACACAGTCCGGTTGCCATTTGGACAATATCACTTGGTCCGGACATCGCTTATAATCAATATTAGATGACGAATCGTTAGTTTCAGCCGATATTAAGTGGCCCGGTTGTCACTTTTGCCGATATTATGAATTCGGTCGTCATTTCCGGCCTTTATTACGTGATCCAGTCGTCATTTTTAGCCGATATTACGTGGTCGGGCGTCATCTTTGGCTGATTTTAATTGATGCGATCGCCTTTTGCGGCCGTTACTACGCGATTTGGCCAGTCGCAATCGTTAGCGATCGTTCGGTTTACGGCAGGAAATACTCGCTTGAACTTTCGAGTATTTTCAAAACTTTTGAGTATTGAAATACTCGGCCGAATACTCGAAGTTTTTGAGTACTCGCACACCCCTCCTAATATTCAATGCATAAATAGTCATAATTTAAAATTATTGAGGAATTTGGAACAATGCATATATTTACACAATTACTGACTGCTTCTCATTAAAAAACCATCTGTTTATTTAGTCTTGTACAATTAATTTTCTCTGTGCAACTCCAATTCTGTTAAACTAACTAGAAATTCTTTGAATGAAAAATCAAACATTTTACAAATACATACATAAGTAACACAAAAAAATTCTGAATTATAGTTTGGAAGGGTTGTTGAGTTGATCAAACACTCTATATGTCGTTCATGAATGTGCACATTTTTAAATGTCACTGAAGCGATGGAATTAAGATTTTTTTATGTTGAGCTTAAAAATAAAAAAGTTGATTCTAACAGCTCAAGCTCATTCCGTACTTAGAAACAAAAATACCTCTGATAAAGGCCATAATGCTACAAATTAAGACTGAATCTTGATGCTCTCAATATCTACATATTTAAAAAAAATCCTGTGTTTTGTTCACCCCACTTCCTGAAGTGAATACTTAACTGATTTTGATGATTCTTTTTTTATTTAAAAGATAATTTCAATTTCTAAGTCACTGTCGAGCCAGAATTTTGATTTAGGCCCCAGGGCTCTGCCCCACGGGACTTCAAAGTTCCCATGTTATTCATATGGAGGTGAGTTTTATCTGGTCTATGCCACATGTGTTTTTTCAATAAACATCTGCTATAAGGATTATTTTCGCAAATTTTTGTGAGGGAGCAGCTTGTTGTATTTTAAATTTAGTTACAAATATTAAATACAATTATTTCTTATCGGAGGTATGTGGGAAAAAATATATTTTTCAATTATTTGTCTGAGCTCAAACTTCTTATATGGAATAAAGAGCATAATCGTTATTAAAATCCATTCAATAGGCAATAAAATTACCCTAAACCAGGTTCAAATTACTATTCTTTGTCTTTGAATATTTTAAAAGGTTTTTATATTCTACCTTTTTTTAGATTCTAGTTAACGGAGTTAAGAAGGTATGAGCACATTTTTTACATTATTATATTGTTTTAGAGGTCGGGTGTGTTCATGAAACATCTACATCTACTACAGAAATTATTTTGCGTTGGCAACACTGTTAAGTTGTTGGATCGGTTTACGCTTCACTATAATCAGATAAAAATGAATGACTAATTTTCACAGTGAATTTATTATGTTTAAGAAGTTATGGTTGGCCTACTATATTTAAATTAAGCTAGGAGTTTTATAAATGTGATTGTCGAAAATGTGTTCATATGATAAAAAGAACCAATTAAAGGACGCATACTGTTCTTTAAAGTAATACAATTTTTAATTATTGATTAATTTAATTTGGTAAATACAAATTATGTAAGGCACAAGAAACACCAAAATAACTTATAATTACAGTTAATGTTTCACTTAGTGATGACAATATAAGTTGTTTTATTTTTTTTTCAAAACTATAGTAATTAAGATAGAATTTTAAATATATAAGATTATGTTAACAAAAGACTATTGAATATTACAAGTATTTAAGAAATAACTGTGGGCATTTTCCATCACTGATTAGGGAAAAATACTCTTGTTTCTCTATCACTATCAGTGATGGAAAATGTCTTAGACAATATAAACTCACCAACAGTTAATTTTAAACATAATATTAGAGTAAATCTTGCATTTGTTGTACACACTCCTTCTTAACATAACATAGTTTTTAACTTGTTAAAGTTTAAGTTCAAACGTTGTAAACTGGCTTAACTCAGCCTGAGTCATAAGAACTCCTATGTGTGGAGAACAATAAAGAAGCATCGGTTCATAAAATAATGCTCACAAGGAAAAGTACTATTAAATAAATAATTTTGGTTATCTACCTTTGCAAAGATTGTAGGAGTCATTAAATTGGCGGGTGTGTCACTAAGTTTTCTGGCGAGGTTTTGTGATTCTGCTTTTACTACTCCATTTAGCCATGGTTCTCTGGAATATTGAGTGTTTTAATACCTATTCTGCCAAATTTAAATTTAATATATAAGTAAGACTAATTTCAGAAAGCACAATTTTTCACACCAGGGGTGGAAATTTCCACAACAACTTTCACTTGTACAGCAAAAGAAACCTTGTCACAAAACGTACATATATATTATTCGAATGTAAACCTGTACTCAATACTAGCTCCCTAAAAAATACTGTATCTGGTGGTCGCGTGGTCCCACAATCCAGGGCAACGTAGAAGCTGTGTTCAGAGAAGGGGGTAGCTAAGTAATTTGTCTCCCCAAGCTTCATAGGATTTTTAAGGGACTCTCTGAGAAGTGTCAAAAGTCATACAAATGTGACGATTCAGGATTCACAGAATACTTGAATCCATTTAAAATTTAATGAAAAGTCATGGGTTGACAGAATCTGAATTCAAATATTATCTTAAAATAATATGTAGCCCCTGTCAGAAGTTTACATGGAAGGTCCAGGGACGGGAACCAGTGCCGGCATTGTTCCAGCGCTGAGAAGTATGTTATTGAAACTTTACCCCACGTCCTTGGACAATGTCCATTTAGTAATCTTCTTCGAAACACTCGCCATCACTTAATAAGAAAAATCATTGTAGACTAGTTCAGACTTAAAGGCAGTTACGAGGTTTTCGAGGAAGTTACTATGACAGAGGGTAACGGCTCCATAAGAAGAAGTGACATTACTGTCATTGACAGGAAGAAGCGCCGAGGATACATCATAGATCCCATTGTGAGATTTGAAACTCATCAATGTCAACCAGATGAAGTGAATTTGTAAGAAATCAAGATCTATGAAAACACATAAGGGATAAATATAAAGAAAAGTATAAGATAAAAGAATTTCAAGTATTCGGAATTTTAATTGGTGCAAGAGGGACCATAGCAGTGCTTGTCCAGGAGTTTTGGAGGAAATTCAACCTGGACTATAAATAATAAATAGTATAGCATTAGCAGCTATCAAACACTCAATTCAGATAAAAAAAACACATTTATATAACAACAAAAATTAAGTCAAAATTGTTGTAATTAGTATCTTTTGTCAATTAGGCATTTTACATTGTGTAAAAAGATGTTAATTTTGTTTGAATAAATTATATATAGGTTATAAGTTCAAAGGTCAGATTTGATTCTGTGTTAATTTAAGCCAAGCCGTACTACAGTTTCATAAGCTTTTTACCAAGAAGCTACATTAAAATATTATTCTAACCGACCAGGAAGTACATTTTTCATCACTAGTTCTGTAACTATTGTTAATGCAACTGAGAAGATTTAACCTAACATCTTAATTTTAAATAATCTATATATTTAATTCCGTAAGTGAATCGGTCCCCACGAAATATCTCGAGCTAGGAAGAAGTTAAGTTAGGTTATGACAATTCATTTTAAAGCTTGAGGGCTAAGGACGGTGGGAAAAATATCAGAAGTCAAAAATTACGTGGGCTACGCCCCACTGGACTTCAAAGATCCAATCATTAGTGAATTTCCTTTGAAAAGTGAACTATTAGCATGACCCGCACGGTGAAACTTAAGCCCGGGACCACCATAGAAGTTCCTAACATGACCCCCTAAACACGTTTTGGGGGGTCGTTCAAAATTTTATATATATATATATATATATATGTGTGTTTGCACTCTAGCGGTCACATTTTTTGTCCGATTTACTTCAAATTTGGTAGGGACGTTCCTTTCTGTAATCAGTTGGACAAGTTCGTTGGGAAAAACAATCGGAAAACTCTAAACCCCTTTTTTGGGGATTAATCTTTAAAATTTTGAGATTTTGGGTCCAAAAAGGGTCAGAAAAGCCCCGGATATAGAATTAATGCATTTAAAAAGATGAGAATTAATGAGGCGAAAGTTTTAAGCCCTCTTTCGTTTTCTAGCATAAATATTTACCGAGTTATTAAAGAAAATGTGTTTCGACTTAACACAGTACGTTGTCTTAGGGGGGTTTTACACTAGAAAAGCCTGTTATTCCTTTGTTAGAGTACTTTGATCATCCCCAGCAACTCACGCCTACTTTCAAGCCTGTCTGGGCCTTCTCCTAACATTATAATGCGCGAAATTGTATTACCAGCTTTTCAGGTAAATGAAACCAGGAGCATCAGAACAGCCAAAAAATCAATGTTTTCAGATTTCAATAAAAATTGGAATAAATGTATGTTTTTACACTGATTTTGAGTTTTATAAGTTTTTATGTGGAAATTCACTTCCCTCACGTCAGCGTGCTGCGTGCGAACTCGTTTTCTTATGGAAATACCACTACACTGTTTTTAATAATAAGAAAAATGAACTATTGATCAGCTGTGATTATGCACTGACAAAAAAACCATATGTTAGGGGCTCTAGCCCCTGTAAGCCACTAGTGTTATTTATTCTGATAGTTGTACTGTGAAACACCTTAGAAAGGCAATAAATCAAAGCTATAGTTATAAATCTGTCAAAAAATTCAAACTCTAACGAGAAAAGCTTATACATAAATCCTAAGTTTTAAAAAAGCTACATGGTTGAAAGCTTAACCGGATAATCTCTAGAAGTCCCTTCACAGCAGTGTAGACCTTGGAATTTTTGCCCACAGTCGAGATAGATATCATAACTCAAAAACTCTAGATTATTACTAATGGCACCTCAAAACAAGTAGCTAATGTGATTGTAGAACTGAAAACCATAAACATTATTTAATTTGCCTTACATATACATTCCTTTTACTAAGAATTAGGTAAATTAATAACATCTCAAACATTAATTAAAATGTAGGTTGAAATAAAATGTAATAATATTAATAAAAGGCCTAGTAGACTATGTTCTTCCTAATCTAAGAATTCAATCTGTGTTTACAATAGTAAACTATGATGAATAAATAGTTATATCGATTAAGCTCCATAATAATTATTAATCCAGTTTAGGCAGTCTTCTCACACTATTAATCATATGAATAGTCCTTTGTACCCCCATGGCAGAACATGGGCGACAGTGTGACATTATCGCAAAAAGAAAGCGAAGGCTGCAGAAAGATCAGCCACATAAAAGTACACGGCTGCAGACAAATCAACAATTTGTCAATACAGTTATTGCTGCAGAAAAATTCTCCATTCTGCAAACAAAAACTTTAGAAAACCATATAAATTCAAGTAAACGTAATATTATAACCTCAAAGTTGCGCAGTCTAATTTTAGGGGCAGAAATACGATTATATTCGTAGTAGACTGAATGAGCTCAGAGCTTGTGCCGGTTGGTAGCGAGCAATGTCTGATACCTACCTTATCGTTTCGCAATGTTGCGATATGACAAGGTGCGATACAATATTTTGATTATGTATATGGGAAGCGATATAAATCGTCCATTTCGATATTTCAAATTGCCTCGGCTCATAAAAAGATAAATCTTACTTCTAATGTGTTATAATAACTATTACAATATAACAATAATTATTTCCAATGTAGGGTCCTTTGTCAAAAATGTGGCTCTCAGTACCACAACCATTTCAAGCCAGTTTCAAAAAGTAAACTAAATTAATGTCTGAAATGGTAACATTGAAAGTTGTTAGGAGAAAACAAGAAGACCTAAATATTGGTTTGCCTTGTTTTACGTGTTGGGGAATAATAAAGTACATTTTTTATTATCAGTGCAACTTAGGGATGTGACTGGGTCATTTCTATATATAAAAAAACCTGTCGCAGCAAACCTGGGTGCGTACTCAGCGAATTTCCAATGAATATTTATGTCTTAATATCACATTAAGCCACTGACCAGAATTCATATGAAATGTATTCAAAAATAAGCGGTGTATAAAATATTATTATTCTTCATAAGAATAACACTGGGGATGAGTAAGCAAGTTTGCTGCAACAAGAAACACAATAATGGGTTTTTATGCAAATATCAGCAGACCACAACCAGGTGAAGCTACATATTAAGTTTCATCCATATCTATTAATAAATGAGCTATTTATAAAATTTTATTTATTCTCCATAAGAATAAATGGGGACCGAGTACCCAGGTTTGCTGCTACGGGAACCATCGACGAAACTTTTTTGTTGTTATAAAACACAACCAGATGAAGACGCCACATACCAAGTTTCGTCAGTGTATGTTCATATATAAGCGAGTTATAAAATATTTATTTTTCTCCATAAGAATAACATTAGACAACGTACTGTGTTTAGCACTTTCGATATCTCAGTAACCAATTGACGAAGAGCAATGATAAAAATACCAAATTGTTTGTTTTTTTAAGCTGAATCCAATGGTGAACACCAACATTTGATTTAAATAAAAATGACATGTGAAAACCCCAAAACCCATTTTTCGGGTACAAAACCCCCCAAAAACCCCCGCCTTCGGATGGTGCGATTCGTCTGGTTTTCGAACTCGTTCAAACAAATGGTACTTTACACATTTGTACCAAATTTCATTAAGATCAGACCTTTTATACGAGAGTTATTATGCTTACGGACACATAAATATATATATATAAATATACAGAATGTCACAAAAATGCGTAGCGTGCTATGAAGAACCGGATTCTACATACAAAAACAAGTCGAAAATGTGAAATAAAATTTTTTCGATTTTGGCTTGGTTTAGCCTTAATCCGCCATTTTGTATTATTTTGAAAATAATTAATAATTCAAAAACTCTTGGAGATATTTGTACGAAACTTGGTATAAAGTTTAAGTTTTATGTTATTAAAATTTTCCAACAACATGTTTTGTCAAACTTATCAAATTCTACGAAAACTAGCAGCTAATACAAAACTTTACATGATATAAAATTTAAGGCTCTTATTAATCCAAATCCAATGACATTTTGATTGTAAAAATTTATTAATAAATAAACAAGTTATGGCAATTTTTAATAATTGATTTGAAAATGCTGACAATTTCAAAATTTCAAAGTCAAATTCCATGAAAACTAGCAGCTAAAACAAAATTTTACAAGACATAAAATTGTATGCTCTTTTTAAGCCAAATCCAATGACACTTTGATTGTAAAAATCGATTAATAAATAAAAATTTTTTGGTAATTTTGTATAATAAATTTCAAAATGGTGGCTATTAAAAAATTTCAAAGTCATATTCCCCAGTGTACTTGACCATCTAATTACATTTGCTTTAAATTTGATATCTTGTAAAATTTTGTTTCAGTTGCTAGTTTTCATGGAATTTGACTTTGAAGTTTTTTAAATGGCCGACATTTTGAAATTTATTATTAAAAAATGCCATAACTTGTTTATTTATTAATTGATTTTTACAATGAAAGTGTCATTGGATTTGGATTAAAAAGAGCATTAAATTTGATGTCATGTAAAATTTTGTTTTAACTGCTAGTTTTCATGGGATTTGTCTTTGAAATCTTTAAATGGCCGCCATTTTGAAATTTGATATGTTTGACAAAACACGTCTGGAAAATTTTAATAACATGAAACTTAAACGTTATACCAAGTTTCGTACAAATATCTCCAAGGGTTTTTGAACTGTTAATTATTTTCAAAACAATACAAAATGGCGGATTACGGCTGAACTAAGCCAAAATCGAAAAAAATGTTACATCACATCTTCGACTTGCTTTTGTATGTAGAATCCGGTTCTGCATAGCACGCTACGCGTTTTTGTGACACCCATATAGATATATACAAATTTGAACGAATGGTGTTTTTGGCATCTGGGGACCTCAAAACAAAAAGTTATCATGGTCTCGGGCTTAAGTCTTACCATGAGACCTACAGTAATAGCTTCTTCCCTATAGAGGAAATTTGCTAAAAACCTACTCAAGAACAAAACGTTATTGATTGGTTTGTTGTAAAGAGCCAACTGTGTTTCCAAATATGTTATTAAAAAAATGTAGCATATTATGCCTATAGTCCTTGAGTCTCAGTCTATAAATTAATTTAGAAGTAAGTGCTTATCTTAGACTTTGGTTATTTATACTGTATTAGCTGATTAATATTATTATTATTAACACTAAGTTATGTAGATATTAGTTTAATATGTTCAGGCTATACAGTATATTGTTGTAATTGTTGCAATTCAATTAATTTTCTTTTGGAAGTAATTACTTTGAGTTTTCCAAAAACACTGGTTTACTTAAATAATTTTCTTAGTTTCTAGTTTTTTACAAATGGCTTTATATGATTGCAATGGTTGTGGTAGGCGCATGAAAAATCGTGCTAGGCTTGCAGAAAGTTTTGGGTTTTTACATATTCCGTTGCAGAAAGAATGAAAACATTCTGCCTAGGGGCTTAGTACTAAGATACAAACAAATAGTACTCACTGGTCAGTGCCAGTCTCCAAAGAATGCACGAGAGGGATGGCCTTCTGTTTGGTAAGGTTCTTGTACTCCTGGTAGAGCCACAGGCCGAGTGTTGCCCCCTCAGCCGCAGCCTCAGGGTTGCCGAGCCCTTCTACCCAGATCTCGGTCTTCTCCACATCTTGTAAACTGCGGCAACCGGCTACAAAAAAAAAACAACACTCCCCCATTAATAGGATAATAGTGCAGGTGTTCAAATACTCCTTATCATTATAATATTTTATTATTTACAATACCATACCACAGTTAGAGTTATATCTGACTTTATATTGCAAATATACATGATGTACACTTGACGCAGAATATCTTGCTTGACCTGTGGGAACTGTTTTCAGTTCAAACAGTTGGAGTAGTTCGAGATTTAGACATCGGTCTAAATCTGTCGTCTGTTGTTTCCATAATCTGTTCAGTCAATTAATTAATCGTAATAGTGTTATTATGAAACAAAATAACTATTCGTCAATATTCCATGTTCAGTAGCCCAGCTGGTTATCTCAGTCACTCCGTCAGTGGAGTAAGCCACAGGTTAAGTATATTCCGCGTTAAGTGTACACATGTTCAAAGACTAGATAAAACCTAGAATTTGTCCCAAAACTAATCAAAAGCAACCCAAAATTGTTAGTCATATACGATTCTAACTATGAAATGAAACAAGAACTGCCCATGCGCAGCTTGCACGTTAAAACACCTGTTTTGTGTCAGTTGAACTTGCCACAGCAAGACGGTACCACCAGTACGTTTACAACAAATAAGTGAGAATTACCCATTAAATTATAATTTTTATGGTTTTAAATTGTTTATTTTCCAATATTGCAGGCGAAGGTTTTTCAAAATGATGACTCAATTATTGGATTATATCAAGTTTACATGAAGGGAAATATTGCCTACCACAAATAACTCCCTTGAGAAATTACATCACTTAATCACTATAAAGATAGAGAAAAATAATTATTATGAAACTATGAAGTTTTAAAATCATCTGTTTAGGCCTATTGGGTTGTAGATTCACGATCAGACTTTGATTGCCGTTATATTTAGTTGTAACCATAAAGTCTTAAGGCTAGCCGTCTTCCTATTATATTTTCTGAAAAATACAGAGCAAAAATACTATCTGGAATTGACTTTTTGGCAAGTGAAGATAAAAATAAATTAAGGGGAAGCTACCCCCACTACCACAGCCCTTGCTTGGTCGTCATTCATCAAAACGTTTGATTGACAGTAGTTGTGAAGTTGGCTGAGCCTTGATTCTTAAATGGTAGCGGTTTTAACTTTCACGAGACCCTTCTGCCCCATTGTATGCCATCAAATACAAAGGAAACCATTTTTGGTTGAACAATTAAACATGCTTCTTTTAGAGTAACTCCTTTGGATTTTGCAATGGTTTTAAATTTTCATATGTGACAAAGATTAAGAACAAAAAAATTATTA
Source organism: Allygus modestus (assembly GCA_963675035.1). Taxonomy (NCBI): domain Eukaryota; kingdom Metazoa; phylum Arthropoda; class Insecta; order Hemiptera; family Cicadellidae; genus Allygus; species Allygus modestus. Next base: position 158,783,242 of record OY776111.1, read on the forward strand.
ACCTTGCATGGTTCTATTTAGTATTAGTTATATACTTAAATTTATTGTAGTTTGAGCTAGAGAATTATGCTGGAAGGTATTGGTATTAAATATGATTAAAATATGTGTAAACACGGATAACGAGTGAAACCTTCATGCGTGTACTGTAAAGAGGTGACTTTGTGGCCAGCTATTGAAATAAGGGTTGAGGATAAAGTACACCTCCACATATATACTGTTTTTTGTCACAGACAACCACGAAACTTCAATGAAATGTAATGGTGTTTAACAATCAGCTGCAATTAAAACCAAATCAAATCACTTTTCCAATGTCAAAACTAAGGAAGGATTGTGATAGGGTTAACTCTCCCCGCATCTTCTCACTTACTAGCAGGCCATCCAGTCATCTCCGTTGAGTATGTGCGTGCAATGTTACAAGTTTTCTGCAAGTCTGATATTATGTCACAAAATCTGTACACAACACCAATATTGATACACAAAAAATAAAAATAATTTTTTAGAGACTTTGGAAGCGATAAGATTCTGTTTTACTATTAGATATAATTTTCAAACAAAAAACTATATCATAGTTGTTAGGTTAACTGTACAAGTGACCAGTTAAAAAAATAAAATATTTAACTTGTTGTCCGTTTGTTTACATTAATTTATATTATCTCTCTCTCTCTCTCTCCCGAGTATGCAAATTAAATGGTGGCTTGCCAGCAAAACAAGCAACATCGGCATCAACTACATTAACACAGTAATTTTTACCTCGATTGTCTCCAAGAACAAGGAGGGATCTAAATTAGTATTTTTATGAAGATAACAAGCGACATTCTGGGTTCATGCTTGATTACTTTCCTATCTGAGCATTACTGACCTGCGGCGGCTATTCTGACTGACTCTCTGTCGTCGAAGATCTCCTCTGCCTCGTTGTAACTGAGGCCGGGTCGTCCGAGGCCCACCACCGCAACAGCTCCAAACTCCGGGCACAGGTCGTGGAACACTCGCACTTTGCCCTTTTTGAGCGCCGGGCCTGCTCTAGATTTATCAAACACAGAAATAAATATATTACATTTTTTTCATTTTTCTATAAAGATAAAAACCAATTAAACTTCAGGCCAAACTTCAAAACCTACAAACACAAAATTTAGTATATTTACTCTTTCTATAGGTAACTACTAAGAAGCGATTTTAGGAAATTCCCATTAGGCTCCGCTCCACGGGTTCCCAAAGTGTCCATGCAATTTTTATGGACAGTCTTTTTTATTTGATAATTTAATTGGATTGTCACTGTTCTAAATATTTCAGAAGGTTAGTTACAGAGTGCAGCTCACACAATTGGTGGGCCCACGCAAGCCGGATACTGCACCAGCTAGTTCATGACCTTTAGTTTGCTTTGGTTGGGTGAGGGCGATTTCAAATAACCCGTAAGCTAACCATAGGAACTTAGTGGAGAATCAAAGGATAAACCAAAACAGTCAGATGCTTGTTACATCAAATTTAATTTATACTAGCAAATCTAGCTGCTCAAATTCAAGCAGTTTAAATTATGATGCAATTTTAGAAGTTAGCTTAAAACAGCTGATCTTGCTTCTGTACTGTGTTTTGTTACCTTCAACGGCTGTCAAATGATCAATTTCAATTATTACTGTTCTTCCATAAGATTAAAATTACAGCTTTTGAAGGGCTGTGGGGCGTAGCTCTAAGAACAAATGTGTATTCTGAGGAAATTCAGCAAATATACGCATTATCCCCTTTAATTTGACTCATAAATCTTATAAATCGGTTCAATAGTCACTGAGAACTTAGTGTTTCAACCGTGAAATATAGGAATTGGCGGTAATCAGCAAGGTTCGTAGAGCTTTCAGACCAGGTGTGCTGAGTCGATCTATTTAAGGTTTTCTACTTAACTGGAAGAGACCTCGTAAAAACAGCTGGAAGGTCACGTGATCACCAATCCAATCTGCAGTGTTGCTGGAAACACAATATTTATCGTACGAGTACCATATTTTCCTCATCAGTGTAATTATAATTAACATTTTTTAACTGCTTACATTCTATGATAAGCTGTTATTTTATGAAACTAATATTTTGTTTTGATTTATTAGTATTATTAGATTAATCGATTAAGGGTTTAAATTTTTTTTCTGCATGTCCAGTGACAATTTAAAAATAGCTGTACCATTATTATACCCTTAAGGTTGGCAACACTTTATAGTATGTTGTTGATTTATGCATCAGCTGGACGCCCTCGTAAGACATCTTTTTCTTTATTGTTTTCAAATTTAAACCGACTTGGGGAAATAAACAGAAATTATGTAACAGAAACCAAATTTTCAGATTAATTTCAGTTAACACATATGTAGACGATTTTTTTTAACAATTACCGCAAGTCTGGTATTTTTACACCTAAAATACTTGCTCCATTCTGCTGCAATGAAACCAGCGATCATATAAGACCAATAGATGGAGCATATTGCCTGAAAAGTGAAGCCAGGTTTTTAGCAACAAAACCCACAACAATATAGCGGAGGTCGCAGATGATTCATCATGTGACGCTCCTGTTCAACATGGGTAAAATAGGGAACAGCTGAATTAGAATGTTTGCCAAGATAATTGGTTTGTGGCCAAATGGACCTTTTGACTGGTCACATGATGAATTATATCCGTTTCAGCTCCATCATTCCAGTACCAAGCATGTATTAATAGATATAACTCTGAATGCAAGTGGGGCGGAGTGTTAAGGTGTTTTCGGAATGGGGCTATGTTTTATTCTGGCATATCACCTATCTTCCTTCTAGATTTCAGCCCAATAGTTTGTGTGTGATAATTAACATTTGAATAATTAAGGCCAGCCCTAAAGAATATCTTCATCAGGAGTAGGCCTATGTTTGCCTTGAACTATCAGCTATCGTCCTGCAGAATATCAGCTCCATCAGTCCAGTAATATGTGCAATATGGTTGAAATAATATTTTGAAGGACGGGGGTGGAGCCACAATAAAATTGTTGGTTGAGAATAGCCTTATGTCAGGTATATTAGCTTTGTTCCTACTGAATTTCAGTTCAAAATATCCAGTATCAAATACTAAGATTGCCATAAGAATCTATTGGGGCCCTAAGGTTTAGGACGTGGGTTAATGGCTAGAAACCTTCATAGTGTTCATTGTTTAAAAGTCATCATAATTTTAATCTTAATGACCATGCAAAGTTTCATCACAATCGGATGAACTAATAGTAAAGCACAAGGGACAAAGAAACACACATTGATTTTAGCAAATTTCCCCTAGGAAATTTTAGCGATATTAATACGCTAGGGATTTTTTCTTCACAGTTATAACTCGATAGCGGCTGGACGGATTTTAATGTTTGAGGTGTCAAATTAAAGGTATTTTTACATTTATTTGCCAATACATCTCAAAATTTTAAGTAAGAGCATCACTTAAAAACAGTAAAGGGCTGAATTTTCAGAACAGTGGCACTATCCGACAGCGGAAGTGTAAACTACGTGTTGATTGAAAGTACGTTATCCGCTTTATTCTCAGATGTTATCATCAGTTTTAATATCAGATGTTTTGTTATGTTTGTTCACAACTGAAGTAACCTTTCGTTGGGTACAAACTTGCTCGGATTCAAGCAACAGGACAACTAGTCTTAAATAATAGACACACATGTTAAATTGTTAGGTATTTTATAGAATCTAATTTGAAATGGAAAGTTCGTAGAGATTTTGTTGCAAAATAACTAGCTAATGGTTTATTTATATCCAATAGATTAAAAAATTACTTACATTCTCGTTTAAGTGTTATAGTTCTTTAGGGTGGTATCAATTACTTAAATATCTTGTTGTGTTGCAAAAAAGAGATATTAGAATAATGTACTATATAATGTATAGGATTTTCCTCAAGATATGTAGTTGAACAAAAAAGTGAATGGACTGTTAATTAAAAATGTATGAATTTGCTCTGTGTTTGGATTTTACATTTGGGGAAAGATAAAATGTAAAATTGTGTTATTTTCAAAATAACGCATTTTGAATTGAATTGAATGTCAATTTTAGAACACATTGTAAACCATATTATTTATAGAAGCCAATACTAATTTTAACTTTACCAGCTATATATATTTTAAACTGTTTAGTGTGAGCTAAAAAATAGCTTTGATCAGCTAGACACTGATTCGCATGTTCATAATTATTATACCAGAAATAGGTTTAATATAAGACCAAGTCATTGTACATATAATACAATACTGTAGTTTTATTGAGTGGTCAAAGGATTTTATTATGATATACCTCATGAAACATGATGATTAAATGTATCAGTGGCGGATCCGGGGGGGTGGGGGCAATCGCTCTCCCCACCCTCAAGCTCAGAAATGTTTCTTATATAATGTATACAAATTGTGCAGTTCTTTAATTTTCAGCTGGTTAAATGTATTGTGATTAATTCTTTATTGCCAATCCAATTTATGCATTGCCTACCATGTTATTTTTCTAAACGGTCTGTATGCATACTAAAGTTGTGGAATTAAGCGTTAACAGTTATTGGGAATGATAATTTTGTTCTGGTGCCACCTGTCAATTGGCTGCACTGACGCGACGACACGACTGCCCTTACCTTACCCTGCTTCCTTTTTTACCCGTGAAACCACTGTCACGTTACTTGGGTGTGGGTGCCGGCAAACGTCTAGGTTAACGTTGTGTAGTGTGTATTCTGTTGAGAGTGTCAATGTGTCAATCAGATCTCAGATACAACAGCAATAGCTTGAGTGAGCGGGTGGCAAGGTGCAGGCAGAGTAGTAGGGTATATTCGCCGATTCTGCGGGAGGTGGGTGCCACCCCCCGGGTACGGTAGCGGGTGAGCCCCCCGGATTTTTTTTGCAAAATTTTCTTTTTCGCAAATTTTTTTAATTTTGCAATTTTTTTTGAAAATTTTTTTCGTAGATTTTTTTTGCGATTTTTTTTTGTGGGTTTAATTTTTTTCGAACCTCTTCGAATCATTGATTACATTGACCTTGGATATGCCGACAAAGGACCATCCATCCGCATTCCCAGACAGAGGGTGAGGTTTTTGCCCGGAGACAATCATTAACAAAGGACAGGAAACACTGCCACTTTAGGTTTCTGTTCAGTCAACATTTTATTAATGGATTGCTTTTCCTTTTCCAATTCCATATTCTCTGCTTTTATCTGAGAGTGACTTGTTACAAGCTGCTGATTGACTTTTATGATTTGAAGGTTGGATTCCAAGGATTGATTTAAAGTGTACAGTAACTGTTGGTTCTCAGTTCTGAGTTTATACTCTCCGTGTTTTCTAATGGATGGTAAAACTTCTTCAAATACCCAATCTTGAAACTTCTCAGCAATGGGCATTTTAGATTTCATAAGTAATGAATAGATAATCCAGGCTCATTAAGAAAGATTGTGTGTTTCCCATTATGGGTTAGGGGGAGAGTTTTGCTCCCCCGTACTTCCGGTATAGTTTTACGATATTTTTCTCTAACATAGTCTCTGATTGCTTCTTTAGGGTTAGCGTAGCCCAGGATTTGAGCCACTTCCTTAGCTTTGAACCAGGTTGTTACTATTGTCAAACACTACAGACAAAGACTGCGATTCCTTTGGGCCACCACGCATCGATCCCACCTCATTCTTGGTATAGAATTCAGTGTGTAGTTGTGTACCAGTCTTGCTCCGATTCTGTGTGCTGTCCTGTGAATTGTGTCCTTCTTCTTGGATTATTATTCGTAAGTATCATTCATTCTTCTTCTTCTTATTATTATTATTATTAGTTGTAATGTATTCGATTATCAATTTTTAAATTATTTTCATAACAAAGGCGTTATCTGAGACATGATTCAAGGGATGCAAAATAAGAGAGTACAATCCAGATTCATCGATGGCGATAGACTAATATTGGAAGTTAAAGGGAGGTGTGTCTACACACCCCCCCCTTTTCTGATTATGCTCAAAGCATTACACTTATCTTCCTCATCAACATTTGGCTTCACTTTCAGTTTTGTATCTTGATAATTTAGGATTTGAGTCACGTCTTTAGCTTTAATACAAGTTTCCGTTGTAATTATAAAGAGTATCGGTTCATGATGTACACTGTATGAGATTGATAATTCAAAGGGGGGCAGGATTCACGCACCCCTATTTCCCGCGGTGGTTTGCAGTGTTTTCTCTTCCATGGGTACGAATTGCATCTTGTGGATCACTATAGCCCAAGATTGTATCTACATCCTTAGCTTTTAACCATGGGTTATTACTGCTATCATAAGAAGTTAAGTGAGAAATTTTAAAACCATACAACATCCTTCTCCCTACTTCCAGTGTGGTTTTGTGCTAATTCCACAATCTATTTCTATTTTTTTCTACATATCTCCATAATTCAGCGTATTCTGTTTCAGATCATGAACGTTAACCGACCATTTTCATGCACCATATGTGGTATGACGTATACCACATCTGGTTTGTCATATGCGTACGGCACACGGTGGCGACCGAGTCGACTGCCTTGAGCCTGAGTGTGAGTCACGATTCACCAGAGCTGAAGATCTTCGTCGTCACATCATGACAATTCACCGCACCATGTCTCCCCAGCCTCAGAGTCCTGCTTTCCGACCCGGTTAATAATATAATTTTCGTAGATTAGAACTTTAAAGGGAGAGCATAAATACTCAAACGATATGATTCTTCAAATAAATATATGCATTTCAAGGTTGTATACTGACAATTTAAAACTTATATACTATTCTCACATTCAATCCCATATTGCATATGGAATCTGTTTGTATGGTGCTACAAAGAAATAAAATTTAAAAGATATTTTAACTGTGCAGAAAAGGCCATCAGAGCTATTTTAAAGCTTAATTTTGATGTCTGTAAAAAAATATTTTAAAGAGTTAAATTTTCTAACTGTGTATGGTCTCTATGCATTAGAAACAATTATGTTTACTAAATATAATAAGTCAAATGAGTCTCAGTTTAGCCTTGTTCATCGTAAATATAATACGAGAATTAAAAACAATTTTGCTTCTGAGCGTCACCGTTTGGAGCTGTTCAAGGAAAAAAAACATGTGCGGGGAAAAACTGTTTGAAAAACTCCCAAAAATATAAAAAGTGAAGAAGATTATATTAAGTTTAAAACTAAATTGAAAGAATATTTGATTAATATAATACCGTATTTACTTGAGGAACTTCATGTTTGACTTTGTTCAATGACTGTTAGATAATGTATAGAATGTAATTAGTTAGATTAGATTTAGGTATTAGATAAATGACACTATTCACTGTACCAATGTACAAACAAAAACATGAATAAAGAATTATTGTCTGTTGTCTATTATCTATTAGTTGTAATAACATTCCACGCTGGTGATTCATATATTGCTACAGTGACGAGACCCAACCTCAACAACGCTCCTGACTCCGTTCCCACCCAGACACCCGGTGAAACCCCGAGAGGTAAGAATCATTTAATAGTAGTAGTAGTAGTTCATATTTACCTTTTGATTTATATATTTCTATCATGAAATAGGTATATGAATCACATTAAAAACCAATAATCTTTCAGAAGTAATTGTAGCTTGCTTCATCATTTTTTAAATTTTTAAAATTGTTCTGGTTATATCTGTGTCTCTCTTTTCAGAATTCCAATGTGTCCGGTGTTGTAAAATGTATTCGAGGAAGGACAACCTGACGCAACACATGCGGTGCTTGCCAACAGCATGTGAAGCGGATAGTCACAGTGAAACCAGCGGTTGCCGGACCCAGCAGACTGCAGCAACCGTCACATACGTCTTCATCATCATGATCATCAACGACACAGACAACAGCAACGATGAACCCGATCTACCAACGCTCCCTGGAGACTTGGCTCCTGTTGGCTTTTGGGAATTCCAGACAGGGTTTCATGGACTAATGAAAACCTACAGTCTGACTGAACCCACGGATCACGCGGTTATCACACTAATGTGAAGCGTATTCAAACATGTAAATTCCATCAAGATACAACTGTGGTTAGAATGTGAATTCGCGAACATACACAACAAAACTTGCAAGCGAAACTTCAAAACAAAAAGTCACTCTTTTCCAAACATCAGACATGGAGGAAATATGCCAACAACTCATCCAAAAAATAATGCTGGAAAAGGAGACGAGTGAAATGAAGGGTTCGGGTTGGAGCTTTGTCAGGGTTTTAACTATGGAAGTAGGAGTGGATTTATATAACCCTCTCCGAATGATATGATAGTTGCGCCAATATGGTATACATGTTCGGGTTTCATCGTCACCACCAAATAAATGTGAGAAACGAGTAGCACAATCAACCAATTAGAAGACATGCGTTGCCAGAGAGTCACCACAACCTTTGGCGAGACAGTCGTAATTCTAGGGCAGGTCGGGGACGACTTATTCCTGCGGGTCTACATATGTGATTCAACGAGGTTCTGAACAACACCAAAATCGAACGCTGCAACAATATGTTTGAGATCGACTTTGCTTGGTGAAGCACTGTTTAAAGTGTTAAGTCAAAATTGTGGGAGTTTGGCAAGTAATAAGTATTATGGGAGTAGGCTCAAATTTAAGGTCTTGATCCAAGGGACTCGGGAAAAATAGCAGTATTTCTAAAAAGTTACCAGCAAACGAGAAATAACATAAAACATCCCCCTTAAGACAAGCATGGCGATTTATTAATGTCTGCTTTGTTTACATTAAAACCTGTAATTAAATGTCTACTTTGTTTACAAACTGACTTGTTCCTACTTGTATCATTTAATTTTCTTCAGCATGTAAATGTTTAAAAAATCAGAAGAGGCAGAACACTGGAGGAAGAATAGGGGCTACGGCCCCTTTGAGCCCCTAGTTAGTTGGATAATTATGTTTCCCGCACGCATCTTTCATAACGCATGGGACATTGTTGTTAAACTGTTGTTGCATGATTAAAGTATTTCTTATATAGGACTGTTACAAATTAAAAATTATGTTTTTGAGTAGAACTTCCACTTAAAAGGCCAGGGGGTGGGGGGCAACTCTGGGGCTTGCCTTACCCTTCCATAACGGATTAGTTTCGCAGTGAAAGTGGTTGGCAGTGAAAGTTCATTAGTCAGATCACTGCTTCCTGCAAGGGACACGGTTAGGACTAAAAAGTCCTGGACATAGTCCGTGCTTTCATGAGACCAGGTGGGCATCGACAGCCAACAAAGAGTAGCAGCAGTCCATCGGGCGAACATTGTCCGTGGCAGGTGGGGATTGCAACCCCCATTGTCGAAGTGGTAACCTGTACTGTTTGTAGCGGAATAGGCCCAGTCATTGACTATATGCATGAGTAGACTGGACATGGCCATTGTTGTTCTGTGTTGGGCGGCAACACCAAGTTCGTATCCTTGCCGCTAGGAGCTCTAGCGCGCCTCAAAACCCCTCCCCCCCACCTCCCCACCCATCATTCACATGCCACTTTAACTCATCTCTCGTTGCTCGTTCAGTCAATCGTGCTTGCGCTGTGGTCGTATTCACATGAGCAACTCGGCACTCGACTCTCGAATGGCGTGGGGCCTACAGTTTGCCTAGTTCGCTGGTGTCATTATGTCGTTTTTACCTGACTGTATGGTTAATCACTGCTCCCTATTTACCTCCCAGACCCGTGTAAAAGTTATATTTCCTTTTATAAGGATAAAATTTACGCTTTCTACAATGTATACAATTGTAAACAAAATATATAGCGTGGTTATATTAATAAACAGGAACATTTACTCAGTGCATTTTAGTTGCATTGATTTGTTCTGTAAATATTAAAGATTAACTCGAATCAAGTAAACAAAATTATATTGAAGTCACAGCTAGTAACATTATTTTATATTGTACCGTCCTAACTTCAATTATTTTGATTTTGGATGGATTATATTCGGTGTTAATTTGTATTTATAATAATAACATTATTTGTGTCGAATTGAGATTTAACTTCTTCTTCATCAACAAGTACCGTAGGCTAATTTGGTCAACTTGGTAAAATAAACAGCTGTATGCCTTAAAAAGAATAAAACCAAAAAGCACACATGAAGCATTGAAAGCAGCCTACTTTTTGAAAATAAGCTACGTTATGGCATTGCTACTTGGGGTGCAACTTGTAAGAATAATCTTTGTCGAGTGCTAATCTTACAGAAAAAGGCAGTTCGAATTATCTCTAGCATGACAAGTTGTAGAGAACATTTTATAGCTTTGTAAGTACTAGCTTTGTAAGTACTAACAGTTGCAAATATTTACATTTATGAAGTAATTCTCCTAGCTTCTTTTAGTGAACTTTCTCGGAATCAGAATGTTTACAAATATGATACAAGAAATATGACACATTTCAACTTGCCTGCTCACAAGTGAAAATATTATGAGGGTAAACCAACTTATGCTGGGTCAAAATTTTGTAATGTCCTTCCTCATACTGTGAAAGGTTGTGTAGGGAACTCCTTGAAAAAGAAATTATTTATGTGGCTTGTTTCAAGACCCTCTTACAGTACAAAAGAGTTCTTAGATTGGAAGGACAAGCAAAATTGAAAAGGACATATCTACAACCTATATATATCTCTTAGTGACCTATATATATCTCTTATTGTTTTTTGTTGATTATCCCAGTAGCAGCAAACCTGCATACTCAGCCCTAATGTTATTCTTATGAAGAATAAGTAAAGTTTTATATCTCCCTTAATTATGGGCATAAATTAATAAAACTTAGTATGTAGCTTCAGCTGGTTGAGTTATATTGATAATTGCACAAACAAATATTGATTCTCTTTCTTATTGCAGCAAACCTGCTTACTCAGCCCTAATGTTATTCTTATGGAGAATAAATAAAATGCTATAGATCACTTATATTTATTTATGTATTTTTATGAAACTTGATAAGTGGCCTTACGTGGTAGTGAGAAATATATGCATGCATTGGAAATTCGTTGAGTACGCAGGTTTGCTGCGACTGGGGTATTTTTAACTTGTATTATCCATGTGAGTTCTGATACGGCTTTAGTTCAATAAGCATCTAGATTTAACGTTCGTTCACAATACTTTTTAAAGTAAGAAGGTATTTGTACAAATAAACGGTATCAGGAAACTGACACATACTTTCTCCCTTTTAGCCAAACTTTAATGACAAAAATATTTGTTATTTACTAAATATAGAATATGAAGTATAGATAAATGTACAGAAAATTGTCTAAAATAGTTGTTTTCAGAAATATCCACCCAAATTGCTTTTTTGGAGGCACTATAGAGTCCGTTGCTACACACAGTAGTTTTGAGAGGGGAAATGCCCCCTTGCCCCCCCCCCAGGGTTAAATAGCAACACATTTCGAACATCATCTGTTGGTCAATGCTAACTTGACCTGCATATCAAATGAAATTGATCAGTAAATAAGAGAGAAATAGTTATTTTTGTATTCCCCATAAGAATAACATTGGACAACGTACTGTGTTTACCGCTAAATGAAAATTTCAATTTTCTCCGCAACTAGCAATCGTAGAATAGTAATTTAAAATACTAATTTATTTAGTTTTTTGAGCTCTTTTTAATGGTGAATAGTAATCTTTTTTAACATTTATGATTTTTTATGAAAAATCCAAAAAAATGAATTTTTGATGTTTTAAGTCCTGTAATTTCTGAACCCGCATTTTTCCAGAAATGCGGGTGGTGTCATTTTGTTGGAAACCTAAAGTTCTACAAACCACGAAAGTTTAATCAAAATCGTTAGAGCCGTTTTTGAGAAATTTGGATTTTTCATGTTTTTTGGGGGATAATTACCCTTAAAAATCAAAAATTCAAAAAAATGAAAAAAACGCCTGGAGATATCGTGGATTAGTACCTACACGCCAAATTTCATAAAAATCGGCCCATAGGTTAGGGCTCTAGCTCTGTACACATCCACACAGACACACACACACACACGGACACACACACACACACACACACACACACAGACAGACATCACGTAAAAACCACTTTTTTGGGTTCAGGGAGCACCAAAACGAATATTTCCACTGACAACTCAAATTCGAAAATTTTTACGAAAACAATACTTTCTCCATATACTATGTATAGGGGGAGAAAGTAAAAAGGCCTTTTTCGACCACTATGGCCAGTGTGCGCCGCACGCCAGCGGCGGCGCCGAAGCGTGCACCGGGCCTATAGAGTAGCGTGAGTGCGGGTGTGGACGTGGAGTGTGGGGAGAGAGAAACAGCCTGATAGTTCACATCACAGCCGCCTGCGCGCCACCAGACAGATCTGACTATGACGTCATAGATGCCTAGTTCAGTGTCTTTCATGAGGGAGCGCGCCAGTAGTAGTGTCTTCAAGGACAACAATGCTTTGTCCAGTCTCCTCATGTATATAGCCAATGGCCCAGTCCTCTCCAGGGCCGTACTCAACTTTCACGGGCCCCTGGGCAGGCCTTGTGGTGTAGGCCTTGTTGCCGTCCGGATCTAAGTTGGTGACCTTTTTTTAGACACCAGCCTGCCGGCCGGGCTCTCCTTGATGAGCCCGGGCCCCAGGGCAGTTGTCCCCCCCAGCCCCCTCCTGGTACAGCCCTGGTTCACTCGTACAACCGAAGATGCAACGCGCAAGGAGGTGAAACGAATGATGATGTCAAATGGAGGTACCTTAGGCCGGGATGTTTAGTTACTGGATGAAAATTGTAGCCCAAAAATCAAGAAAGTTTTTTCATAATTATGAGTATTTATCAACATTTTACACAAAAAAAAAGAGTAATATCATCTTATTTAGATTCTACTTTTTCAATACAAAAATCACCTCTTGGGTCACTCTCAACACTTATGAGTTATCAGCATCAACGGCCTTGCTACCCTGTACCTTTTGTCAACAAAATATAATTGGAAAGGAAAGTAAAACAAAAATTAACCAAAAACTTGTTTATTGTAAGGAATAACTTTTTAACAATATAATACTAAACAAACTGTCACTGATATTTTGAAACTATTTAATTAAATTGGTGTTGCCTTATTAAAGTAGTGTATAGTATAGTTAATATGGGGACTGTACCATTCCAATCTAGAATAAGAACATTATTTCTGCTAATAAACTAACTTTCCCGAGTGCTAACATTTTCAAATATACCTTGCATAATTGATACAAGTCAGGTTTAAGAGCTTTATCTTGGATACTCTATGCTTTGGAAACCACCTCACTTTAATACAGGAAGTCTTGTAAAACTAATTAGAAAAAGTTCTATATACATTTTTACAACTGAATGGACAAAACAAAATTATAATACACCATTGAATGATTTTTACAGTGTTATCAACAATAACAAACTCATAATCTCATATGATTAACTCATTAATTGATTTTAGATTATATTGAAAGACTAGGATTGTCAGTAGGATAATATTTAAATTAATTAATAAAAACAATTAATTTACATACAAAAAATATCAAACACCTAACAAGCAAACAAAATAATTAACAGTTTTTAGTGGTGCTACTGTTACTGTAAAAGTTTACCGAAAACAATAGTTAAAACAAAAAAATAAACATCCATTGTTTTATTATCAGGAACCTACAACATGTGATTATAAAACATTTTTAGTTGTGTGTAATAAACCTAAAATTCTGAAAATTTACACAACATAATTTCGAAGCTAAGACAATACCACATACAAGTAAATCATATTAGGCCTACTTAATACAAATGATCATATTACAGAAATAAATGACAGTTAAATTATTTAAAAATGTTATACAAGATATTTTACACTTACAAATATACACTATATACAACAGAGGAGATATTATATGATCTTAAACAAAAACTGATAAACTTAAGAAATCCAAAAAGAATATAGGAAAAAATAACAATCACAATATTTCATGTCTATTCAAATGTAGAACCTTCTTAAAAAATGTTTGTTTACTTAATACTTGAAATAAATGCAAAATAAGTTTGTGCATTTTTATAAAAAGACTTTAACTTTTATATTATTCGTGCATTTTAACATTGGGTTATAACTGGAACACCATTAAACCAATTCTAAGATTTTTATTATTCCTTGACTATTTGCAGCAACAACTACGTTTGAGTGTTGCCTCCAGCAGACAGCTGATACAAATTCATTCACATCATCTTCTTTTCTACCATTTTCTAACACACTTCTGACAGCATCAAACTTGAAACTAAACAACTGTTTAGTTAGACCCTTGTAATACACATAAAGAGCATTATTTTCTGAACCACAAGCAATGTAATCCCCATCAGTGGCTAACCCGACAAAGTTTTTCTCATTAGTGTGTCCAACAAATGAACGTAAGCAATGACTACTGTTCACATTCCACATTTTCAGCTGACTGTCAGTTGAAGCAGAAACAATGTCTTCCCTGTTCAAAAACTTAACATAAGACACAGCTTTTCTATGTCCTTTAAATATAGATAATGCTTCCTTCATATTTCTTAAATCGTAATAATGAACACAATGATCAGCCGACCCAAAGGCGAGGTGGCAAGAGCTGCGAGGGTTGAACTTAACACAACAAACATTCGCTTTAGCTTCAAGAGAGGCTACCGAGTGATCTAAGTTCAAAGACCAGAGCTTAACTCTTGCATCATCAGAACCAGATGCTATCAATCTTGTGTCAACGTCATTAAAATCCACACTCCAACAACGTTTCTCATGTTCTTGGAAAGTTTTGGTCTTTTGACCAGTTGATGCATCCCAAACAGTTACGGTTCCCTCATAGTCACTGCTCGCTAAAGTTCCTTTGTGGTAGGAATTCCAACTTATACACGATATTTTGGAATTTGATACCATTTCAATGGAAGGATAGTGAATATCGACAGTATCTCTTATAACAGCCCCATAATCGAAGACTTTGATGCGTTTTGTAACCCCAGCTATAGCAAATAGTTCATTATCTTTATCAAACTCAATACTTGAAACGATTGTAGAATTGTTAAAAATGTCACTAGAATAATTAAGGGTAGCTAGAGGACGCAAGGTGTTATAACGTGAGAATTTTACTAAGTTTTCACGAAACAAATCTAAACCAGCACCAGCTGTAATACTTCCTTCAGTACATTTTTCACTTTTGCCAAACATCAACTCTTTTGCTCTTGTTGCTAGATAGCATTGAACAAAGTCATCAAAATGAGCGTGCATGCGTTTTCTTCGTAAAGAAAAAGACGAACCAGTTGAATCCAGGCTTTTTTGACTACCACTGAAACCTTCTTGGACTACAATTTCCTTAGTATCAGATGATTCTTGTTTGCAACCGGGATCTGACATAACAACATCGGAGCTATCAGTACCACTATCCGGTTCAAACTGAGAATGTTTTGTAGAAACTTCTTTCAAAATCCCTTCTACTTCATCCATATCCTTTTTTATAACTGCCACTTCTCTTTGAAGCTGGGCCAACTGAGTCTCTTTTTGTTTTAATAAATGTTTCAAAAACTCTTGGAGAAGTTTATTTTGAGCAGCACATGACTCCGCCTCTAATAAATGTTTTCGTTGGGTAAGTACTTCAAGCATTACATTCACATCAGGTAGAGTTAGATTGTTTGATTCCGAGGCCACAAACTCTCGCAGTAAACCATCAGATGGTCTCACATCTGCATCTCCACCACCAGCTCCCAATTCTCCCATGCTCTTCATCCGTATCTTGTATTTTGACACTAACTCGTTTAAAATAAAGTTTGGAAAAATATGATCTTGCCCGGAAAGGGAAAAGCTGCATTTTGGACATCTCCCACTACTTTCCAGGGATTTTGAAATACAACGATGACAAAATGTGTGCCCACATCTGGTTATATAAGCCTCCTCAATTAGCTCAAAGCAAATTGGACATAAAAAATCATTTGTTTTATCTTCAAATGAGCCACCAATGCCATTGAGGACTGCAGGATGTTGTCTTTTCATTGGTCTTACACGCTGAGGAGTTGCAATGTGACCGAGGTTGAACGAAGCACTGCCACGACCACTTGCCATTATCTATAGTTTTGTTTAATTTAATAGAGGGAATCCCAGCCTCGCCTGAAACATTCAACAGTTTAATTACTTTCCAGATATTCTAATGATTTTGATTTCAAATTTTAACAATGCATCTGTCTTGATTGTACATTTAAAAAAAAATAATAAAATACTTTGGAACACGGATATAGAAAAATCTAGACATAAAATACTCATAAAACTATTTAGAGTAGCTGAAAACAAAACCATTGTATGTTTCAAGGCAGGCAAGACTAAAAAGTAAAAATAACATGAAAGATTTTGTTTTAGTAACAAAATAGAAAGAAATTCCTCCATATGACCACCAATTCACTGGTAATATGGTAAGGCTTAGAAATTATAATTGTGAGTACCAGGGAATTAATAAAAACTAACAGTAGTAAAAATCAGACACATACTTTCCCCCAACTAAATCCCCTAGTAATTATTATATGCAGCTTAGGTTTATTAAACAAATACAGTTTCTTAATTCATAGGTCAGCTTTTCACTTTTAGCGAATTTCCCCTATAGGGAAGAAGCTATTACCATAGTCGGCATGGTAAGACCTAGTCTCAGGACCATGACAACTTTTCATTTTGAGGTCCCCAGACCCCAAAAACACCATTCGTTCAAAACTGAATATATATAAATGTCCGTGAGTGCGACAACTCTAGTAAAAATGGTCGGATTTTGATGAAATTTGGTACAAACGTGTAAAGCAACATTTATGACTAAAAGTCTGAAAACCAGACAGATCAACCCATCCGAAGTCAGGGTTCCCACTCAAACTTAATGATCAAATTCACGGGGTTTTTCACGGTTTTCAAGGTCTAAAAATTGTCAATTTCACGGTCGAAATATTAAAAAACATAACCTATACCGGTTGCAAAACAACAACGCAGACACAGCGCAGCGGTCAAATACTAGTTAAAACTTTCCAACATTCCAATTACGATGTCACAGAACCATAAAACCATACCATACATCCCAAGTGAACTTTTTTAAAAAAATAAGAACTATTTTAGAGTTTCTTATTGTTTTATTGTCGTCGTAAGTCATATCATTAGTCTATCGGTTATCGGTTGCTGGTTTGGTGATTTCTACTTCGCTCAGTGTTGCCAATCACTTTATCCCGAATTACCCTCGATCCTTGTCAAAATTACCCTCAAAATCTAAACTCCTGTATTTGAGTAAAGAGTGCTAATGAAATAAAGGAAATGTGCTTGAAATTTGATAGGTTTGAGGAGCCGCCTATAGATGTCACTGATGTATAATTAATTTTAAAGTTTAGAATAAAGAATGAAAATAGAAGTTGCATACGCCAGCCAGTTTTTGACTCAATTTTTTCATGCGAGATATAACGGATTTTTCTCAGAATTTATTTTACTGCTTATAAAATCACAGTATATAAATGATTAACAGCTGATGCAATTTTGTTTACAGCCATAAACGCCAATTATAAAACAGCTAACGCTGTCTATCTTTCAGTCTATCAAATGCTAGGATTAGGTAGGCGGAGACAGGTGACAATAATCCCCATTTTCTATTTTTGTTATTTATTGTCTGGTTGACGTTAAAACTTGCAGACATTACTGCAACTTAGCGGACTTCTTGTCGTCCTGGCACTCGTGGCTCTTTCACGTTTTTAACATGAGACAATCACTGTACATGTAATCCTTACTCAAGCTTGATTTCTGTCATGGAGTTCGTGAGTATTCATCAGAGTCACGAAAATCGAAAGGGTCGATAAAGCAGAGAAATGTTGTAGGCCTAATTTAATCATAAATAAACATCAATGAATGTATAATAAGTATATAACAGAGGATAATATAAATTTGTATAAAGGCTTTAGTAAAATTACCCCTTTTTACCCTCGAAGTTCAAAATTATCACCGGCAAGGGTAATTTCTCTCGAAGTGGCAACGCTGACTACGCAGTACGCACCGTGTAAACGGAATGGGCGAGTTACTGACGCGACAGTTGTATAATAGTGATGGGCAGTGCGATTCTTTTTAGCAAACCCATTCATTTGAATCACTCGATTCAAAAGAATCAAAATTTGAACCGATTCATTTCGTTCGTTTTGATTCATTATCTGCCCTCGCCGTATAATGTAAACGAATCGGTTGTTATAGATTATTCGAAGTGACTGCGTACACGTCCAATGTAAGGGCAAATTCAATTTGCTACCGTTTAGGTTAGGTTGGGTTACGTTACGTTAGGTTAGGATAGGTTAGGTTACGTTAGGTTAGGTTAGGAGGTTTTCTGGCTCTCATCTGGTTTTAAAAATCACAGGAAAAGTAACGTACGGTGCATAATTTGGAACGGACGTGAACAATAGTGGCTCACGTCGGACGTGTACGTAGCCACTGCCTAGATTATTTGGCCGTCCTGTTATGTTACGACTCCAATATGCGATATGCGAACCGATAGTCCAAGTGATGCAATGAAATTTATCGAACATCACAAATTATTATTGCGCAGCCGCAAACTCCTTAAAGAACCAATAAGCAAGCGTTAGACGGATTAGCTGATATTCAAAGTTAGCTGAATGACATAACAACAATCGGTTTGCGAACCGATAGTCCAATTAATCAGCATCAGCAGATATGATATTGTAAAGAAAGAGAGGTCAAAACAAAATATATTTGAATGGAATTGTGGGATTTCACAAAACGTCTGCCGGGCATACGCAAACCAATGAGACTGCGTTTAGCGATCTCTCCTCTTGTCCGTCTCCCTCCCCTTCTTTCCGCTTCAACTTTTCCCCCAACCATTTCTCAGCGGAAACGCAATTGAATCGCGAACCACGATGGACTACACCGATTCGCGAACGAAGTGAACGAAACCGAGCAACATGACTGAGGCATATTTACCAGTGTTGATTCGCGCCACGAATTAGTTCTTTTAAAAGTTGAGTCATGATTCATCTGATTCACTCGATAATTCGTTCGATTTGAACGTTTCATTCGCGAATCGCCCATCACTATTGTATAGTTAACAGTCTAGATACAGTAGTTGTCTACTGTCACCGACTGATACAAAACAATAGGCAAATGACATACAGTAAAGAAGACACTTAAACGGTCTTACAGAAGTGTCAGTCAGCAGTCAGTTGACAGTGAAAAAAACACCAGCAACTTAACAACTGTCGCCCGAGTCGTTCCTTTGCACCGTGGAAACCAGAACCAATCTTAAATTAGTGATGTGCGATACGTATCGTATCGTATCGGAATATCGCGATACGCTAGGGACGATACGACGATATTTTGTCCCGATATTTTTGAAACGATACGTATCGTATCGCCTAAAACGATACTCGATTTTGTATCGGCACATAGAGACAATAATTCAATATTATTTTCTTGGCTGTAAAACAATGAGGTTATATTTATATTCGACAAGAATTCTTCAAAAGTCTTCTTTCTGTGGTACTACAATTAAAACCAATGGAAATACCTCGATGGCCGTATTTTTAACTGCAGTGTATAATACAATATACGTCGTATCGTTTATGCACAATGTTAAGCGATACGATACGCGTATCGCGATACACAGCACCGATACGATATCTGACTCCGATACGTATCGTATCGCCGTGTCGCGATACACGGCCGTATCGCACATCACTATCTTAAATCATCCGCACAGCTGCAATCTGCAAGTAGGCAGACGACGCGGTATTCACCATATTTACAACGTACTAACAACGGTAATAATTCTGTTGTACATTTCCCTATCTGAAAACGCATGTAATATTTTCTGATAAGATTTTTTTTATTGTTTTTCAAGTTTGATATATTTTTAAGGTTTGATATCGAAATTCACGGCTTATTCCAGGTTTTTTCACGGTATACGAAATTTACGGCTTATTCAAGGTTTCACGGTTTTCACGGTTGGGTGGGGACCCTGGAAATGGTATTTTGAGGGGAGGTTTTGTACCCAAAAAATGGGTTTTTTGAAGTTTTTACATATAATATTTTAAAAAGTCAAATTTTAGTTTTCACCATTGGATTCAGTTTAAGAAAACACACAATTTGGTGTTTTGATCATTTCTCTACGTCAATTGGTTACAGAGATATTGAAAGTGATAAACACAGAACGTAGTTCAATGCTATTCTTATGGAGAATAATAACAAATGTATAGCTTGCTTATTTATGAACGTATACTAACGAAACTTGGTATATGGCTTCATCTGGTTGTGGTCTATTTATTTGCACAGAAAAGCAATTTTTACCGATAATTCCCATAGCAGCAAAACCTGCGTCCTCAGCCCCAATGTTATTCTTATGGAGAGTAAGTAAAATGTAATGTATCCCTTAATTATGAACATAAATTAATAACACTTGGTATGTGGCTTCACCTAGTTGAATTCTATTGATATTTGTATAAAAACCCATTTTTTGTATTCCTTGTTGCAGCAAACCTGCGCCCTCAGCCCCAATGTTATTCTTATGAAGAATAAGTAAAATGTAATGTATCCCTTAATTATGAACATAAATTAATAACACTTGGTATGTGGCTTCACCTACTTGAGTTCTATTGAAATTTGCATAAAAACCCATTTTTTATGTTCCTTGTTGCAGCAAACCTGCGTACTCATCCCCAATGTTATTCTTATGGAGAACAATTCAAATTGTATATATCACTTATTTGTGATATTTGTTTATGAAACTTGGTATGCGGCTTTATGGGGTATTAAGACATTTATTATGCATTGGAAATTCGCTGAGTATGCAGGTTTGCTGCGACGGGGGTATTTAATTATCTTCTGTCCCAGCTATATAGAGCAAACTGGCACACATGGCCGTGTTAAGGCGTGTCTACACTGGACTCGCGACTAGCTCATTGGCAGCTCACAGGATGTTTGTTACCCACAAAGCTATGTAAAGACTATATAAAACCTGTTGCAGCAGTTCAATCTTAACCTCTACAGGCAAGTACTTATTTAACGTCCGTCCTCAAAATGAAATAAAATAAAATATTACTTTGACATTCAAAATTTACATAGGCTAATTACAGTAACTATTATGATTTTTCACACAAAACCAAATGGCACGTCAAGCATAATAATATACTTTATAGCCATTAAATAAAACTAAAAAATAATACTGCAAAAATGCATGTCCTTGTATTAGTTCATTATCCTTGATCACATCTCAAACAATTCTTCATGACAATAAAGATTGTAAATTTTTCCACCCATGTACGAGCATTTGTTGAAACAAATTAGATTTTGAAACAAAAATAATAATTAAATGAACACACAAAACTTTATAGACGATAAAAAACTATGCATTTGTTGAAACAAATTAGATTTTGAAATAAAAATACTAATTAAATGAACACACAAAACTTTATAGTGGATAAAAAAAACTATGTTTGAACCTTTAGGAGGGGATATCCCTGGATGACACCTGCTGTTTGGGGATGTAATAACTATGAATGAACCTTTTTAATATTAAACAATTCTCTGCAACTTCTACAATTTCTTATAACAGATACCAGTTGATTACAAAAAACAAAAAACAACTGGCAGATGATAAACTAATTTTAACAGTAAACCAGAATTGCAAATTATCCTATACTGGTGGCTTGAAGGGGCCACAGCCTCTAGCCCTGCTCTAGTACCCCGGCCTCATCTGCTTTTTGTTTACTATTTACATGCTGAGGAAAATAAAACGTTATAAGTAGGAACACATGTCAGTTCTTAAACAAAGTAGACACTTGAATCAGATGTTTTAATGTAAACAAAGCAGATGTTTTTAAATTCCCATGCTTTTCTCACAGAGGATGTTTTATGTTATTTCTCGTTTAGTGGTAACTTTTTAGAAATACTGCTATTTTTCCCGAGTCCCTAGCATCAAGACCTTTAATTTAAGCCGTATCCCGTCATTCTGCAATTTACCAAACTCCCACAATTTATATAAAGATATTAATACACACTAACGCTAAATTCTCAGTGACTACTAAACTGATTAACAAGATTTATCGGTAAAATTAAAGGGGATAGTGCATAGATTTGCCAAATTTCCTCAGAATTCATGTTCGTTCTTAGGGCTATGCCCCACAGCCCTTCTAAAGTTGCAATGTTAATCTTATGGAAGAACAGTTATTACTAAAATTGAGCATTTGACAGCTGTTGAAGGAAAACACAGTAGGTACAGAAAAAAGATAAGCTGTTTTAAAGTAACTTATGGAATGACATCACACTTTAAACTGCTCAAATTCGAGCAGCTGGATTAGCTAGTAAAATTATAAATATATAAAATCTCAACAGCTTTTTTCATACAGAACTGTTCCTAGGACAAGAATTTGGAAATTACCTCTATCTTGGTTATTGTACGGATAGCCATGGTTCTTTAAAAGCCTTTTTAATAATATTTTTTATTCTTTTAAAAGGTACATGACATGGCTGATACAGTACAACATGATAAACTTCCAAGAAACCAACCATAGGATAACAGTTTTTTAGGCCTAAAGGAGACAACCATGGTGGCATAATGCTGTTTGGACTCATAGCATCAAAGTCTTCTTAAAATGTGCAAAATTGACATGTAGATTTTTATTAGTTTGCTCATTGCCTGAAAAGCTTTTAAACCAAAAACATGTGACATATTCATCACAAAACAATTAAGACCCTAGTGTAAACATCTTCAATTACTTCAGTATATAGCCCCAAAGAAGTTAGAACTCATTGAATAATCACTTGTGAGGCTGTGAGATAACACATGTAGAGGCAATAATTTAGTGTACCAATATTTTTAGAATTTACCTTATTTTGTTTGTTGTTGTGGTTTACCTTATTTTAGTCCCGGTACACTATAATCTATATTATTCAGTGGCGAGGCCTGTGGTAACTCTAGATTCGGCGATAAATAAAATAATTGAATTAATTTCATAAATTTGTTAAAGTAATATAGGACTAACATATTCTTGGGTATTCTCTTCAATTTATGTTAGCCTTCAAACTACCAGCTTCATGTACCCAGCATCCGAGAACACCCGAGCTTTAATAACGTTCTAGTGTTAAACATGGATATTCCTAATGTTGTTACATGATTACTAGATATCCATTATTTAAAAGAGTTCAAAATTTTAACCATAAAATGTAGCAGGACACACAACTGTTGCATTCCCTAAATAAAGCCAGGAACTGCGGCTAGTACATCTCTAAATACTTAGCCTATAAATATCTCTGGAGAATGTAGCTGCAACTTTTAAAATAAAACCTGAGAAGGATTTGCATGTTAAACTTGTTTGTTTAGTTTAAGACTAAATTTAATTTAAATAAATACATTTTAATAGTGTTTTGCTTATACATACATTTGAATTAGCCTTTTTAATTTTCCATCCTGTTCTTCATTGAATTTTTGTGCCGCAGGAGTAAACTCAACAGCCGTGTCCTTTTCACTGTCATAGTACGCCCCAAGCACCAAACCTTTCTGAAACAAAATCAAACTTTACAATAATTTCAATCCAGACGCCAAAATTGTAAATACCCCCCGTCGCAGCAAACCTGCATGCTCAGCGAATTTCCAATAAATATATATGTCTTAATAACATATTAAGCCTCTTACCAGGATTTATTAGAAATATATTCATAAAAAAGTGATATTTAAAATATTCATTATTCTCCATAAGAATAACATTAGGGATGAGTACGCAGGTTTGCTGCAACAAGGAACACAAAATAATGGGTTTTCATACAAATATCAATAGAACTCATCTAAGTGAAGCCACATACCAATTTTCATCCATATACATTCATAAATAAGCGATATATAAAACCTTATTTACTCTCCATAAGAATAACATGGGGACCGAGTACCTAGGTTTGCTGCTACGGGAACCATAGGTGAAAAATTGATTTTTTGTAAAAACAACAACAACAAACCACAACCAGATGAAGCGATATACCAAGTTTCGTCAGTTTATGTTCATAAATAACCAAGATATACAATTTTTCTTTTTCTCCATAAAAATAACATTGGACAACGCACGTATGTTTAGCACTTTCAATATCTCAGTAATCAACTGACGTAGAGCAATGATCAAAATACCAAATTGTTTGTTTTTTTAAGCTGAATTCGATGGTATAAATTAAAATTTGATTTAATTAACAATTACATGTGAAAACCCAAAAAAAAAATTTTTGGGATACAAAACCCCCCAAATACCCCCCTTAGGATGGTGCGATTTGTCTGGTTTTCGAACTCGTTCAAATAAATGGTACTTTACATATTTGTACCAAATTTCATTAAGATCAACCTTTTTTATGAGAGTTATCGTGCTTACGGACACACACACACACACACACACACACACACACACACACACACACACATATATATATATATACATATATAAAAATTTGAACGAATGTTGTTTTTGGCATCTGGAGACCTCAAAACGAAAAGTTATCATGGTCTCGGGCTTAAGTCTTACCATGAGACCTACAGTAATAGCTTCTTCCCTATAGGGGAAATTCGCTAAAACAATAAATTACCTGACAAAATAGAAAAGAGGGACTAAGGAATAAAATAAACATTAGGATAAAATTATCTGGGGGCCTCAAAATGGCTTAAGTTACCATAACTAAGTTACGGTACTTGATTGATTGGTGGAATTGTCATGACAACAACTTAATCCTAAACTCTAATTAACTTAGCGGTTACCAGCGCACATTGCTACAGCCAAGAAATTGTGTTGAAAAATCTTTACTCATAACATTTTACATTACAGATCACTACATAAATTATGTAGTGATTGATTATGATGTAGACACTATTCATATGTGCACCACTGTACTGTTTTTATGAATAAAGATTATTTTGATTTGATATGATACATAAATAAATAGTCAGCTGTTTACGATATTTCAAATTAGTAATTTATTAAAAATAGTTGTCCTGTGGCTCGGATCCGAGGAAATTTGTACTCAATTAAAGGAAACATCTGATATTAAAACGGGTGATAATATCTGAGAATAATGTGGATAATGTACTTTCAATCAACATGTAGTTTAGACTTCCGCCGTCGGACAGCGCCACTGTTCCGAAAATTCAGCCCTTTACTGCATTTAAGTGATGCCCTTTCTTAAAATTCTGAGACATATTGGCAAATCTAAATAAAAAAATCTTTAATTTGTCACCTTAAACGTTAAAATCCGTTTAGCCATTATCAAGTTATGACCGTGAAGAAAAACCCCTAGTGTATTAATATATAGGATTATAACAAATCTTTCCCCGATAAGAATAGACTTTAGCCCTCCGACTGCCCAATAGTGAATTGCAAAATGGATCAAACCTATAAAAAACATTAATTAATTTGTTTGTAAAAGACAGGAGAGTTTGAAAATTGTAAAATAAATAAAATTCAGAATGGTGTTTATTTGTAAAAGTGTTAAAAATGAAAAATTGGAAAAAATTGTACCCAAATCTCTGAAGTGAAACTTTTTAGTAAACAATTTTTGTTGGGGGAAATGATAAATAAGGCTTATAAAAATCGTAGGTAATCTGGTTCCTGACATAGATATATAAAAAATACCCCCGTTGCAGCAAACCTGCATACTCAGCAAATTTCAAATGGTACTTCACTAAGTGATGAAGCCAATTACCAACTTTCATCAAAGCATATTCATAAATAAGCGAGATATGACATTTGATTTATTCTCCATAGGGAAAAAAATTAGAACTGAGTATGCAGGTTTGCTGCATCAAGGACCACAAAAATCTGGTTTGTATGCATTACCAATGGATCACCACTACATGAAGCAACATAGGTACCAAGTTTTACCAATTTATGTTCATAAACAAGCAAGATATTACATGTTTCTTATTCTCCATAAGAATAACATTATAGCTGCTGAGTACACAGGTTTGCTGCCATGGGGACCACAAGAAATAGGTTTAGTATGCAAATATCAGTAAACCCCAACCATATGAAGCCACATACCAAGTTTCATTAAAATATGTTCATTAATAAGCGAGATATGAAATTTTACTTATTCTCCATAAAATTAACATTGGCCAACGGACTGTGTTTAGCACTCTCAATATCTCGGTAACCAATTGACGTAGAGCGATGAACAAAATACCAAGTTGTTTGTTTTTTAAAACTGAATCTAATAGTATAAACTAAAATTTGGCTTTAAAAATAATTATATTTAAAAAGTTAAAAAAACCCATTTTTTGGGTACAAATCCTCCCCCAAAACCCCCGTTAAAATTGTACGATCTTTCTGCTTTTCGAACTCAAGAAAATAGATGCTACCTTACACGTTTATACCAAATTTCATCAAGATCAGACCATTTTTAAGAAAGTTATCGTGCCTACGGACACACACACATATATATATATATATGAAATTTGTATTCGATTCACTGGTAAGGGCTACTATTATATTAAAAATTAATAAAATAAAAACTGAGTACCCTTGTTTATGAGTTTTATATTTAAACCAACATGTTTCGGCATCTAAGGCCATTTTCAATGTTGATAAATTTCATATAGTTTCTATGTGAAATTGATCAACATTGAAAATGGCCTTAGATGCCGAAACATGTTTAAATATAAAACTCATAAACAAGGGTACTCAGTTTTTATTTTATTAATTTTTAATATATACAGGGTGAATCAGACCATCCGTACAGCATCTAAATTTGGAGAACGGTTTGGTCTAGTCATCAAACAAAATTCTTCCCCATTAAGACGCATATGGGCTATCTATTAAAAGTATTTTCATCAAAATCTATGGACAGAATGTTCCAAAACTGACGGTCACGGGTTCGAATCTCAACATTTCTTAGGTAAACATAGGGAAAGTTATCCATAATTTTAAAGGTCTTGTTAAAAGAAACATTTTGTCAAAAACAGAGTTCACTTATCTTTATCCGTTTCAAAATGGCGGCCATTTTTGTGTAAAATATCGACAATTACGGAATACCCTGTATTTTCTAAACCACTAATCGTATCAAATCAAATAACTCTTTATTTACCCAATACATATCATGTACATAAATAGTGTCAGATATCTTACATACTAAATACGAAATACACAAAGTATACCAGTACCCAAAATACCTACTTCTTTGATTGACATCATTACATGCTAACAAGAGAT
Organism: Allygus modestus; assembly: GCA_963675035.1. NCBI lineage: Eukaryota > Metazoa > Arthropoda > Insecta > Hemiptera > Cicadellidae > Allygus > Allygus modestus. The sequence continues at coordinate 158,810,330 of OY776111.1, forward strand.
TTTTAAAAATTCATTAAATGAGTAATGGGGGTCATTGATTAACATTGTCTTTAGACTCCTTTCAAACTTGACATGATCCGGTTCCTCTTTTATGTCAGTAGGCAGAAAATACCAAAATTTTGGCCCCATATAAGTTGTTTTTTTAGTAAAAATGAATGTCTATGTTTTTGAATGTTGACATCATTTTTAGCGAATTTCCCCTATAGGGAAGAAGCTATTACCGTAGGTCTCATGGTAAGACTTAAGCCCGAGACCATGATAACTTTTTGTTTTGAGGTCCCAAGATGCCAAAAACACTATTCGTTCAAATTTATATATATATATATATACATATATGTGTGTCCGTGAATGCGATAACTTAAGTAAAAAACATCTGATTTCGATGAAATTTGGCTCAAATGTGTAAAATGACATTCATGACTTTAAGTTCGAAAACCAGAAAAATCGGACCATTCGAAAAGGGGTTTATGGGGGTTTTAAATTTTCCAAAAATCAGTTTTAGCGAATTTCCCCTATAGGGAAGAAGCTATTACTGTAGTCGGCATGGTAAGACCTAGGCCCGGGACCATGATAACTTTTCGTTTTGAGGTCCCCAGACCCCAAAAACACCATTTGTTCGAAACTGTATATATATATATATATATATCTATATATATATATATGTGTCCGTGGGTGCGATAACTCTCGTAAAAAAGGTCCGATTTTGATGAAATTTGGTACAAACATGTAAAACAGCATTTATGACTTTAAGTTCGAAAACCAGACGGATCGACTTATCCGAAGGGGTATTTTGGGGGGGTTTTGTACCCCAAAAATGGGTTTTTTGAGTTTTTTACATACAATTTTTGAAAAAGTAAAATTTTATTTTTTCCCATTGGAATCAGCTTAAAAAGACGCACAATTTGATGTTTTAATCATTGCTCTACGTCAATTTGTTACTGAGATATTGAAAGTGCTAAACACAGTACGTTGTCCAATGTTATTCTTATGGAGGATAAGAAAAATTGTATATCTCGCTTATTTATCAACTTATCCTGACGAAACTTGGTATATTGCTTCATTTCATTGTGGTCTATTGATATTTGCACAAAAATCCATTTTTTGCCCGATAGTTCCCGTAGCAGCAAACCTGCATACTCAGCCCCATGTTATTCTTATGGAGAATAATTAACGTGTTATCTCCTTTAATTATGAACATAAATTAATAGAACTTGGCATGTGGCTTTACCTAGTTGAGTTATGATGATATTTGTATAAAAGCCCATTTTTAGTGTTCCTTATTTCAGCAAACCTGCATACTCAGCCGCCATGTTATTCTTAGGGAGAATAATTAAAATGTCATAAATCGTTTATTTATGAATGTATATTGATGAAACTTGGTATGTGGCTTTATGTGGTATTAAGATAAATTAATATGCATTAGAAATTCGCTGAGTATGCAGGTTTGCTGCTACGGGTGTATTTTGCATTTTTCACCCTAAAAATTTTAAAAAACTTAATTTTGGTTTTGACCATGTTATAGAGCTTAAAAAAACAAATAATATGGTATTTTGAATTATTAACCTAGGTTAAGTGGTTGCGGAGAAAATCCAAAATACCCCCCGTCGCAGCAAACCTGCGTACTCAGCGAATTTCCAATGCATTGATATGTTTCTCACTAGTACATAAAGCCACTCACCAATTTTGACAAAAATACATTCATAAATTAGTGATTTATTACATTTTATTTATTCCCCATAAGAATAACATTAGGACTGAGTACGCAGGTTTGCTGCAACGAGGAAGATAAGAAATGAGTTTTTATGCAATTATCAATATAACTGAACCAGGTGAAGCTACTTACCATGTTTTATTAATTTATGTTCATAATTAAGGGAGATATAAAACTTTACTTATACTCCATAAGAATAACATTAGGGCTGAGTATGCAGGTTAGCTGCTACGGGGACAATCAACAAAACATTTATTTTTTGTGCAATTATCAATATACCAGTACAACATGAAGCCACATACCAAATTTCATCAATATACATTCATAAATAATCAAGATATCAAATTTTATTTATTCTCCATAAGGATAACATTGGACAACGTACTGTGTTTAGCACTTTGAATATCTCTGCAACGGTTTGACGTAGAATCACAATTTAAACACCAAAATGATTGTTTTGTGGAGCTGAAGTGATTGGTAAAAGAAAATGTGAAGTTTAAAGTAAAATTAACTGAGGAAAAGCCAAAAACTGTTTTCCCATAAGATTAACATGGGAGATTTTATGAGCATGTTTTTTGGATTTTTTCCGCAACCACTTAACCTAGGTTAATAATTCAAAATACCATATTATTTGTTTTTTTAAGCTCTATAACATGGTCTAAACCAAAATTAAGTGTTTTAAAAATTTTAGGGTAAAAAATGCAAAAAACTGATTTTTGGAAAATTTAAAACCCCCATAAACACTCCTTCCCATGGTCCGATTTTTCTGGTTTTCGAACTTAAAGTCATAAATGTCAGTTTACACATTTGAGCCAAATTTCATCGAAATCGGACGTTTTTTACTCAAGTTATCGCATTCACGGACACACACATATATATATATATATATATATATATATATATATATATATATATATATACATACATACATATATATAAATTTGAACGAATAGTGTTTTGGACATCTGGGGACATCAAAACAAAAAGTTATCATGGTCTCGGGCTTAAGTCTTACCATGAGACCTACGGTAATAGCTTCTTCCCTATAGGGGAAATTCGCTAAAACCTACTCATAAAATCTCCCATGTTCATCTTATGGGAAAAAGGTTTTTTGCTTTTCCTCAGTTTATTTTAATGTAAACCTCACATTTGCTTATTTGCTGTTAAGTTCAACAAAACAATCATTTTGGTGTTTAAATTGTGATTCTACGCCCAACCGTTGCAGAGATATTCAAAGTGCTAAATACAGTGCGTTGTCCAATGTTATCCTTATAGAGAATAAATCAAATTTGACATCTCGATTATTTATGAATGTATGTTGATGAAACTTGGCATGTGGCTTCACGTAGTTCTGGTATATTGATATTTGCACAAAAAATTGGTTTTGTGTTGATTATTCCCGTAGCAGCAAACCTGCATACTCAGCCCCCATGTTATTCTTATGGAGAATAAGTAAAATGTAACGACTCCCTTAATTATGAACATAAATTAATAAAACTTGGTATATAGCTTCACATGGTTAAGTTATATTGGTACTTTGGTATTATACGGATGCCACCCTTATGCAGCGCGCTGCGGCAGTTATGTTAGGATGGGTTATCATAAAAATGATTGTAGGACTTTCCTTGTTTTGTTACGAATCGAATGATACCTGATGAGTCATACTTCCGGCCGCCAAACCCCCTCCAAATAGGCCAAGGTCAGGTCGTTGACCAGAGCGCGCGCATCACCTGTCACCGCCTGTATCTGGGTCAGTGTCATGAGTGATTTATTGCCGTGCACTACGTTACATTTGTTTTCATAATGAGTGACGTTCTTTTGGTGTGGGATTTACCTCGGAATGAAGAGGAAACCGTACGTATTTTTATGATAACCCATCCTAACATAACTGCCGCAGCGCGTTGTATATATGGCGGAGTAGCTGTGGCGATCGGGTCTGGCTGCTAGCGGTGGCGACGCATTCAACACGATCCTAGCGGACATCGCTGCCTTTTGGGGGGCACAACACAAAGACCGCTCATCAGAATGATGTAAAATTTGTACAGTAAGTCAATAAAAGTACGTTTTTTTGAATTATGTAGTTATCCTTTGTATCCGGTAAAAATTTAACCTCCAAACATAGTGGCATCCGTATAATACCAAAGTACCGTTATATTGATAATTGCATAAAAACCCATTTTTTTGTTCCTTGTTGCAGCAAACCTGCTTACTCAGCCCCCATGATATTCTTATAGAGAATAACTCAAATGTTATATAGCGCTTATTCATGATTGAATGTTGATGAAACTTGGTATGTGACTTCGCCTAGTTAAATTCTATTTATATTTGCATAATAACCGATCGTTTGTGTTCCTTGTTTCAGCAAACCTACGTACTCATTACCAATGTTATTCTTATAGAGAATAATTAAAATCGCTTATATTTGTATGAAACTTGGTATGTGGCTTTATGTGGTATTAAGACATATATTATGCATTGGAAATTCGCTGAGTATGCAGGTTTGCTGCGACGGGGGTATTATTTCTTGTGTTATGAGAATGAATTTCAGAGCGCAAACTCTGATTTTGGGAATTATTTCTTAAATACAAAACACAATCAAAAATATATTGATCGTAGATTGTCAGTATTTCAAAGTTTTTAAAATGGTTTCTTAAATGATCATCATACTTTAGTTTTACAGGGTTCCCACTCAAACTTAAAAATCAAATTCACGGGTTTTTCACTGTTTTCAAGGTCTAAAAATTGTCAATTTCACGGTCGAAATATTAAAAAACATAACCTATACCGGTCGCAAAACAACAACGCAGACGCGGCGCAGCAGTCAAATACTTGTTAAAACTTTCCCACATTCCAATTACGATGTAACAGAAACATAAAACCATACCATACATCCCAAGTGAACCTTTTAAAAAATAAGAACTATTTTAGAGTTTCTTATTGTTTTATTGTCGGCGTGAGTCATGCCATCAGTCTATCGGTTATCGGTTGCTGGTGATTTCTACTTCGCCCAGTGTTGCCAATAATTTTTTCCCAAATTACCCTCAACCCTCCTCAAAATTACCCTCAAAATCTAAACTCCTGTATTTGAGTAAAGAGTGCTAATGAAATAAAGGAAATGTGCTTGAAATTTGATTGGTTTGAGGAGCCGCCTATAGATGTCACTGATGTATAATTAATGTTAAAGTTTAGAATAAAGAATGAAAATAGAAGTTGCACACGCTAGCTAGTTTTTTGTCTCAATTTTTTCATGCGAGATATAACAGATTTTTCTCAGAATTTATTTTACTGCTTAACAAATCACAGTATATAAATTACTAACAGCTGATTTTGTTTACAGCTATAAGCACCAATTATAAAATAGCTAACGCTGTCTATCTTTCAGTCTATCAACTGCTAGGATTAGATAGGCGGAGAAAGGTGACAATAATCCCCGCTTTTTCTATTTTCATTATTTATTGTCTGGTTGATGTTAAAACTTGCAGACATTACTGCAACTTAGCGGACTTCTTGTCGTCCTGGCACTCGTGGCTCTTCCACATTTTGAACATGAGTCGTTTATGCTACATGTAAACTCAAGCTTCATTTCTGTTATGGAGTTCGTGAGTATTCGTCAGAGTAACGAAAACCAGAAGAGGCGATAAAGTAGAGAAATGTAGTATTTATTTAATCAAATTTAATCATAAATAAACAACAATGAATGTAATATGAAGTATATAACAGATTATAATATAAATTTGTATATTTTTAAAGGCTTCAGTAAAATTACCCATTTTTACCCTCAAAGTTCAAAATTATCACCGACAAGGGTAATTTCCCTCGAATTGGCACCGCTGGCTACGCACCGTGTAAAAGGAACGGGCGAGTTACTGACGCAACAGTTGTATAGTTACAGTAGCTGTCTACTGTCGCTTGTTTACACCGACAAATACAAAACAATAGGCAACTGACATACAGTAAAGAATACTTATAAACGGTCTTAAGTATCAGTCAGCAGTCAGTTGACAGTGAAAAAAACACCAGCAACTTATATATATCCTTGTCATAATATTTACTTATTGTTTTATGTAAAAGAACGGATTGTAAATAAAACTTTTGTCAAAAAAAAAAACTTAACTGTCGCCTGAGTTCCTTTGCACCGTGGAAACCAGAACCAGTCCTAAATCATCCGCACAGCTGCAATCTGCAAGTAGGCAGACGGAAAGACTTAAAACTACTGGACCGCTCGCGCCCGTGGTGAAGCGAACCAAATTTCGGTCCAGCCGCGTTCGAGGTCGCGCCGCAAATGGTGGGCCACCGCAGCAGCGCTTAGCGTGGGGGATATAGGGAAAACACAACGTGTGGTCACTTGAATTGAATTTGCAGCCAGGGAACATTTTTTATGGTAGAATGGCCTTCTGATCCGTATTCCTGAATAGTTTCTCGAATTTTTAATACCAAAAGTAACTATATTCGACCAGGGTTAATTGCGTAAAAAGAACAAAAAGTTGGGAGTTTTGTAAAATAATCTCGATGGCTGATTCTTTCATATTTCCAGTCATATAAATTTATGTACGATCCACTAGGCTTTAGGTGTTGTTCAATAATGATGTTTTGAAATTTTTGGTACTGGAATGAATTTTTTATGAGCAGTAATATCGTTCTTTGGACTAGTGAGACTTTGAATTTTAGCATATAAACTTCGACGTTCGCCAAACGTTGTAGATTGCATGAAAGTTAATTGGCCTATATCATAAAATTTTGTTGATGAATGAATACCATACAAGACAAACACTTTTTAATAGCAAATGTATTCTTAATAAACATTAATTACCAACATGGTTCGTTCACCCGTCCACGTAGAGTAGTAAGAACGATTACATAATGTTGCATTAATACAACATTTCGCTATTGAATAACAAAAAATTATCTTCAGTGTATGATAACAATTGATTATGATTTATTTAACAGACAATACAAGTACAGTATAATAATAATGTGGTATAGTATAAATGTATCCGTAGCATTAGTCAGTTTTAAGAGTATATTGGAAGGCATAGGATTAAATGAAAAGCTTTTTCTCAAAATTAATTTGTATTTACTAATTAACTGTTACACTACACATTACAGTTGCATTGTAGAATGTTGTAGGATTATTTAGCAAAGTAAATCAAACATTGCTGAACAAAATAATCTTAGTAAGTTTTTGCCTCAAACCAAGGCGTGGTAAGTTAGCTACACTAGTAGCTTCTTTGGCTCTGTGATGCCCAATTATTTTCAAAAACAAACCACCGATTAAATTAACTAGCTTTATCTTATGATTGACTTCATCAAAGGAGTTATTTGATAGGTGGTTGGTAAAAATAGAGTCTCTAAAGTGATTGCATGTCTGATTGATTATTCGATCGACATTAAAATCACAAGCATTAAATCTAAAAAATCTGAATTAAACGTAACCCGAATTCGACGACTAAAAAAAGTCGTATAACTATGTATTTTATAAAAAAACTAGGCCATGTTGTAAGACCATGTTGGCTTAGCATTATTTGACAACAACAATACTTGTTTCTTTCGTGACTTTTTTTGTCGGAAGCCACATAACAAAAGAAGAGTGGCATTTAAAAAAAAAACGTATAACATCAATATTAAACTTTTTTTATTGCCTTTGGGATGTACTTCCTATTTATTCTAAGTGTGCTTATATGTCCCGACTAATAGCAAATACTTGGCTAGTGGTACTGAGGAAAAAGTTATCAACATAAACGTGAAATCCTTTATTAAGGTAAAGTAAAGTGGAGGGGAGGTAAAGTGGAGTTTTGTTACCACTACATATGCCAAGCCTAATTTTTTTGTAATTCTTTATCACAGTCATTGGTTTTTGTCCCTGTATACACATAAAACCCGAGGCAATAATTTATAACAGAGTCACACAACACCCAGAGCTTAATCCCACAACGGTGGTGTTGTTTCTTGACAGTGACTCTTAGTACCAATGAGGGATTCGTCGATGGAGAGCTGCTGGTGAGGAACATAATAATGTTTGAATAACCTATTGGCATGGTCGCAAACTGGCTGGAAATTAGCACATGGGTCATTGTCTCTAAGTGTAAAATTATCCACTAGGTGAAAAAACTTTAGTACAAGCTGAAACCTATTCCAGGAGAACATTTGTGAAAACCAGGGCGTCGCGTCTGATGCGATCGTTGACCAGTAGTCGTATATAGTAGGTTTCCTTATCAATCCCATGTTGATAATGCAAACAATAAACACTTTCATTTCTAAATCCGAAACTGGAAGCCACTCAGCCACTCGAGATTTATCAGTGAATTCTTGTTGCGATAGGAATTGCTCTGCATAGCGATTGGTTTCTCTAGCGAGGAGAGCAATGAAAGAAGTTGTAAAGAATAAAGAAAAATATGACAATGGAGGGGAGTTTGGGGGTAGCATATGTTTTGGTCCTGTTTCTTCCATGAATGCAGTAGTTGGAGGAGGAAAAAACTCATCATTCTTAACCTCAAACCAAGGTTCTTCGTCTGACGACGAACTTGATGAAGAATCCTCTTCATCTTCTGATTGCGGAAGCGGACCATCAAAAGCTGGATCATAAAAAGCAGGATCATCAATCATTTGCTTTTCAAACAGGTTAACAGGTTCTATACCAGGGGGCAAAATAGGCCTTGTTCTTCTTGATTTTTTTACAGGTGTGGACACAAATGGTAAATTATTATTAGTTTTTTCCTTCCTCTTTTTGGTATGTCAGACACTTCAGTACTTGACTCAGCATCTGATGAAGGATAATAATCTTCATCTGCATCAGTTTCGTCAACTTCACTTTCAGATAAAGGTATAAATGAAGTAGGCCTAGGCCTTACAAAACCTCTAGCATTATAGGGAACAAACTTTCCCCTTTTGGGCTTAGGTCCCAAGTTATTACTTTCACGGGAGATATCTTCAGTAAAATTAGGTTTTTGACTACAGTGCCCGGCAGCAGAGAAGTCCGTTGGAGGCGGAGCCTGCAGTCGACGTGACCTTGAATAAACCAATACGCATCACGCATGGTTGCCAAGCTGTTTCCCCGCTCTAACAGTGCTTGACTCCGAATCATTGTACTAATTACATTAAATCAAGGCGCTCGGGTAAAACATGTAAAACTACAGCAAATCTTGTAACACTTTGTTAAAGAACAATAAATTACGAACATTTTAAAAAAAGTTTAGGGCGATGGCATTTTTCCTTTTATATTAAAAACTAATTTGATTAGATTCTTTGATTGTAAGGCTAGCAAATGGAGTTCTTGAATGTTATTTTGATTTTGTTTGATGTACTAACGTCTGAACTCTAAAATATCTACAAATCTAGTTTTAGCGAATTTCCCATATAGGGAAGAAGCTATTACCGTAGTCGGCATGGTAAGACCTAGGCCCGGGACCATGATAACTTTTTGTTTTGAGGTCCCCAGACCCCAAAAACACCATTCGTTCGATACTGTATATATATTTTTTAAATATATATATATATATATATATATATATATATATATATATATATATATATATATATATATATATATATATATTAGTTGTAAGCATTATTTTAAAAACAGAGTACCCTTTTTGGTTTTAACATAATATGTTTTATTAGAAGACTAGTTTCAAACCTTTAGGTCATAGTCATGTCTTACATTATTTTTGTAACCTCACATAGTTCAAATTGTTCAAATTATTAAATGGTAAACAAATTAAGAATCATATGTTAAAATTAAACTTAGAATATGGGGGACTTTCTTGAATATAATATTTTGTTATTGTCTTGAGGTATATAATATGAAATTATTTCTTTTATCCTTTTTTATATGACAAATTTTGTCGAAGATCTTACTATAATTGAAAGAATGATAAGAAAGAAGATCAAAAAGAAAAATGAAAGAAGAGAAACGTCAACGGAAGAAAACCAAAAAGAATATAATATGTATTCCTTATAATACAATCATAAATAAAGCTACAAGAAGAACATTTTATAATTCAAATATTAAGACCAGCTATAGAACAAAAAATAATGCTTATAAAATCATGAACAACAGAATACTAAATAAAAGAAACAACCAAGTAAGAGATTTAAACAAATCAGGTGTCTATCAGATTAAATGCAGCGACTGTGAAAACTACTACATCGGGCAAACCAGTCGAAGTTTTAATACGAGATTTAAAGAACACATCCAAACCCTAAAATCCGGAAACAGAACGACAATGAAATCAAACTTCGCTGAACATTTAATTGAAACAAGACACAGCTACAAAAGTATCAATGACAACTTAACAATATTAGAATACGAGAAAGAAAGAGATAAATTATATGTAAAAGAAGACTTTCATATATATATGAATTACGAAAATAACCCGAATAATTTGCTGAACACCATGAACATACATCAAAGAAATCCGATCTTCGACAAAATTTGTCATATAAAAAAAGGATAAAAGAAATAATTTCATATACCTCAAGACAATAACAAAATATTATATTCAAGAAAGTCCCCCATATTCTAATTTTAACATATGATTCTTAATTTGTTTACCATTTAATAATTTGAACAATTTGAACTATGTGAGGTTACAAAAATAATGTAAGACATGACTATGACCTAAAGGTTTGAAACTAGTCGTCTAATAAAACATATTATGTTAAAACCAAAAAGGGTACTCTGTTTTTAAAATTATGCTTACAACTAACATATTAGTAGCCCTAATCACTCAGTTATTTTTAATATTTATATATATATATATATATATATATATATATATATATATATGTGTGTGTCCGTGAGCACGATAACTCTCGTAAAAATTATCCGATTTTGACGAAATTTGGTATAAACATGTAAAGCAGCATTTATGACTTTAAGTTCGAAAACCTGACAGATCGACCTATCCGAAGGGGTATTTTGGGGGGGTTTTGTACCCCAAAACTGGGTTTTTTGAGTTTTTTACACATAATTTTTGAAAAAGTCAAATTTTAGTTTTGACCATTCGATTCGGCTTAAAAAAACACACAATTTGGTATTTCGATCATTCCTCTACGTCAATTGGTTACCGAGATATTGAAAGTGCTAAACACAGTACGTTGTCTAATGTTATTCTTATGGAGAAAAAAAAAAATTATTTATCTCGCTTATTTATGAACGTATACTGACGAAACTTGGTATACAGCTTCATCTCGTTGAGGTCTATTGGTATTTGCTCCAAAAAATTGTTTTTGCATAATTCTCCCGTAGCAGCAAACCTGCGTACTCAGGCCCCATGTTATTCTTATGGATAATAATTAAATGCTCTGTCTCCCTTAATTATGATCATAAATTAATAAAAATTGGTATACGACTTCACCTAGTTGAGTTATATTGATATAAGCATAAAAACCAATTTTTTGTGTTCCTTGTTGCAGCAAACCTGCGTACTCAGCCCCAATGTTATTCTTATGGAGAATAATTAAAATTGTATATATCGCTTATTTGTGAATATATTTTTATGAAACTTGGTAAGTGGCTTTATGTAGTATTAAGACATATCTCCATTGGAAATTCGCTGAGTATGCAGGTTTGCTGCGACGGGGGTATTTTAATAGATATTTTCTGTTAAGGTCGGAACCCAAAAAAGTGTTTTTAAATAATTTCTGGGTAAATATTATAAAATAAATAATTAAAATTACACAGAAAATAATCGTTTTACACAGGTATTAATTGTTTAAGTGTCAGTCAAATGTAATGCACTGAAGTTACAATTATTTTTAGCGAATTTCCCCTATAGGGAAGAAGCTATTACCGTAGTCGGCATGGTAAGACCTAGGCCCGGGACCATGATAACTTTTCGTTTTGAGGTCCCCAGACCCCAAAAACACCATTCGTTCGAAACTGTATATATATACATATATATATATCTATATATATATATATGTGTCCGTGAGCACGATAACTCTCGTAAAAATTATCCGATTTTGATGAAATTTGGTATAAACGTGTAAAGCAACATTTATGACTTTAAGTTCGAAAACCAGCCAGATCGCTCTATCCGAAGGGGTATTTTGGGGGGGTTTTGTACCCCAAAAATGGGTTTTTCGAATTTTTTACATATAATTTTGGAAATAGTCAAATTTTATTTTTTCCCATTGGATTCAGCTTAAAAAAACACACAATTTGGTATTTTGATCATTTCTCTACGTCAATTGGTTACCGAGATATTGAAAGTGCTAAAAACAGTACGTTGTCTTAATGTTATTCTTATGGAGGAAAATAAAAATTTTACATCTCGCTTATTTATGAACGTATACTGACGAAACTTGGTATACGGCTTCATCTGGTTGTGGACCATTGATATTTGCTCAAAAAAACAATTTTTTACCCAAGGCTCCCGTAGCAGCAAACCTGCGTACTCAGCCCCATGTTATTCTTATGGAGAATAAGTAGCGTGTTATCTGCCTTCATTATGAAAATAAATTAATGAAATTTGGTATGTGGCTTTACCTACATGAGTTATATTGATATTTGTATAAAACCCTATTTTTTGTCTTCCTTGCTTCAGCAAACCTGCATACTCAGCTGCCATGTTATTCTTATGGAGAATAATTAAAATGTCATAAATCGTTTAGTTATGGATGTATATTGATGAAACTTGGTATATGGCTTTATGTGGTATTAAGATACATATATATGCATTGGAAATTCGCTGAGTACGCAGGTTTGCTGCTACGGGGGTATTTAAAATCCTATAAACTTGATAATTCTATCTTTGCTTGAAAAGTAACTACTTATTAAAAAAAGTTCAATCTCAGAACCACAATTGGTTGAATAATCTCCCAATTGGTCTCCCAATGACGGGGGTGGAGGTAATCCATACTTACTTATGAACAGCTCGTAATGTCCCGTATTTTGTGCCTAATGATGAGTTGGCTTCCCTAGTTGGAGTGGAACTACACCATAGACATATGCGTGCGCAGAGTCCGGTCAGCGTGGGTACCGGAACCGAAAAATGCACCCCCTCCCCCCACAAATATAGTTGCTCTTGGAACTTATTTTTCTGCCAAATAATTGATTGCTTCAATCATTCTATGTCATATAATAGTTTGCTCCTCCTTGACACAAAGATGAGCAATCTTATTCAATGCAATAAATATTGTTTAGGTATATTTAGTTTATAAAATATCATAATTTTACTTGTTTTGTATTATCTTCTAAAAAATAACGATTACGCTGCATCACTACGATTTCTCGGTCAAGGAGTGTTTTTAAAACAATATAACAATTAGCAGTGAACTGAAATAGGGTACCAAGCACTTTTTTAAAAAGCTAGATCCAAGAATATATCATCAGAGAATTTATTGTTTCTCAGAAAAATATACTTGATTGTATTATACCTAACTGATGATAGTGATGGAATTATTATTTATATTAGTATTTTTAAATTGTTTTACTTTTACGATTGATTATGGTGCATTCAAAGTGAGAAGTAAAGTTCAAATAAACAGCGATATAAAAGTACTATTTCTCGTTATAATCCAAATTTAAACTATTGTGGCAATTACCTTCCCTATAAATCTCTGAACAATGAATAAAAGTAGGGCGAAGGGGTATTGTACTTATATCCGGCACTCGGTTTCCAAGAAATCTGCCGATCGTCACGGGAATAAGTCAGATGACAGTTCATGTTTTGGACGTCGATTTTAATTTAATTTGCATTTGTAAACACTGTGCACAAACTGTGTTACAATAGCCATATAATACTTTAAGATCAGTTCTACGTTTTATTTAATATTGAGTGTTATATAGTAGTTTTTTTTTTTTTTATTTCTTAGTATTTGTGTTTATTACCATGGAACAACCGTCTACAAGCGGTAAAAAAAGGAAAACGGTGCATAGTCGTGAGCGCAAAATTGTGTACAATGTTTATTGTTTGTTTGATTTGTGTAAAACAAAACTAGGCCTATTACAATAAATCACATAGGAGGATAGCGGAACCTTTTAAGGTATTTTTGTATATTGTTCATTCATATATATATACTAACAATATTTATATTATTTAATAGTACAGCAATTTGCAAATTATACTAATATTATTTTCATTATTTATATGTATTCTCATTAATCATTTAAAGAGAATAAATTAAATCACCCTCAGTATTAACAGTTCATGCCACACTGGAGCTGCTACAGAGCTTAGTTGTGTCTGTAGCCTCGAGCGGCTTTTAGCAGGGTGCCGGGACTGTGCGAGGCTACTGTACACTTGTCAACGCCGCGCTCTCGTCCTACTGGCTGCAGCCCAACGGACTTCTTTGCTGCCGGGCACTGTAGGAGCATTACTACAACTACGAATGGGAAAACTAGGGTCTGAATGTTGAATGTAATTAGATACATTTAGGCCTAGGCCTTCCTGTTTTCCTAAGGAGGCATTAGGTTGACCAACAGATTGATTAAAACTAACACCTGAACTTATCAAACTATCGTTTTCTAATACGTTTCTAATGTCACTGTCATTCATATTTACATGTATTGAACAAAGACACAACTTTTTGACACAATAACCAACAATCCACTAACACCAGTAAACACTCACCGGACTCACTTTGTAATATGTAAACAAACTCGAAATAGCGAGCGAATCAGGTGACTGACGTCGTCTGTTATTGGTCGTCGTGTGAGCGTTTCTGATTGGTTAACGATGTCCACAGCATAGAGTAAGCGGCATAAATGGTTGCCCACTTCTCTCTATCGCTTTTGGTGCAATTTGCAGCCAGTTCCGACGAATTGTATTACTATAAGAAATTACTTCGTGACCGTCTCGATACGAGACGCTGGCAATTCTCGCACAAGCACGGCCGTCTCGCTACGAGACGCTCGGCACTCAAGCTACTATTATGGCACATCTAGGAGCGAGACGCGACGGCACTCAAAGGGTTAACGAACTAGAAGGGGGAAAATTATAAATCTGACAATTTTGGGGAGTATCGGAATGTTTAAGCTTCAAATTGGTATAAATTCCAAGACCACACGTTGCCTGGTATCTCAAACTAAGTTCCTTCAAAAATATTCTCCCATTTAAATAACACTAGTAGGTGCCTGTCGAAATTCGACGATACAATTCATTAATAACAACTGGCTAAAATCGGCAACAAATAAAAAAATTACATATGAACTTTGCCAGGGGGCTGAGGTGCGTAGGAAAATTTACTTAAAGGGAGCGATTCAAATTAAATAATGAAAATAAATAGAGAGGTATTATTCAGGCGCATAATTTAAGAACCACAGATTCACAGTCGTAAATTCAGCAATCCCAATAAGGCTGATTGTTGTCAGCCTTATTAATTTGGTACTACATGTTTTTAGTTTTGTAATGTTAACATAATTGGCAACTAAATATGTTTCAATTTTAAAAACAAACAATTTTATAACCTAACTGCGAACGAAAATGCCGAAAGTTAGTATGAAAAGGAAGTGCAATTTTTTAATAATGGTTGCCAGTGAAATCATCTCCTCAAGACATCCTTTGTCCATTTAACTTATTTGAGGCTTAATGAACAATTTGAAAGTTATAAAATACTTATAACTTAAGGTTAGTAGATTACGTAGGTTATGCGTACAGGCAACAGTATATTTACTATCAGATCTTCTTGATTTTGACAAAGGTTTTTTTCAGTTAATGGTAAAAATATATACATACTTCAATTATTTTAGTTACATTTTATCACCAAAAAATCTTAAACCTTTTGTGGTTTTAGCGAGTATATTTATTTTATTAAAAAACATATTTTATCGTAAAGGAGCTTACTTTATTTGTCATAATCAACATAAATGTAATTGATATACAATATTCATAATTATTTATAAGTGATTTATTTTGAGCTATTATTATAATCTTATTCAGATACTTTTATATTATTATTTTACCCAATCGTATCAAAATTTGTATAAACATGTTCTCTAAATGTTTTATTTATTTATGCTTGATAGTATAGTGTGTAAGGAAATATTAAGCTAAATAACGGGACAAATTATTTAAATAAGTTGGTGATGAAACGGTAGCGCACGTGATGTGTCTCAGGTGGATACGATAGAGAAAAAGATGGAATGTGTGTAAGAGAGAGAGGGTACAGAGAGTAGTAAGACATTTTCTCCTCTTTTTGACTGTTGGGTTGAAAAAATAAAATAAAATTGTCAAGCATTGTTTAACTTATATAAGTAAATCAAAGATGGAAAAAACACTTTTTGGTACTTTGGTATTATACGGATGCCACCCTTATGCAGCGCGCTGCGGCAGTTATGTTAGGATGGGTTATCATAAAAATGATTGTAGGACTTTCCTTGTTTCGTTATGAATCGAATGATACCTGATGAGTCATACTTCCGGCCGCCAAACCCCCTCCAAATAGGCCAAGGTCAGGTCGTTGACCGGAGCGCGCGCATCACCTGTCACCGCCTGTATCTGGGTCAGTGTCATGAGTGATTTATTGCCGTGCACTACGTTACATTTGTTTTCATAATGAGTGACGTTCTTTTGGTGTGGGATTTACCTCAAAATGAAGAGGAAACCGTACGTATTTTTATGATAACCCATCCTAACTTAACTGCCATAGCGCGCTGTATATTTGGCGGAGTACCTGTGGCAATCGGGTCTGGCTGCTAGCGGCGGCGACGCATTCAACACGATCCTAGCGGACATCGCTGCCTTTTGGGAGGCACAACACAAAGACCGCTCATCAGAATGATGTAAAATCTGTACAGTAAGTCAATAAAAGTACGCTTTTTTGAATTATGTAGTTATCCTTTGTATCCGGTAAAAATGTAACCTCCAAAAATAGTGGCATCCGTATAATACCAAAGTACCCAATTTTTTAATTTTTGTACATACAAAATATATTTTTAGTCCCAAATTATTTTTAAGGTAATTATGTTTAATTATTATTATAAGGAAATTGTAGTTACCTTATACTATTATATAGAGAATTTATTCATCTACAAAATAAATAAAAAGGTACCCTAGATGGATACCACTTAAATTGTATTTTATATACCATTTTATATAAACTACTACATTTTCTATTGAAATTAGTCCGGCAATTTATGCATAAGAAATGGCCATGATGCCGCGGCACTCAAAGGGATAATAAGTATTTCTATTGGTCTAATCAATCAGGATGTTATGGTAAAGAGTACCGGTGTATAAAAACCCTGTGCCGGGAATGCGCGCAGTTAGGCAGAGGACTGTAGATGCGAGCAGTCATGTGACCGCGCCGAGTTTACCGTCGGTACCGCCATGGCGCGGTAAGTACAAGGTCGCAATTATTCTCTGGTAGGCTACCCTGGCTCAATATAACACGATTGGTATTTCATAGGTTTCTTTAAAATACTGTATTAATTATTCTGCATATCCCTAACTGTTCTGGAATGAATATCGAGGTTTGTAAATTACTTAACTAATTGAATAATATGTTACTTCATTTGGTGTAACTGTGTAAATTCCTTAGTCACTAATTAAGCCCACATGTTGTTATTATTGCCATCCTGACACCTTAAAACGAAGGGTTCTCTCCCACCCTAGTCACATAACATTATGGAGGATATAAGATAACTGTAAGGCTCGAAAACAGCCCCTCAAACCTGCTTCTGGACACTTGTGTGAAACTACCAATATATTGGTGATTGGCATTGTCTCCCCCTCTCTCCATTCTTCCCCTCTTTCCGTCAGTCTGCCTTCTCTCTTTTTCTCTTTTCCCTTCGTTTGTCTTCCCCTCTACCGCCCCTCCACCAACTCATATCTTCTCTCTGTTGCCTCCCAGCATACCCCATCAATCTCTCTCTCCCTCTCTTTATTTCGTTCATTTTCTCTGTTCCGTCCCTCCATTCTACTCACAATATTTCTAAACACAACCTCACAATTGTCACTGAATGAACAAAGGAGAATGACAGCGGCAAAACTGCATTGTTTTGGTAAACGCTTGTAAATGTGACTGAGTACCTATCAACTTATGAACTACTTTATTACATTGTTTATCGTAATGAAAATATGCCTAAAACCTTAAGTTACATTGTTTATCGTAATGAAACTATGCCTAAAACCTTAATTATTTACCGAAAGTTTACTATAACATTTAATGTAGTTACCGTTCTTATAAATGCAAATTTGATGTTTAACTGTTATAAACAAATTTGATGGACGTACTGTATTTTCCGCGCCGCGCTGCCGACTGTTTAATTTTGATAGAAGCGGGCAGATGCTACCAATAACTGTTATAACTTTTTTAAATAAAATAGTTTGATAACGAACTTTTGTCAGTACATTAAGGAAGGTGTACTGTAACATTTAATGTAGTTACCGTTCTTATAAATGCAAATTTGATAGACGTACTGTATTTTTCGCGCCGCGCTGCCGACTGTTTAGTTTTGATAGAAGCGGGAAGATGCTACCAATAACTGTTATAACTTTTTTAAATAAAATAGTTTGATAACGAACTTTTGTCAGTACATTAAGGAAGGTGTACTGTAACATTCAATGTAGTTACCGTTCTTATAAATGCAAATTTGATGGACGTACTGTATTTTCCGCGGAGCGCTGCCGACTGTTTAGTTTTGATAGAAGCGGGCAGATGCTACCAATAACGGTTATAACTTTTTTAAATAAAATAGTTTGATAACGAACTTTTGTCAGTACATTAAGGAAGGTGTACTGTAACATTCAATGTAGTTACCGTTCTTATAAATGCAAATTTGATGGACGTACCTTATTTTCCGCGGAGCGCTGCCGACTGTTTAGTTTTGATAGAAGCGGGCAGATGCTACCAATAACTGTTATAACTTTTTTAAATAAAATAGTTTGATAACGAACTTTTGTCAGTACATTAAGGAAGGTGTACTGTAACATTTAATGTAGTTACCGTTCTTATAAATGCAAATTTAATGGACGTACTGTATTTTCCGCGCCGCGCTGCCGACTGTTTAGTTTTGATAGAAGCGGGCAGATGCTACCAATAACTGTTATAACTTTTTTAAATAAAATAGTTTGATAACGAACTTTTGTCAGTACATTAAGGAAGGTGTACTGTAACATTTAATGTAGTTACCGTTCTTATAAATGCAAATTTGATGGACGTACTGTATTTTCCGCGCCGCGCTGCCGACTGTTTAGTTTTGATAGAAGCGGGCAGATGCTACCAATAACTGTTATAACTTTTTTAAATAAAATAGTTTGATAACGAACTTTTGTCAGTACATTAAGGAAGGTGTACTGTAACATTTAATGTAGTTACCGTTCTTATAAATGCAAATTTGATGGACGTACTGTATTTTCCGCGCCGCGCTGCCGACTGTTTAGTTTTGATAGAAGCGGGCAGATGCTACCAATAACTGTTATAACTTTTTTAAATAAAATAGTTTGATAACGAACTTTTGTCAGTACATTAAGGAAGGTGTACTGTAACATTTAATGTAGTTACCGTTCTTATAAATGCAAATTTGATGGACGTACTGTATTTTCCGCGCCGCGCTGCCGACTGTTTAGTTTTGATAGAAGCGGGCAGATGCTACCAATAACTGTTATAACTTTTGTAAATAAAATAGTTTGATAACGAACTTTTGTCAGTACATTAAGGAAGGTGTACTGTAACATTTAATGTAGTTACCGTTCTTATAAATGCAAATTTGATGGACGTACTGTATTTTCCGCGCCGCGCTGCCAACTGTTTAGTTTTGATAGAAGCGGACAGATGCTACCAATAACTGTTATAACTTTTTTAAATAAAATAGTTTGATAACGAACTTTTGTCAGTACATTAAGGAAGGTGTACTGTAACATTTAATGTAGTTACCGTTCTTATAAATGCAAATTTGATGGACGTACTGTATTTTCCGCGCCGCGCTGCCGACTGTTTAGTTTTGATAGAAGCGGGCAGATGCTACCAATAACTGTTATAACTTTTTTAAATAAAATAGTTTGATAACGAACTTTTGTCAGTACATTAAGGAAGGTGTACTGTAACATTTAATGTAGTTACCGTTCTTATAAATGCAAATTTGATGGACGTACTGTATTTTCCGCGCCGCGCTGCCGACTGTTTAGTTTTGATAGAAGAGGGCAGATGCTACCAATAACTGTTATAACTTTTTTAAATAAAATAGTTTGATAACGAACTTTTGTCAGTACATTAAGGAAGGTGTACTGTAACATTTAATGTAGTTACCGTTCTTATAAATGCAAATTTGATGGACGTACTGTATTTTCCGCGCCGCGCTGCCGACTGTTTAGTTTTGATAGAAGCGGGCAGATGCTACCAATAACTGTTATAACTTTTTTAAATAAAATAGTTTGATAATGAACTTTTGTCAGTACATTAAGGAAGGTGTACTGTAACATTTAATGTAGTTACCGTTCTTATAAATGCAAATTTGATGGACGTACTGTATTTTCCGCGCGGCGCTGCCGACTGTTTAGTTTTGATAGAAGCGGGCAGATGCTACCAATAACTGTTATAACTTTTTTAAATAAAATAGTTTGATAACGAACTTTTGTAAGTACATTAAGGAAGGTGTACTGTAACATTTAATGTAGTTACCGTTCTTATAAATGCAAATTTGATAGACGTACTGTATTTTCCGCGGAGCGCTGCCGACTGTTTAGTTTTAATAGAAGCGGGCAGATGCTACCAATAACTGTTATAACTTTTTTAAATAAAATAGTTTGATAACGAACTTTTGTCAGTACATTAAGGAAGGTGTACTGTAACATTCAATGTAGTTACCGTTCTTATAAATGCAAATTTGATGGACGTACTGTATTTTCCGCGGAGCGCTGCCGACTGTTTAGTTTTGATAGAAGCGGGCAGATGCTACCAATAACTGTTATAACTTTTTTAAATAAAATAGTTTGATAACGAACTTTTGTCAGTACATTAAGGAAGGTGTACTGTAACATTTAATGTAGTTACCGTTCTTATAAATGCAAATTTGATGGACGTACTGTATTTTCCGCGCCGCGCTGCCGACTGTTTAGTTTTGATAGAAGCGGGCAGATGCTACCAATAACTGTTATAACTTATTTAAATAAAATAGTTTGATAACGAACTTTTGTCAGTACATTGAGGAAGGTGTACTGTAACATTTAATGTAGTTACCGTTCTTATAAATGCAAATTTGATAGACGTACTGTATTTTTCGCGCCGCGCTGCCGACTGTTTAGTTTTGATAGAAGCGGGAAGATGCTACCAATAACTGTTATAACTTTTTTAAATAAAATAGTTTGATAACGAACTTTTGTCAGTACATTAAGGAAGGTGTACTGTAACATTCAATGTAGTTACCGTTCTTATAAATGCAAATTTGATGGACGTACTGTATTTTCCGCGGAGCGCTGCCGACTGTTTAG
Organism: Allygus modestus; assembly: GCA_963675035.1. Lineage (NCBI taxonomy): Eukaryota > Metazoa > Arthropoda > Insecta > Hemiptera > Cicadellidae > Allygus > Allygus modestus. The sequence continues at coordinate 158,831,414 of OY776111.1, forward strand.
TTTTGATAGAAGCGGGCAGATGCTACCAATAACGGTTATAACTTTTTTAAATAAAATAGTTTGATAACGAACTTTTGTCAGTACATTAAGGAAGGTGTACTGTAACATTCAATGTAGTTACCGTTCTTATAAATGCAAATTTGATGGACGTACCTTATTTTCCGCGGAGCGCTGCCGACTGTTTAGTTTTGATAGAAGCGGGCAGATGCTACCAATAACTGTTATAACTTTTTTAAATAAAATAGTTTGATAACGAACTTTTGTCAGTACATTAAGGAAGGTGTACTGTAACATTTAATGTAGTTACCGTACTTATAAATGCAAATTTAATGGACGTACTGTATTTTCCGCGCCGCGCTGCCGACTGTTTAGTTTTGATAGAAGCGGGCAGATGCTACCAATAACTGTTATAACTTTTTTAAATAAAATAGTTTGATAACGAACTTTTGTCAGTACATTAAGGAAGGTGTACTGTAACATTTAATGTAGTTACCGTTCTTATAAATGCAAATTTGATGGACGTACTGTATTTTCCGCGCCGCGCTGCCGACTGTTTAGTTTTGATAGAAGCGGGCAGATGCTACCAATAACTGTTATAACTTTTTTAAATAAAATAGTTTGATAACGAACTTTTGTCAGTACATTAAGGAAGGTGTACTGTAACATTTAATGTAGTTACCGTTCTTATAAATGCAAATTTGATAGACGTACTGTATTTTCCGCGGAGCGCTGCCGACTGTTTAGTTTTGATAGAAGCGGGCAGATGCTACCAATAACTGTTATAACTTTTTCAAATAAAATAGTTTGATAACGAACTTTTGTCAGTACATTAAGGAAGGTGTACTGTAACATTTAATGTAGTTACCGTTCTTATAAATGCAAATTTGATGGACGTACTGTATTTTCCGCGCCGCGCTGCCGACTGTTTAGTTTTAATAGAAGCGGGCAGATGCTACCAATAACTGTTATAACTTTTTTAAATAAAATAGTTTGATAACGAACTTTTGTCAGTACATTAAGGAAGGTGTACTGTAACATTCAATGTAGTTACCGTTCTTATAAATGCAAATTTGATGGACGTACTGTATTTTCCGCGGAGCGCTGCCGACTGTTTAGTTTTGATAGAAGCGGGCAGATGCTACCAATAACTGTTATAACTTTTTTAAATAAAATAGTTTGATAACGAACTTTTGTAAGTACATTAAGGAAGGTGTACTGTAACATTTAATGTAGTTACCGTTCTTATAAATGCAAATTTGATAGACGTACTGTATTTTCCGCGGAGCGCTGCCGACTGTTTAGTTTTAATAGAAGCGGGCAGATGCTACCAATAACTGTTATAACTTTTTTAAATAAAATAGTTTGATAACGAACTTTTGTCAGTACATTAAGGAAGGTGTACTGTAACATTCAATGTAGTTACCGTTCTTATAAATGCAAATTTGATGGACGTACTGTATTTTCCGCGGAGCGCTGCCGACTGTTTAGTTTTGATAGAAGCGGGCAGATGCTACCAATAACTGTTATAACTTTTTTAAATAAAATAGTTTGATAACGAACTTTTGTCAGTACATTAAGGAAGGTGTACTGTAACATTTAATGTAGTTACCGTTCTTATAAATGCAAATTTGATGGACGTACTGTATTTTCCGCGCCGCGCTGCCGACTGTTTAGTTTTGATAGAAGCGGGCAGATGCTACCAATAACTGTTATAACTTATTTAAATAAAATAGTTTGATAACGAACTTTTGTCAGTACATTAAGGAAGGTGTACTGTAACATTTAATGTAGTTACCGTACTTATAAATGCAAATTTAATGGACGTACTGTATTTTCCGCGCCGCGCTGCCGACTGTTTAGTTTTGATAGAAGCGGGCAGATGCTACCAATAACTGTTATAACTTTTTTAAATAAAATAGTTTGATAACGAACTTTTGTCAGTACATTAAGGAAGGTGTACTGTAACATTTAATGTAGTTACCGTTCTTATAAATGCAAATTTGATGGACGTACTGTATTTTCCGCGCCGCGCTGCCGACTGTTTAGTTTTGATAGAAGCGGGCAGATGCTACCAATAACTGTTATAACTTTTTTAAATAAAATAGTTTGATAACGAACTTTTGTCAGTACATTAAGGAAGGTGTACTGTAACATTTAATGTAGTTACCGTTCTTATAAATGCAAATTTGATAGACGTACTGTATTTTCCGCGGAGCGCTGCCGACTGTTTAGTTTTGATAGAAGCGGGCAGATGCTACCAATAACTGTTATAACTTTTTTAAATAAAATAGTTTGATAACGAACTTTTGTCAGTACATTAAGGAAGGTGTACTGTAACATTTAATGTAGTTACCGTTCTTATAAATGCAAATTTGATGGACGTACTGTATTTTCCGCGCCGCGCTGCCGACTGTTTAGTTTTAATAGAAGCGGGCAGATGCTACCAATAACTGTTATAACTTTTTTAAATAAAATAGTTTGATAACGAACTTTTGTCAGTACATTAAGGAAGGTGTACTGTAACATTCAATGTAGTTACCGTTCTTATAAATGCAAATTTGATGGACGTACTGTATTTTCCGCGGAGCGCTGCCGACTGTTTAGTTTTGATAGAAGCGGGCAGATGCTACCAATAACTGTTATAACTTTTTTAAATAAAATAGTTTGATAACGAACTTTTGTCAGTACATTAAGGAAGGTGTACTGTAACATTTAATGTAGTTACCGTTCTTATAAATGCAAATTTGATGGACGTACTGTATTTTCCGCGCCGCGCTGCCGACTGTTTAGTTTTGATAGAAGCGGGCAGATGCTACCAATAACTGTTATAACTTTTTTAAATAAAATAGTTTGATAACGAACTTTTGTCAGTACATTAAGGAAGGTGCACTGTAACATTCAATGTAGTTACCGTTCTTATAAATGCAAATTTGATGGACGTACTGTATTTTCCGCGGAGCGCTGCCGACTGTTTAGTTTTGATAGAAGCGGGCAGATGCTACCAATAACTGTTATAACTTTTTTAAATAAAATAGTTTGATAACGAACTTTTGTCAGTACATTAAGGAAGGTGTACTGTAACATTTAATGTAGTTACCGTTCTTATAAATGCAAATTTGATGGACGTACTGTATTTTCCGCGCCGCGCTGCCGACTGTTTAGTTTTGATAGAAGCGGGCAGATGCTACCAATAACTGTTATAACTTTTTTAAACAAGTTCTTACAATAAGGAATATACTGAACAATAATATTAGTCAAGAGATAACTCAAAAAAACTATTCTTTTCGGGGAAAATTTCAACGTGGGAATGACAGACTGGTTGTGCACCTGTACCACGCCGCCGATGCGATTCTTACCCCGGCGATGCAATTTTCTTGGAAGCTTCTTATCTCTTGTTAAATACTTGAGGTAAATTAAATCGATTCCACTGTCATTTACTCAGCTTAGATGACAGAATTATATTAATTTGAAAAAAGGTACGTTTGGGTGTTGTGACCACAAACAAATGTTTTTTCTCCTTGAGTAGTTGTCCCCCATTCACCACTGAGACCGGCTCTGATTATGGAGTGTCAAAGAAAATCAACTACTATTTAAATAAAGGATATGAAGGGACAATAATTAAGGGTTCCGTATTAAAGGATTTATTTGTATCTTCTATAAACAATTAATTAAAATGTCCACTATTGAGGTTGGCGTCAATCTGCTGTCGCGAAAACGCAAGTGATTGTATGAACTGAATGATTTGAAACAGCACATTGCCTCAACACACTGACAAAATAGTGCAGCTGAGTTGAAGAAGTGACTCAAGCCCTGAATCCTGCAGAATCCGTCGACAGTATACTAATAAATATCAACCCCCTGTGCCTTAAAACAAACCTTAAATTTACACAATTATTTTATTTATAGCTATAATTATAACTGACATACGCATAGTATCTCAGTACAACTAGAGATTGACATTTAATTATTGATTATTCATTACCAATGACCACTTAAGTGGTATTCAATACTTACTTGAAAGCACAACAAATAAATATGGTACGCATACAAATAAATACGCATGTTTTATAGTATTGTCTCAGTAGAACAAGATCGATGACTATCAATAATGCAGTGATGCAATAATGCATGTTCGCGAACAGTGTGGGAGCCTCCGGAATATTCGGCTGAACATTCGCCCGAATGTTCACTGAACGTTCCCTGAACATTCGGTCCCGTATTCAAAGTTCGCGCATCTCCCACACTTCTCGCGAATACTCCGAACATTCGGAGTTCGGCCGAATGTTCGGGCGTGTTCGCGAATAGTGTGGGACCGCCTTGAGACTAGGGTAAGGGTAAGGAGAAGTAAGAAAGAAGAGAGAAAGAATGATTGGGGGGAGGGGTGATGTTTGTGTGTGGGAGAAAGATAATGAAAGACAGACGGATAGGGAGGGGTTGATGATTCATATTCGCAGCACACGTGACAGGATGTTTGTCTGGAATGTGTCCTTTTGTTGACAGTTACCACTCTTCGGTTGTGAAAACTCTTCGCTAAACAAATAATTACAGTGTTTGCACTGTCAGAATAATGCAATATTAATGTTAACATTCAATAATAACTATAAAACATAAATTAATAAAATTTGGTATGTGGCTTTACCTACTTGAGTTATATTTATATTTCTATAAAACACCATTTCTTGTGTTTCTTGCTTCAGCAAATACTCAGCCGCCATTTTATTCCTATGGAGAATAATACAAATGTCATAAATCGTTTATTTATGAATGTATATTAATACAACTTGGTATGTGGCTTTATTTGGTATTAAGGTACACACATATATATATATATATATATATATGCATCGGAAATTCGCTGAGTACGTAGGTTTGCTGCTATCGGGGTATTGAGTTGTCATCTGATCCAGTAAATGTCAATGCCCATAAGATTAACATCGGAGGTTTAGTAAATATTGGGGCTGAACCATAAAGGAATTTTTAAACGTGGATAGGCCTATATGTTACGAAAGTTATCGTGCCTTTCGGACACACATAGATATACAGTATTGAACGAATGGTGTTTTTGGCATCCGGGGACCTCAAAACGAAAAATTCTCATGGTCCCGGGCCTAGGTCTTACCATACCGACTACGGTAATAGCTTCTTTCCAATAGAGGAAATTCGCTAAAATAAAATGAAGGTAAATACGTAAAGACTTATTTAACTACCATAGATCAGATCATGTAACTGAAAGTTATTTGTAATTCCTAACATTGCCAGTTACGATCGCCAATTAAGGCCGAATTTAGCGATCTATTTCTTGGTTTCAGGTAGTGGCGTACTATCAAGGTTATATCACATTACATTAATATTTCAAAGTAAAATTTGATGAGAATTCCATTATAATATCAGTGAAGGTTCTGTAATAACATTTGTAGTCTGTTTTGTCTATTCGGACAACAGCTGATCGGGACTAATGACTGCGCTCACCGTACAGGCTTGACATGGCATCGGGCAACAGCTGATCGGGATCAATGACCGCGCGCAAACTGCGGACCTAATATTACTAACTATGGCATTACATGTATAATGTTTTACCGCAAATTATGAATTGACTTTGTTTTTTTGTTTGTTTTATTTTTTATAAAAAGTTAAAGCTATATAATTTTGTTATATTTACACATTATTTTTGAAATGAAAAAGATAGAACCTTGATATTTTTTTACCTCTTTTAAACGCAATCATATTATAATCTGTCTTATCAATTAAGGCGGTTTAAGGGAAGGTTACATTGATCCCCTACTCGAGCAAATAACACTTAATTTGAAAATGTGAATATAGTGATTAGGTTAATATTAACTATTTCATTAATTTGGTGTTTATGCATTATTCCAGTCATATGATTCAGTGTTGTTTTAAATTTAGGCTACTACAAATCTGGTCACCTTAATTATGATACACTAGCTGTAAACCCGTCCTTCGTACGGGTTGTATATAAATGGTAGATTAACTAAAGCAAATAACAATCCACATTATTTTACAATATAAAAATTACATTTTACACGTTTAATGTACAATTAAATCAAAGTTAACGAAATATACTGGCAGATAGTTCGGATCATGTTGCTAAGTCGAGGAACTCTGTCGGGAAGTAAACGGCGTGTGGTTTCTGACTCCAAATCGGTACACGTAACACTTTTGATACGCTTTTAGAAATACAAAAACTCAAGTCCAAAAAAATAAAAAAATATCGGGGTGGGGGGGAGGGGAGCATCAATATAAAATCGGCAGGGGGGGAGCAAAATGTAAAAATCAGAGGGTGGGCAAAGATACAAATCGGGGTGAGGGGGGAGGTTAAAAATATAAAATGGAGTGAGGACATAAAATAAAATCGAAGAGGGGGGAGCAAAATATATAATTGGGGCAGATCAAAATATAAAATCGGGGGGGGGGGGCAAAAAATATAAAATCAGGGGGACAAAAATATAAAATGAGGGGGGATAAAAACCGGAGGGGGGCAAAAATATAAGATCGAGGGGGGCAAAAATATAAAATGAAGGGGGACAACATAAAATAAAAATATGAAATTAAAGGGGGGAGCAAAATATAAAATTGGGGGTGGGGCAAAAATAAAAATGGGGGGAAAAAGAATTTAAAATGGGGGGGCAAAAAAAATAAAATTGGGGAGGGGGCAAAAATATAAAATGGGGGGAAATGGGGGGAAGCAGACAGACAGACAGACAGACAGACAGACAGAAACCACCTCTTCTTTATAATATTATAGATAAAGGTAACGGTAACTACATTAAATGTTACAGTACACCTTCCTTAATGTACTGACAAAAGAACGTTATCAAACTATTTTATTGAAAAAAGTTATAACAGTTATTGGTAGCATTTGCCCCCTTCTATCAAAACTAAACAGTCGGCAGCGCTCCGCGGAAAATACAGTACGTCCATCAAATTTGCATTTATAAGAACGGTAACTACATTGAATGTTACAGTACACCTTCCTTAATGTACTGACAAAAGTTCGTTATCAAACTATTTTATTTAAAAAAGTTATAACAGTTATTGGTAGCATCTGCCCGCTTCTATCAAAACTAAACAGTCGGCAGCGCGGCGCGGAAAATACAGTACGTCTATCAAATTTGCATTTATAAGAACGGTAACTACATTGAATGTTACAGTACACCTTCCTTAATGTACTGACAAAAGTTCGTTATCAAACTATTTTATTTAAAAAAGTTATAACAGTTATTGGTAGCATCTGCCCGCTTCTATCAAAACTAAACAGTCGGCAGCGCGGCACGGAAAATACAGTACGTCCATCAAATTTGCATTTATAAGAACGGTAACTACATTAAATGTTACAGTACACCTTCCTTAATGTACTGACAAAAGTTCGTTATCAAACTATTTTATTTAAAAAGTTATAACAGTTATTGGTAGCATCTGCCCGCTTCTATCAAAACTAAACATTCGGCAGCGCTGCGCGGAATATACAGTACGTCCTTCAAATTTGCATTTATAACAACGGTAACTACATTAAATGTTACAGTAAACCTTCCTCAATGTACTGACAAAAATTCGTTATCAAACTATTTTATTACAAAAAGTTATAACCGTTATTGGTAGCATCTGCCCGCTTCTATCAAAACTAAACAGTTGGCAGCGCTGCGTGGAAAATACAGTACGTCCATCAAATTTGCATTTATAACAACGGTAGCTACATTAAATGTTACAGTAAACCTTCCTTAATGTACTGACAAAAATTCGTTATCAAACTATTTTATTAAAAAAAGTTATAACCGTTATTGTTAGCATCTGCCCGCTTCTATCAAAACTAAACATTCGGCAGCGCTTGGCGGCATATACAGTACGTCCTTCAAATTTGCATTTATAACAATGGTAACTACATTAAATGTTACAGTAAACCTTCCTCAATGTACTGACAAAAATTCGTTATCAAACTATTTTATTAAAAAATGTTATAACCGTTATTGTTAGCATCTTTCCGGCATCTTTTTTAGTTATTAAATGTTAAAATCTGCCCGATCCAATAAAATTAAAACAATCGGCAGCGCGTCACTGTAAACACATTTACCCATTTTTGTAAAGAGATTGGTAAATGAAAACTGCGTAAAATGTTACATTAACACTTGCTCTTTATACTGGTAAAAGATCTTCCTGACATTCCTTAACGTTTTTTAGTTATTAGAAATGTTAAAATCTGCCTGCAGTAACTGTTTCTTTTTTCAAGTTAATTACTAGGCCTAAATGTTTATAAATTTACAGAGTTAGAACCTGCCATTATTAAGTTATCAGATTCTCTAGTTCTCCAAATTAAAAAAAAGGTATAGAAAGAGAGAAAAGGAAAATATTAAAGGGTCAGGTATAAGAATGATGAAAGTTAAAGAAAGGGAGAAGGGAGATATTGAGATTAGATATGAGGTGGGTTAGAGAAGAGGAAAAGAAAGATAGAGGTAGTAATGAAGTGGGAAGGTCTGAAGGATGAGGAGGAGGGGGCCATGAAAGAGGAAGAAGGCTTGGAAAAAATATTGTTGGGGGGGACGAAAGACAGAGGGGGGGAGTGAGAGGGGGGAGAGAGAGAATGAGTGGGGCAGGGGTGGGGGTAGAGGTAGATGAGATAGGGAAGGGCAACTTATTGGTAAAATATTGGCAGTTTCACATCAATCTTCTGGACCATACTGTTATTTAATATGAATATGTTTTTCCAAACTTAGGACTCCAACCCAGTGGCCTAAAGTATTTGTTATGGTGAAAATAGTTTCTCTGTTCTTGGAGCAGGTCTAGGTACTTAAGCCTATAGGAAATAGACAAATATACCACAGATTCAATATTCACCATAATCTAATAGATTAAATTCACTATATGTCTTAGATAAATCTATCAGGCTACAAACTTCAATTTGAGGTGATAAAATTTAAGTAGGAGGCCAAGTGCATAAGTGCTTGGGCCTACTAAACAAGTAGCCTATGCATAGACTAAATAGGTGCATTAGACTTAGACCAAAAGGTCTAATTGATAAAAATTACATAAAAAAATATAAAAAGACGACCTACCTTAAAATTTCCTTCCACCTGATTGGAAATGGTTCTTATATTAGAAATTGTTTTCAATAACGTTCGATTCCCATTGAGACAAGCTGCCATTTTCCGCTTCACTTTCCTTTTCATACAGCCAGAGCCAGGCAAGGCATGAAGGCAAGGGCAAGGCCAAGGCAGAAGGCAGAGACAGAGAGAGCCCAGCCAGTAGTAGGAGGCAGCTCAAAAGTGTTAAGTGAAGAAATACATAAGTATAATCATAGACTAACTACAGTATAGTAGTTAGTCTGTGGTACAATATCCCCGCGCAGTAAATCAGCGTACTCAGCGAATGAGCGAATTGAATTTCCAATGCATATTATAAATATGGCAAAGGCTACGTACACGTCCAACGTAAGCCGATACTGTTCACGTCCGTTCCAAATTATGCACCGTACGTTACTTTTCCTGTGATTTTTAAAACAGATTGAAAGCCAGAAAACCTCCTAACCTAACCTAACGTAACCTAACCTAACCTAACGTAACCTAACCTAAGCGGTAGCGATGTGAATTTGCCTTAACATTGGACGTGTATGTAGTCACTTCATATAAATATCTTGATACTTCATAAAGCACTTACCAAGTTTAATAAATATGTTCACAACAAAGTGATGCAGTTTCATATATATGCATACATATTTGTCCGTGAGCACGATAAGTCTCGAAAAGATTTACGATTTTGTATAAATTTTGTACACACGTGTAAAGCAGCATTTATGACTTTAATTTCGAAAACCAGACAGATCGATCTATCCGCAAGGGTATTTTTTTTTGGGGGGGGGGTTGTACTCCAAAAATGTTTTTGTTTAATTTTTTACATATTATTTGAAAAAGACAAATTTAATTTTCACAAAATTGGATTCAGCTTAAAAAACATATAATTTGGCGTTTTGATCATTGCTCTACATCAATTGGTTACGGAGATATTAAAAGTGCTAAACACAGTAAGTTGTCCAACGTTATTCTTATGGAGAATAAGAATAATTTTATATCTCGCTTATTTATGAACGTATAACGGCCAAACTTGGTATATGGCTGCATCTGATTGTGGTCTATTGTTATTAGCACAACAAAAACTATTTTTACCGATGGTTCCCGTAGCAGCAAACCTGCGTACTAAGCCCCCATGTTATTCTTATGGGGAAAAATTAAAATATTATATCTCCCTTAATTATGAACATAAATCAACAAAACTTGTTAAGTGGCTTCACCTAGTTGGGTTGTATTCATATTTCTATAAAAATCCTTTTGTTGTGTTCCTTGTTTCAGCAAATCAGCATACTCAGCCGCCATATTATTCTTATGGAGAATAATTAAAATGTCATAAATCGTTTATTTACGATTTTATACTGATAAAACTTGGTATGTGGCTTTATGTGGTACTAAGATACATACAAGCATTGAAAATTCGCTTAGTACACAGGTTTGCTGCTACGGGGGTATTTAAACTTAAAGTCATAAATGTTTCTTTATACGTTCATATTAAATTTCATCAAAATCGGATCTTTTTACGTGAGTTATTGCACCCACGGACACCACACACACACACACACACACACACACACACACACACACACACACACACACACACACACACACACACACACACACACACACACACACACACACACACACACACACACACACACACATATATATATATATATATATAGTTTTGAATGAATGGTGATTTTGGCATCTGGGGACCTCAAAACGAAAAGTTATCATGGTCCTGGGCCTAGGTCTTACCATGCCGACAACTGTAATAGCAATCCCTTTAGGGGAAAGTCACCAAAAGTGGACACAAATTTTGGAAAAAGGGCCGGGAGACAAATTATTATTCATTGTGGGAACGCGTAACTCGATCCCTCGGGAACTCGGCTATGTTAAATTCCCATAAGGCTCAAAACAGTAGAATACGGAACTCAGTCTGAAATGCCGGGGGTAGAATTGGGTCCGACTGGAATCCGGTCCGAATTTATTGTTGTAAGCCCCGCCCTTCCTACGCTCATAATACGGTTTCCGCCTCTTCGTTGGAGCGCGATTACGCCAACCAGAGCCGAGGGGATGGCTCTACACTCCCCTTGTTTCAGAACTGACGGTTATACGAGAATTTCATTCGGAATTTGTTATTTTCTGGCATCGAATATTTAATGGTGAAAGATTGTCATAGTGTAGCATTTGGATTATTTTGTGAACGGTATACCTCCAATGTTAAGCTCCTATATACCCCAGCAAAATTTAGAGAAATAAGATTTACGATTATGTTATTATACACTGTTGATCTGTTGTTATAAACTGATCAAGCTTAGAAAGTACCAAAAATGTATTTAAATATATTAGTGCAAACAATACCCAACACGTGTTTAAGTAGTGTCCATTAGCAAATTAAACGTTTATTTAATATATCAAATTAGATAATACTTTATTAACATTCAAAATCACCAAGAATTGGCATGCGTCAGATTTAAATCATCTATTTAAACAAAAAACGCATTATATCTTTCATTAATAAACTCCTTAATACTGTAATGCACTTACTAATCAAGAACTCCTTACGATTATTAGCGAATTTCCCCTATAGGGAAGAAGCTATTACCGTTGGTGGCATGGTAAGACTTAAGCCCGAGACCATGATAACTTTTCGTTTTGAGGTCCCCAGATGCCAAAAACACTATTCGTTCAAATATATATATATATATATATGTGTGTGTGTGTGTGTGTGTGTGTGTGTGTGTGTGTGTGTGTGTGTGTGTGTGTGTGTGTGTGTGTGTGTGTGTCCGTTACCGCGATAAATATTAAAATAACACCCAATTTTGATGAAATTTGGCACAAATGTGGAGAGTAACATTTATGGTTTTAAGTTCGAAAACCAGAACGATCGCACTATGGGAAGGGGGTTTTATGGGGGTTTACAATTTTACAAAAATTGGTTTTTTGCAAATTTGACCCCAAAATGTTAATAACACTCAACTTTGGTTATAGCCATTTTATGGAGCTTAAAAAAACAAATAATTTAGTACTTTTAATCATTAACCTAGGTTAAGTGGTTGTGGAGAAAATCCAAAAAAACGTGTGCCATGTTAATCTTATGGGAAAAAGGTTTTTAGATTCTTATCATATATTTTTACTAAAAACTTCACATTTCTGTTTATTAATGTGTTTAGATCAACAAAATAAACTTTTTGGTGTTTTAATCGTTGTTCTACGTCCAACCGTTGCAGAGATATTCAAAGTGCTAAACACAGTACACAGTTATCCTTATGGAGAATAAATAAAATTCTATATCTCGATTATTTATGAATGTATATTGATGAAACTTGGTATGTGGCTTCAACTAGTTGTGATATATTGATATTAGCACAACAAACAATTTTGTTTGATAGTCCCCGTAGCAGCAAACCTGCCCCCATGTTATTAATATGGAGAATAAGTAAAGTTGTATATCTCCCTTAATTATGAACCTACATTAAGAGAACTTGGCATGTTGCTTCACCTGGTTCAGTTGTATTGATAATTGCAAAAAAAAACATTACTTATCTTCCTCGTTGCAGCAAACCTGCGTCCTCAACCCTAATGTTATTCTTATGGAGAATAAATAAAATGCTATATATCACTTATTTATGGATGTATTTTTGTGAAACTTGGTAAATAGCTCTATGTAGTAGTGAGTCACATAATACCATGTTGAATGCATATGCATTGGAAATTCGCTGAGTACGCAGGTTTGCTGCGACGGGGGTATTTTTTAACTTAGGAGAGTACATTATAACTTGATTAAGTTCTCGGGTTTTCGCGTAGCAGTGTTGCCAATTGGCGAGTAATTACCCAATTTTTGTGTAATTTGGGAGTTGGAGGGTAATAGAGAGGGTAATGGCACCCAGGGGGGTAAAAGAGGGTAATTTGCCACATTTTGAAGAACGTGCACTAAATTTTATTGTATAACAATTTCCTTCAACCCCTTTTTTTAATAAGTGGATCTAAGATGCCTGATGCTTCGTTTCTTTGCTTATAGAAGGTAGAGGTAAAAGTCCGTGCTTAGTTTTTGTTACATAAAATCTAATTTAAGTAGTCTATTTGTCGTACACATGACGCAGAATATGACCTATGGGAACTGTTTTCAGCTCAAACAGTTGGAGTAGAACGAGATTTAGATATTGGTCTAAATCTGACATCTGTTCTTTCCATCATATGTTCAGTCAATTAATCGTATAATGTTATTATGTAAACAATAATAATATTGCCATCAACGGCACAACTGCAGCTCGAGATGACCCAGCTGGTTATCTCAGTCACTCCGGCAATGGAGTAAGCCACAGGTCAAGGTTGCATATTCCGCGTCATATGCAACTAACTATATTCTAAACGACATTATATGATTTTTATCCTAGTACTCAAATACAAGCAAAATGTCTGTCTGCAAAATTGATCTCGGAATCCAGCGGAACGATTTTCTAAAAGATTTGGAATTAGGTGCTTTTAGACCTATAATTGGTAAAAACCTCATAACCCCCAGAAATTCATAATTTTTTGAAAATCTCATTTGAAAATTGGACATTTAAACATTGGAATGGCTTATGAAGTTTCAAATCAAAACAAAAGAATCATAACAGCTGTGAATAAACTAACCAGTAAACTGTCAAATTAGCACGCACACTGGGTAAGTATCAGCGACCAAAGAATAACATAGTTGTGATCTGGCAGCAAAGTTTGTTGTCATTTTTGCTAGTGATATTTTTTTTTAAATAATTATTAGTTGTTTGAGTTTTTTTTTCTTTTGAACTTGTCACCGACACTTTTCTAACGTGTTAAAGTTAATTTTTAACATCAACTTTGAGTAATTGCTCCATTAAATAAAAAACTTTCTTTGTTCAAACATAAATCTAACCTCAAAACAACATTGAATCAGAAGTTTACAATACGTTCACCAGTTAAACCTAACGATAGTAGATCAGCCATGTTCTTTACCAACGAAGATCTCTTTGATGAAAATCCAAGTAATATGGAGCAACAGCATGAAGAGGGCGAACCATTCGTCTCTCCAAAACGTAAAGTAGCTAAAGGTAGCGCTTTAATTTCTACACACCAAAGGTACGTTTTGGATCCCTCACAACTATGCAAACAAAATCAGTTCAATGTACTTTCCGATCATAGTTATGCTTCAGATAGTAAAATTGATTCCTCCGAAAATAGTCCTGAACAACAGAGTAGCTTTCATAATAAAATTCCACCTATTTTTCTTCATGAAGTAAATAATCATCAAGAAATTGTTAAGGACATTAAAAATAACGTGTCTCACGAGTTTTCAACTGCAGTTAAAGGAAAGTCTCTTAAAATAAACCTGACAGATATCACAGATTTTCGGACTCTGGCATCCTTTTACGAACAGTCTCATGTTAAATTTCATACATTTAAATCTGTTCTTGATAAAAAAACTAGAAGTTGTAATCAGAAACGTTCCTTGCTCATTAACTGAGGATGAAATCAAATCTGATCTTCTCAGTATGAAGTTCCCCGTATGTAGAGTAGTTAGGCTGCTTAATAAACAGAAATATGTTATACCCTTGTGCATTATCGAGCTAGAGAATAACGACAACGGACAAGAAATCTTTAAACTTGACAAGTTATGTCACGCTCTAGTTTCTGTTGAGCCAAAGCGAAAACATAAGGACATTCCTCAATGTACACGCTGCCAACGATATGGCCATACCAAAAACTTTTGTCACCTCGACCCCAGGTGTGTTCGCTGCACCGACAATCATCACTACTCTGAATGTCCCCTCTCTAAAGATATGACACCGAAATGTGTCAACTGTGGTGAAAATCACACCGCCAATTTCAAAGGTTGTACACATTATCAAAGCCTCTTGTCTCAAAACAAAAATTCAAAACAACCAAAACCTAAACAACTAAACTCAAAGCCATCCACAGAGGTCATAAGAAATAGTTCCGGGACTAAAATCAATCCCCAATCAACTGAGAAAGGCCGACATCAAATTCACGAAGAGGGTAAATGACGTCGTAAATGGTAAACATAATTCATATAAAATACCCCTGAGAACCCGCTCTCCCTCTTCAGATGTTAATAAATTAGAAGATGACTCAAATAAGTCTGGTAATATCGAACAGTCAAGCACAAATAATCTGGAAACTCTTATAGTAGACCTTGTTAAATCCTTAATCCCAATGATCAAAACTATTCTGACCAACGTAATCTCGTCTTTTATTAAAAATGGCTCAATCTAATAGGATTATTTTTCAAAATTTCAAAATCCTCAACTGGAACGCAAATGGTTTAAAGAAGCAAAAATCAATATTTTCTGCCTTTTTGGTTCGTCATAGTATTGACATTGCTTGTGTCACAGAAACTCACTTAATAAATAATGACGCATTTAAGGTGAGCGGCTATAATGTTTATAGGGAAGACAGAGTGGCACCTTTTGCCTCAGGGGGTGTTGCTATTTTAATCAAATCATCCATTAATCACTGCAGTTTATTTTTACCCAACCTTGTATCTATTGAAGCCACTGCTGTAAAATTGTACTTGGATGGTGGTAGTTTTGTAAATATTATATCTGCTTATAAATCACCGAATCGAAGACTTAATTTAAATGATATGGCAAATCTATTCACTGCGCAGTCTCCTACATTACTTATTGGTGATATAAACTGTAAACACCAAAATTGGGGTTGTAGACCCACTAACCCAAATGGCGCACGTCTCTTCCAATTTATCACGGATGAAATTATGAATGTGTCTGCTCCTGATGAGCCCACTTTTTATCCATTTCAATTAAACTGTGAACCTGACATTCTGGATATTGTTTTGTTTCAAAATTTTACATCCCCCATTCTACACAATGTTGTTCCTGAACTGGACTCTGATCACCTACCCGTTATAATTAGTTTTCTTTTCCAACCTCAAAATAGTACACCTGCCAGTAGGCTAATAACAGGGAGTGTGAACTGGGAAACCTTTGGTGTAAAACTAGACGAATGTCTTCAGTTGCCTCAAAACCTTGATTCTTTTGCTGGTATCGACACGGCTATCCAAAATTTTACAAAATGTCTCCAAAAAGCAACGCAACTGGCTACTTATAAGCAGTTTACCAAGAAAAACAATAATTTCCTAACCCCTCCTGTACGTATTATTAATTTAATTCAATCTAAGCATGAAGCTCGACGTCAATGGATGAGATACAGGCAACCTCACGTGCGGAGGAGACTTAACCAACTTATTCGACAAGTAAAACGGGAAATCGATGAGTACAAAATTATGCCTTACAAAGCTATGTCAGTGATATCAATCCAAGTGATTCTAGTCTCTGGCAAGCTACTAAACGAATACTACGCACTTCCACCGTGATCCCACCACTAAGACATAACAACAATGTTTATGAAAGTGATCTTGAGAAGTGTAACGTCCTTGCTGATTTCTTCGAAGAAGCATTCTCTCCTAATAACGTAAGTGATGATGATACTGAAGCCCTCGTCAACGACAACTTTACAAATGAAACCTTAACAGTTGAGCTACCCATCAAGTACGTCGCCCCATCCGAGATAAAGAAGCTAATAAAGAAGCTTCCCTTGCGAAAACCACCTGGACCTGACCTTATCCCAAATATTGTTCTAAAACACCTCACTTCAAAAGAAATATCGGTTTTAACCTCTATTTTTAATTCTTGTATACATAAAGGATATTTCCCAGACTCTTGGAAAAAGGCAGAAATTATTGTTTTTCACAAACCAAACAATCCAACATTTTCTACATCCAGTTACAGACCAATAAGTCTTCTATCCTGTCTATCAAAACTGTTCGAGAAGGTTATCCAGAGGAGATTAAACAAATTCATTGAAGCCACTGAAGCAATCCCTCCGTATCAGTTCGGATTTAGACCCCAACATTCAACAACTCACCAAATACAGCGTATAACAGAAACTATTGTACAAGGATTCGAAAAAAGAGAACACTCTGCTGCAATTTTCCTTGACGTCTCACAAGCCTTCGACAAGGTATGGCATGCAGGTCTAATTTACAAACTTGATTGCTTAGGATTCCCATTGTATTTAAAACGTTTACTAAAATCATTTCTGTTTAACAGACAATTTTGTGTAAAAATTAATTCCTCGTCGTCTGCATATCGCCGAATTTCTGCAGGGGTGCCCCAAGGATCAATTTTGGGACCATTACTTTTTAACATCTTCATGTATGATATTCCTATTCCACTAGACGCCACTGTGGCCATGTACGCAGACGACACTGCAATTATCACTCAGAGCAAGGACATTATCGAAGCACAACAACAACTTCAAGCTTCAACTGATGGTATTGTTCAAACAGGTGGAATCTATGCTTGAATCCAACAAAATCCGAAGCAAAAATCTTCTCATTAAGAAAATTTCAAATGCCACCGGGAATCGTTATTAATGACAGTACAATAAATTGGAACCCTTCAGACCGGGCAGTAAAATACTTGGGAGTTCTTTTGGGCCAAAAACTAAATTTCAACCTTCATGTAAATTCAAAATTAAACCAAGCATATTCTCGACTATCCATCCTTTACCCTCTCATTAACAGAAGATCTTCTCTTAAACCTTCCTGTACCATTTTAATATACAAGAGTATTCTTCGGCCCCTTATACTGTACGCCTGTCAGGTATGGGGACTCACTAATTCTACAAGCAAACTTTCAAAAATTCAAGTATTTCAAAACAAAGTGCTAAGAATTGCTGTAAATTCGCCTTGGTACATCCGAAACATTCAATTACACCGGGAGCTTGGAGTCGACTTTATAACGGAATACGTCAAGAAAGTTACAACAAAGTTTTCACACCGTCTGCCTAATGTACCGGGAGCTAGACATTTTGGACTTGGATTGCAACTATTAAACAGAAGACTGAAACCTAGATTGTACCAAGATATTTTGCCAAACATGTAAACCTTGTTTTTATTTAGTTTGTTTTAGTTTAAACCCTTTTCTTCTTTTTTTTTCAAAAGAAACATTTTATTAAGTTCATTTTAGTTAGTCTCAAGGTGTCTCTGATTTGGGCGAACCTACTATGTTATTGTTAATGTTTTCCATCCTTCTTAATTAATAATTCTGTGTATAATGTAAATACGTTGAACCAGAAATAAATTATGTACAAAAAAAAGAATAACATAGACTGGCATAGAGGTGGGGCCAAGTATCTGTAATCGCTACTTTGTACTTGTTACTCGCCTCACAAAAAGTATCCGGATACTGTAGTTGTTGAGTACCAGATACAAAGTAATCGCGGCTACTTTCAGTAGTCATGTTCGATCGGGACGGGATTCTTCTCACAGGTACTAGAATTGTTCTAGTATTCGTGGTACTTGTAATCAAGCCGAAGTATACACAACAAATTTATTTTTGTCATTTCAGTTAAAGTAAAAAAAAATAGTTCATACTTAGTATTTTTGAGTTTTTTAAACCTTATTTTAATCCAAAGATTACTGAGTCCCAATTTGTTTACCAGAAAATGTAAACTGTAAGTAGCATTAATTGAAAACCCATATGTTTTGTTCACCATTCAATAAGTTCAGTAATCTGATGAATCATTACTTTTTGATACCTGATTATAAACTTAAATTTAACTCTGTCATGATTACATATTTGTTTTAATATTTTAGCACTGCTGTAAAGGAGAGATAATACTATGTCTGAAATGTTTATTTAAATGCTGATTGTTAGGACTGAGTAGAAATATTATGTACTCCTTGCTATGCAATTTACTCAGTAGTGCCATTGAAAAGTATAAATATTCGTGTTGTTTAATTGTGTAATCAGGAGTCGTTAGTGTGCATGGGATTGGTAGGAAGGCGAGTGCAGGAAGTACCAGAACTCGATAGGAGTCGTCGCACAAGTAATCGCGATTACAAAGTAGTCGCTACTCGGTACTCGGTACCAAGCTGTACTCGTATCCGTTCATCCGTTGTAACCGGTACGGCAAAGTAATCGTTTAGTACATGGCAATCCCTATCCACTATACATTACTGTAGTTGAAGCCGGTCCCCCACCACTCAGAGCCTCAGCCACTGGCCGCTACCTGTACTGGCACAAATTTTAATTCGCCGCGTCTCATTACAACCGTTTAAACGTACAGTTAGAGCTAAGATAATTTTTTGTAAAATTGAATGAAACAGTAACTCAATATCAATGGGTTAAGTTGGAGTAAAAAGTAAAATATTTTAATGACTTAAAAAATTAAAAACTAAGGAGATAAAGTTTTTGTTTTGAATTTTGGACATGAAAAAGTTGATATGTGAGGATTTTAGCGAATTTCCCTATAGGGAAGAAGCTATTACCGTAGGTCTCATGGTAAGACTTAAGCCCGAGACCATGATAACTTTTTGTTTTGAGGTCCCCAGATGCCAAAAACACTATTCGTTCAAATTTATATATATGTATATATATATATCTATCTATATCTATATATATATATATATATATATATATATATATATATATATATATATATATATATATATATATCTATATATGTGTCCGTGAATGCGATAACTTGAGTAAAAAACGTCCGATTTCGATGAAATTTGGCTCAAATGTGTATAATGACATTCATGACTTTAAGTTCGAAAACCAGAAAAATCTGACCATGGGAAGGGGGGTTTATGGGGGTTTTAAATTTTCCAAAAATCAGTTTTTTGCATTTTTCACCCTAACAATTTAAAAAAACTTAATTTTGGTTTTGACCATGTTATAGAGCTTAAAAAAGCAAATAATATGATATCTTGAATTATTAACCTAGGTTAAGCGGTTGCGGAGAAAATCCAAAAAAACCTTCTCATAAAATCTCCCATGTTAATCTTATGGGAAAAAGGTTTTTTGCTTTTTCTCAGTTTATTTTTATGTATACTTCACATTTGCTTTTACCAATCTGTTCAGTTCAACAAAACAATCATTTTGGTGTTTAAATTGTGATTCTACGCCCAACCGTTGCAGAGATATTCAAAGTGCTAAATACAGTACGTTGTCCAATGTTATCCTTATGGAGAATAAATAAGTTTTGATATCTTGATTATTTATGAATGTATGTTGATGAAATATGGTATGTGGCTTCACGTAGTACTGGTATATTGATATTTGCGCAAATAATTGATTTTTTGTTGATTATTCCCGTAGCAGCAAACCTGCGTACTCAGCCCCCATGTTATTCTTATGGAGAATAAGTAAAATGTAAAGACTCCCTTAATTATGAACATAAATTAATACAACTTGGTATGTAGCTTCACTTGGTTAGGTTATATTGATAATTGCATAAAAACCCATTTTTTTGGTTCCTTGTTGCAGCAAACCTGCTTACTCAGCCCCCATGATATTCTTATGGAGAATAACTCAAATGTTATATAGCGCTTATTCATGATTGAATATTGATGAAACTTGGTATGTGACTTCGCCTAGTTAAATTCTATTTATATTTGCATAATAACCAATCGTTTGTGTTCCTTGTTTCAGCAACCCCTACGTACTCATTACCAGTGTTATTCTTATAGAGAATAATTAAAATCGCTTATATTTGAATATATTTGTATCAAACTTGGTATGTGGCTTAATGTGGTATTAAGACATATATTATGCATTGGAAATTCGCTGAGTACGCAGGTTTGCTGCGACGGGGGTATTTTTTATTTTTTGGTCAGGCAAGTTTTGTCAGCGAGAAAGTGTTTGTAAAAGACATGATAAACAAATTTGTATTCTTCATATTTGTTCTGAAAATGCTTAGTTTAGCCTGCAAGTAGCCTCAAGATAAAATAAGTATATAAAAACAGATAAAAGAAGGAGTAGTATCAGAGGAATCTTCATATACTTTCTCCCTTTTACCCCAATTATTGTAATCAATAAATTACATAATTTTTAATAAATATAGAATATAAAGTAAGGCAGGATGTATAGAAAACAACCTCTTCCTAGGACATCATCTTTGAAACTGCGTTCCTACCACGCGTTCAGTACAGTGTGTCGCTCAATATTTCGCTGGTATCGTAGCCAGCCAAATCGCTCAGCGATTTCGGCCGATGTCGCTCATGTCACTCGTCGCTTATCGCTCGTCGCTCGTCACTTGTATCGTAGCCGAGGCCTTAATCGTATGCCAAGTTCCATTAAGCCACCTGCTTTAATTTCCAGGATTAGTAAAGGTTACCTAATTTTATTCTTAAAACGGTAAGGCATATTTTTTAAGATTAAGTAAATATTAACAGTGAGATGGAAGTTACAATAAACCAAGACATGGAATGTTCTAATCCTTTCCTTGTGTACAGTAACTGGCTTTGTTGAGTTATAAATTAAATTCCATGTAACATGAAAGAATAACGAAATTATTACGCTTTTAGCGAATTTTTCCTATAGGGAAGAAGCTATTACCGTAGGTCTCACGGTAAGATTTAAGCCCGAGACCATGACAAATTTTTTTTAGGTCCCCAGATTTCTAAAACACTATTTGTTCAAATTTATATATATGTATATATATATATATATATATATATGCATATGTGTGTCCGTGAATGCGATAACTTGATTAAAAAACGTCCGATTTCTATGAAATTTGGCTCAAATGACATTGTGACAATGAGTTGTGTAAAGTGACATTTATGACTTTAAGTTCGAAAACCAGAAAAATCGGGCCATGGGAAGGGGGGTTTATGGGGGTTTTAAATTTTCCGAAAATCAGTTTTTTGCATTTTTTACCCTAAAATTTTTAAAACACTTAATTTTGGTTTAAACGATGTTATAGAGCTTAAATAAAACAAATAATATGGTATTTTGAATTATTAAGCTAGGTTAAGTGGTTGCGGAGAAAATCCAAAAAAACCTGCTCATAAAATCTCCTATGTTAATCTTATGGGAAAAGGTTTTTGGCTTTTCCTAGGTTAATTTTAATGTAAACTTCACATTTGCTTTTACCAATCAACTCAGCTCCACAAAACAATCATTTTGGTGTTTAAATTGTGATTCTACGTCCAACCGTTGCAGAGATATTCAAATTGCTAAACACAGTACGTTGTCCAATGTTATCCTTATGGAGAATAAATAAAATTGGATATCTCCATTATTAATGAATGTATATTGATGAAACTTTGCACGTGGGGTCACGTAGTACTGGTATATTGATATTTGCACAAAAAAAGATTTTTTGTTGATAATCCCCGTAGCAGCGAACCTGCGTACTCAGCCCCCAGGTTATTCTTATGGAGAGAATAAGTAAAATGTAATGACTCCCTTAATTATGAACATAAATTAATAAAACTTGGTATGTGGCTTCACCTTGTTGAGTTATATTGATATTTGCATAAAACCCCATTTTTAGTTTCTTGTTGCAGCAAACCTGCTTACTCATCTCCCATGTTATTCTTATGGGGAATAATTAAAATGTTATATAGTGCTTACTTATGATTGAATATTGATTAAACTTGGTATGTGGCTTCACCTAGTTAAATTATATTTATTTTTGCATAAAAACCAATTGTTTGTGTTCCTTGTTTCAGCAAACCTATGTACTCATCACCAATGCTATTCTTATGGAGAATAATTAAAATTGTATATATCGCTTATATATGAATATATTTTTTGAAACTTGGTATGCGCCTTATATGGTGGTAGACTTATATTATGCATTGGAAATTCGCTGAGTACGCAGGTTTGCTGTGACGGGGGTATTTTTTGTTTAAAATCTTCCATTAATATTTATTTAATCAAAACTATGCATCGCCGTTTTAAGCATATAATGGGCTGACGCTTGTGTATCTTGGCAATTTGTTATAACAAGGACGGTTGTCATGGAATTGGGCATTAGCTAAGAGGAAAAAGCAAAAGATAAAATATTGTTATTTTGCACAATTGCATGCAATAATATAAATGCCAAAGGTTATAACTGTGTACACTCTGTCTCATACTATCGTTGGATTAAAATATATTTTTTGAAAAAGCTCAACAATTAGACAGACACAAGGCACAATGAAAACAAAGCGTTTTGACGTATGTACAATCAAATTTATTTATTTTGTTGTTGCCCTTTTTCAATTTCTGAAATAGTCGTCTCCCGTTATGAAACTCTCAGTACAGTTATAAACAGTGTTTTATAGGACTTTAGACTTGACACTTTTTACACACCTTGATCAACCATAGATTAAACATACTAAGGAGTATGCTTAATCTATGGTTTAACTATTACCTTACGTAATATGGGTTTTAAAAGGACATATTTGTAAAATGCTATGAGATAATTAGTCTATAATGTTTGAACGCATCAAATCTAAATTTTGCGTTAAAACTGTTTACAATCACCTTAAAATAAACAGTTTATATTTAACAGTGTCTTAAATAAATTACTAGTACAGTAGTACAGTGTTTAATTATTTGGATTATTTCAACTGAATTAATAGCCTGGATTTCACAAGCATTGCATTGTTAAATTGAGCTAACTGTCCAGTAAAATTAAAACACTTGACTCAGAAAAAATCCACAACAAAACAGTTAGATATAATGAGAAATGTAAAAGCTGGAAACAGCTATAAGCTTAAAAGGAAATTGTTAGTTTAAATAAAATGTTTAAAGATAAGTATGTTGATGGCAGTTCTAAGGTGGGGCATATTAAAACGATGGTAGAGCCTAAACATGTTATTTATTTAGTAATTTACAAGTTATATTTAATAACAACCAACTAGCAACACAACACAACCACAACTATAACAAGAATAAATAAATTAAAACATTTAGAAACTAATCTCAGTTAAAAAAGGGTTAAAATACAATTAAGAATATCTAAATTTAGAATTGCGAGATCTTAGTTAAAGTATGGTTGAGGGGAGAGTGGAGTACCTTACAAAATATGTATGCAAGGCCTTATATAAAATTTGGTGACCCGACGAACCGGCTCCTCGTCCATGCTCCAATCCAATTGAATCTCCTCTTTTTCTCTTCCTCCAACCAAGCTTCTCCCCCCTCTCTCCTCTCTGGCCCAGTTAATGGGTTACCGTAACTTCTAGAGTCAGTCACCTCCGACCTAGATCAAAGATTTCTGAACCAGGCCAATGCTGATGACTTAGGGTTTTACTTGTTCCTGGCTTCTAGAATGGTAGAGGTTATACACTATTATTAATGATTATTTTGTTTCTTTACAAAATTATGTAACATCGGGACAGTGTATTTTTCCCACGCACCCACCTTATCACAGCTTATAAAGAGTACCTGGGGGCTGAGCTTTGTTCTTGGAGGCCAGTCAGTATGTTTAGCAGCGTTGCCGATTGGGTGGTAATTACCCCATTTGGTGGTAATTCTAGGCCCTGGTGGTATTTTTGTTGGTAATCACTACTTGGTTGTAATCTATTAACCTGATTAAAATAACAGTATTTGTACTGTTTTCTTCTATAAATAAGTCTAATTTCTTAAGTAATTTTTAACTAGCATTTAATTTCAATACAAGTTATTCTATAGGCTTGAAATCCTTTATTTTCTGTTACTCTAACATAAAACAATACACCTGAGGTTTGCTTCACTAATCCATATATATTCTATATTCATTTACTTTCTGCTTTAGTTTACAGAATAACGACATGCATATATTTTGCAGATACTTTTTTCAAATTGATTATAATTGATACCTTCTTATTTATTACCTCCTCCTTCGCTTGAAACCAGAGGATTTCTGGATTAGCTGCGTCACTTGTCTTAAATACTTGAAAAAACTAATATTTACAACTACATTAAACTTGGAACTTCCGAGATGGAAATAACTTCCGTGGATATTCATATATTATCATTAACTGTTGTACATTTTATACTAACTTCACTAACATTAATAATGTAATAATTATGTGTCAATAACAACAGTATAACATCTATTTATAGCCCGATTTGAAAATTGCCGCGCTCTTTTCTAGTACTTTTGAAGAAGGGTGGTAAAAGGTGGTAATTTTTGCAGGAGCTGGTGGTAATTTCCATAAATTGGATTGGCAACACTGATGTTTAGATGAGTTGGAGTAATATTTCACCACTTCCTCCCACTGATTAGCAGATATTTATAGCTCATTTGCCTCTTTTCTGCATTTTAATGTCACTCCAGTTGTTATTTATAGCTCAATATCCCTTTAATATATTTTGGACATGACCACTCGATAACGTAATCCTCAATCTTATTACCAATATTATTTTTATAACAAGATCTATAATTTGTTTGATTATGTCTGTAAATAAGTATGTTTTGCAATTTTTGAAAGTAGTTGAAAGAAAGCTTTCAAGGGGGATAATGTTCAATAGTATTTTTAGTTTATAAATCATAATGAGTAAAATAACCATTTTGAATCAATATTTCTGATAACTGATTTCACTACAAGACTAAGGGAAAGTCGGAACCTCCCCCCGCGCGGGGAGCAACAATAGAGTTGTAAAAGACCTAACGGTACCATTGCCTTTGTGACTCGGGCCTGGTCGGCAGGGCGGTGGCAATTGGCTTTTTTGACTAAACATTTACCATCAACTAATTTATTTTTAATACCGTCTAAGGTCGCTTTTTCCTGGTTGCGTTTGATTTTCTTGTTCTTATCCAATCGGTGGACTTTTCCGTCTAAGATGTGCCTCGTAACCGTTTTATGTTGGTCATCCTTTATACTGCTGATGGCAGTCTCAGCATTAGTTAATTCCGAAATAGTTTGTTTCTTCCAATTATTCAGGGCACAATTGTGTTTTAATCACTTATTCAAAATACTCATAACTGATTCAGTGAAGGTTAACTCTGTGAGGTTAACTACTCTTTTTTATAAATAAACGGTGTCAGGAAACTGACACATACTTTCTCCCTTTTAGTCCAACTTTAATGAATAAATTACTTTTTATTTACTAAATATATAATAAAAAGCACGATCGAATGTACAGAAAATATTGTAAACAAGTTTTTTTCAAAAATTTCCACCCAAATCCCTGCTTAGGAGGCACTACAGAATCCATCGCTACACACGTGGTTTTAAGAGGGGAAATGTCCCCTATTCCCCCTCAGACTTATTAAGGGGCAACATATTTCGAATTTCCTCTGTTAGTCAATGCTAACTTGAAAAGCATATCAAGATTGAACGAAATTGATCAATAAGTAAGAGAGAAATAGTAATTTTAGCGAATTTCCCCTATAGGAAGAAGATATTACCGTAGTCGGCATGGTAAGAACTAAGCCCGGGACTATGATAACTTTTTGTTTAGAGGTCCCCAGACCCCAAAAACACCATTCGTTCGAAACTGTATTTATATATATATATATATATATATATATATATATATATATATATACAGTTATATATAGTTATATAGTAAATATAGTTATATATATATATATATATATATTCGTGGGTGCAATAACTCTCGTAAAAATGGTCCGATTTTGATTAAATTTGGTACAAACGTGTACGGCAACATTTATGACTTTAGTTCGAAAGCCAACCAGGACGCTCCATCCAAAGGGGTATTTTGGTTTTTTTTTAATTTAATACATGTAATATTTTAAAAAGTAAAATTTTAGTTATCATCATTGAATTTAGCTTTAAAAAAACATACAATTGGGTGTTTTGATCATTTCTCTACATCAATTGGTTACAGAGATGTTGAAAGTGCTAAAAACAGTACGTTTTCCAAAGATATTCTTATGGAGAATAAGACAAAATTTATATATCGCTTATTTATGAACGTATACTAACGAAACTTGGTATACGGCTTCATCTGGTTGTGGTCTATTGATATTTTCACAAAATAAGCAATTTTTACCGATAAGCAAACCTGCGTGCTCAGCCCCCATGTTATTCTAATGGAAAATAATCAAAAAGATATATATCGTTTATTTATGAATGTATATTGATGAAACTTAGTACTGTATGTGGCTTCACCTAGTTGAGGTATAGTGATATTTGCATGAAAACCCATATTTTGTGTTCCTTGTTGCAGCAAACCTGCATACTCACCCCCCATGTTATTGTAATGGAGAATAATCAAAAAGGTATATTTCTCTTATTTATGAATGTATATTGATGAAAATTAGTATGTGGCTTCACCTAGTTGAGTTTGTATAGTGACATTTGTATGAAAACCCATATTTTTTGTTCCTTGTTGCAGCAAACCTATGTACTCATTACTAATGTTATTGTTATAGAGAACAATTAAAATATGATATATCTTTTTTTGTGAATTTATTTTTATGAAACTTGGTATGCGGCTCAATTTGGTATTAAGGCATATCTTATGCATTGGAAATTCGCTGAGTACGCAGGTTTGCTGCGACGGGGGTATTTGTATTCCCCATAAGAATAACATTGGACACCGTACTGCGTTTACCGCAAAATGAAAATTTAAATTTTCTGCGCATCCAGTAATCGTAGAATAGTAATTCAAAATATTAAATTATTTAGTTTTTTTATCTCTTTTTAATGGTGAATAGTAATATTTTTATTTATGTTTTTTTTATGAAAATTCCAAAAAACACAAATTTTGATATTTTAAGTCTTGTAATTTCTGAATCGAAATTTTACAGAAATGCGGGTGGTGTCATTTTGTTTGAAAACTAAAGTTATACAAACGACTAAACTTTAATCAAAATCGTTAGACCGTTTTTTGAGAAATCTTGATTTTTCATGTTTTTGGTGATTTTTGGGGGATAATTACCCTTAAAAATCAAAAATTCCAAAAATTAAAAAATACCTGGAGATATCGTGGATTAGTACCTACATACCAAATTTCTTAAAATTCGGACGATTGGTTAGAGCTCTAGCGCTGTACACATCCATACAGACAGAGAGACAGACAGACAGGCAGACAGACAGAGAGACAGACAGACAGGTAGACAGACAGATAGACACACAGACATCACGTAAAATCAATTTTTTGGGTTCAGGGATCACCAAAACGAATATTTCTACTAACCAAATTTGAAAATTTTGACAAAAACAATACTGTCCCCATGTACTATGTATAAGGGGGAGAAAGTAAAATATACTCCCGTAGCAGCAAACCTGCATACCCAGCGAATTTAAAATGGAGATATAAATGTCGTAATACTACATAAAGTCACTTACCAAGTTTCATAAAAATATATTCACAAATAAGCAATGTATACAATTTTAATTATTCCCCATAAGAATAACATTGGGGCTGAGTACGCAGGTTTGCTGCATCAAGGAACACAAAAAATGGATTTCTATGGTAATATCAATATAACTCAACTAGGTTAAGTCATATACCAGTTTTTATTCATTTATGTTCATTATTAAGGGAGACATAGCATTTAATTATTATCCATAAGAATAACATGGGGCTGAGTACGCATGTTTGCTGCTACAAGAGCCTTTGACAAAAAATCGTTTTTTGAGCAAATACCAATGCACCACAACTAGATGAAGCCGTATACCAAGTTTCATCAGTGTACGTTCATAAATAAGCGAGATATAAAATTGTTCTATTCCTCCATAAGAATAACATTAGACAACGTACTGTGTTTAGCACTTTCAATATCTCGGTAACCAATTGACGTAGAGGAATGATCAAAATACCAAATTGTGTGTTTTTTAAGCTGAATACAATGGTGGAAACTAAAATTTGGCTATTTCCAAAATTGTATGTAAAAAATTCAAAAAACCCATTTTTGGGGTACAAAACCCCCCAAAAATACCACTTTGGATAAAGCGATCTGGCTGGTTTTCGATCTTAAAGTCATAAATGTTGCTTTACACGTTTATACCAAATTTCATCAAAATCGGATAATTTTTACGAGAGTTATCGTGCTCACGGACATATATATGTATTATATATTTATACAGTTTCGAACGAATGGTGTTTTTGGGGTCTGGGGACCTCAAAACGAAAAGTTATCATGGTCCCGGGCCTAGGTCTTACCATGCCGACTACGGTAATAGCTTCTCCCCTATAGGGGAAATTCGCTAAAACATGACTTATTTCTATGTTTTCTTTAATGATTAACTTTTATGTTTTAGAAGTTCGTCAATCTTTTTGTTTTGGATTATTTTCTTTCTAAACACACTCTTACTGATTTCTTGGTCAAAAGTTTGAACAATGTTGAATCTCTTTGAGCAGGGTGGATTAAATTTAATAACTCAAGATTTTTCTTGTGAAGTAAAATGTTTAACATTATCTTTTTCCTGTACACAAATTTCATTTCCTGTTTGATCCAAAATATTTCGGCTACCGATTTAGTATTTTGTGCAGTGAATGATTTATTCCTGGTTTTTTCCTGCACATAATTAGGGATTATTTGCAAATCCAAACGACATGTCTTATTGAACTTTATATTTTGATTTGTATTCAGCAATTTTTGTTTGACATTTTAATCATAAATCCATCCATCCGATTTTCCGTAATTCCAGTGCAAATTCTCGAATAACCAATAACGGTTCCATGTGGGGCCAACGATAACTAACACGGGCCTGCATACTTCCCCCTTCCACCAAAGTTACGTGACTGTGCGGCGGTTCAGCAGTAGACCAAAGACCATAGGCAAAAAAAGTTTTTATTTATCAAATATAATTTATCTTGTGATTGTAATTTTTTAAATAGTAAAAGTAGCTATTTTTATAATCACCTTGTCATTTTTCAACACCGACTAGCCAGTCAACAGAGCGTCGTAGAATTGTGATCAAAGTTTTGTGATATTCGTCTTCACTTGGTAAACAAACTGACCCGTCACAAAATTATATGCGATCAGCCATTCGATTTATAGAATTTGTACTGGGCCGAGTTATTTATAAGAATTAAAGGGAGCCAGTAGTAATGACCGCTGGCACGGGGGTAGCGCGCCCCTCGACTTCTATGTTTTGACAACAGAGGTTAGGTCTGGCCCGGCCCACCTCTGGACCCTTCTCACCTACGTGGCCGGGACTGAGTACCTGAGACCTCAGCGTTCGCATGAAGATTGGCTCTGGAATGTGTCACTCATGGTCACTCCTCCATGAAGCAATGACTTGAGACTTACAAAATTTGTACTTTGCACTTCGCGGTTCATTAGGGTGTGCCTACCACCTTTGAATCCCCTGGCAAGAGGTACACCCGTCCTTCCTGGAACCCTTCGCTACTCACCCGCGTTTTCAACGGCTGGCTCTCTCCGGAGAACACATGATTCCAGCGAATATGTGACCGAAAATATTCTGGACGTAAATGGTGTATTTTTAAGGATGTTTATTTTATCCAATAGTTAAAACCTCATTGACAAAATTATTCAATCTAATCTTTAAAATATTTCAAATTTTAATCCTGATGTGTCTGAACCCACACAGCACACGACGTCCCCAGGATATCCCATTTGTGTCCCACACATCCCATTGCCATCCCAGGATAAACAGGACATCCCTAGGATATCCTGATATGTCCCAGGACATTTGTGGACGTCCCAGGGATGTCCACGAAATCCCGGGATAACGTGGATATCTTGGGGACATCCCACCGACATCCTCTATATCCC
This sequence comes from Allygus modestus, assembly GCA_963675035.1. Classification (NCBI taxonomy): domain Eukaryota; kingdom Metazoa; phylum Arthropoda; class Insecta; order Hemiptera; family Cicadellidae; genus Allygus; species Allygus modestus. The sequence continues at coordinate 158,861,980 of OY776111.1, forward strand.
AGGCCAATTTTAGTAATAATTAAAAGTTGTATTTAGAGTTTTAGTATTCAAACCAAATTGAACAACAAGGATAATGATTAGATATCTAAAATAACACATGTATAAAGAAAGAATTAATTTACAGTTTATACATCGATGAAATATGCATAGAATTCTGACAATTTATAAGAAAATAAAAGAAAAATTGAACACTTTTTACCGGTACACCATTAAATTAACGGCCAATCCGATCTCCCATAATCCCCTTTAGAGAAAAGAGAAAAAATCTGACGTGGCGCCTCGCGTCTGCGCAGAATCGCAGCATCGAAACTCCCAACCAAACTCTATGTCTACAGACGACAGACCAGATAGACGTGCGTTATAATAACGGTCAATCCGTATTTGGCTTGGTAAATTATGTTTCAGTTACTTTCTACTTAGGCTACCAAGTTTTAAGTTTTGGAGGTTTGAATTGAGAAAAAATATATCTTCATTCAAGAGTTACTTCAGGTGTTTTGAATACTGTACTGTTCATGGTAAGTAACATACTTTGTTAAAACAGATTTACAGGTTAACTATAGTTAATTTTTCTTCATAATGTAATAAAGAGTTATTCCACTAGGATGGTTTGTTTATAGACAGTACCCGTACCTATAAAGTTCTTTATTTTGTTCACTAAGGGTTCACTACATACATTTCAGAATATATAACTTTACAGTCTATGACTGGTTTGATTACCATGGAAATGGAGGGATTTGTTTATGAATAGAGGGATTATGACGGCCACCATGTAGGCTTCACACTATTTTTGGGAGATTAATTTGTGTTTGCATTCTTTAGATAAATTAAGCTCATTAGATAGAAGCAAATGCTGTAAACGAATTATTTCCCTTTTAGGGCCGATTTCCCCAACTCAAGTTTAAACTAAACCTGAGATTATTTTGAACTTGGGGTTAAGACACAATAAGTTTTCCCCAATATTTTATCTGGTCAGTTTCGTTTAATCCACAAAGTGTTAAGCTACTAGCTGGCAACATGTTTCACACGATTTTTTTGTTTGTTTACTCTATAGTTAAACTGAAAACAAATATTACAAAGGATTTAAGGTTATGTTGGCATAGAATAAAATCGTTATATAGGGTCCTCTCTACAGGTTTAACATAAACAGGGTTTAAACTACCCATAACACATCGGGAAAGTGTAATTTCTCATAAACTTAAGCTTAAACCCAAGTGTTAAACTTTACTTGGGGAAAGCAGCCCTTAAAGAGTGTAACTGAGGGTTCTACGCCTTTATTTTACATAATCTTCATACTCCATTTTCCAAAATGATTCGACAGTAAATATTCATTTTCAAAACATATTTTCTATTTATGTTAAATACTAAAATAAAACAAGACAAAAATATTCAAAATGCGTTAACAAACTACATAATTACATAAACTACAAACGGACATATACGAAAATCATACAGACGGGTCGAATCTATTACCTCCTTTTACTTTCTCCCTCTATACATAGTATATGGAGAAAGTATTGTTTTCGTCAAAATTTTCGAATTTGAGTTGTTAGTGGAAATATTCGTTTTGGTGCCCCCTGAACCCAAAAAAGTGGTTTTTACGTGATGTCTGTCTGTGTGTGTGTGTGTGTGTGTGTGTGTGTGTGTGTGTGTGTGTGTGTGTGTGTGTGTGTGTGTGTGTGTGTGTGTCCGTGTGTGTGTGCGTGTGCGTTTGCGTGTGCGTGTGCGTGTGCGTGCGTGTGCGTGTGCGTGTGCGTGTGTGTGTGTGTGTGTGTGTGTGTGTGTGTGTGTGTGTGTGTGTGTGTGTGTGTGTGTGTGTGTGTGTGTGTGTGTGTGTGTGTGTGTGTGTGTGTGTGTGTACAGAGCTAGAGCCCTACCAATGGGCCGGTTTTTATGAAATTTGGTATGTAGGTACTAATCCACGATATCTCCAGGCATTTTTTCATTTTTTTCAATTTTTGATTTTTAAGGGTAATTATCCCCCCAAAACCGCCAAAAAACATGAAAAACCAAAATTTCTCAAAATCAGCTCTAACGATTTTGATTAAACTTTAGTCGTTTGTAGAACTTTAGTTTTACAACAAAATGACACTACCCACATTCCTGTGAAAATTCGTGTTCAGAAATTACAGGACTTAAAACATCAAAAATTCAGTTTTTTGGATTTTTCATAAAAAGACATAAATATAAAAAAATATTACTATTCACCATTAAAAATAGCTCATAAAACTAAATAATTTAGTATTTTGAATTACTTTTCTACGATTGCTGGTTTCGGAGAAAATTGAAATTTGCATTTTGCGGTAAACGCATTTTCTTGTTGTCCAATGTTATTCTTATGGGGAATACAAAAATTACTATTTCTCTCTTATTGACAGATAAATTTCATTGAAACATGATATGCTTCTCAATTTAGCATTGACCAACAGAGGAAATTCGAAATATGTTGCCCTTAATAACCCTGGGGGGGAATAGGGGGCATTTCCCCTCTTAAAATCACGAGTGTAGCAATGGATTCTGTAGTGCCTCCAAAGCAGGGATATGGGTGGATGTTTTTTAAAACAACTTGTTTACAAGATTTTCTGTACATTCGACCGTGCTTTGTATTATATATTTAGTAAATAAAATGTAATTTATTCGTTAAAGTTGGGCTAAAAGGGAGAAAGTATGTGTCAGTTTCCTGATACAGTTTATTTTAAGTCGCTTAGCTATACCAGGTGGTAACACCAAATAATGTTTAAGAGCCTTAAAAATGTTAAGATATAAACCATATAAAGAAATGAAAAATGTAGCGTTCTTCAACTTTGGTGACCGCAATGGAAATGGGACTTCACCTGGCGAGTGTTGTCGAAGGCCCTGACTTTACCGACAAGGGCAAAGTGAGTGAACGGTTGTAAAACTTCAACAGTTATTTTATTTGAGGGTTCCGTGTTTATTCGACACATGTTTCAGTGTAGATTACTGTTAAAGCTGCGTTCCTAATTTTTTTCAAAACAACTCTACTTTATTATTTGTTGCTATTTCATTAATACTGTAAATCGCGTGGATCCGGTGCGGTCAACCTTCTTGAGTGTTCAAGTGATCTTCACAGGAAGTTTTAATAAAAGTCTGGATTTTTGATAAAAAGGATAAATATATTAAATAAAATTTACTTTATAACTCAGTCACAATTTTGAGTCACAGTGTCGCAATGTCATAATCCCCAATAAAAGTTTATCACTTTGCGTGAGCAAATTACGAGAAAGATTTAGTAAGATTTAGAAAACTTGAAATGAAATTGAAAAATAGCCGAAGGCCGGAAAGTCCTGAACATGTAAGGTCCATTGTTGTAAGGTGGGAGGATAAGTCCTGAACTACATAAGCGCGACTCTAAGCGAAGAGCGTACTTAACGAGATTCGAGACTCGAGACCGGGGCGAAGACTACTGACTGTGCTGTACTATAGTGGAGCGCGGAGTACGTGACAGTGGTTTTTATTGGAGATTGTTTACAACTAGTCTTCTCGAGAAAAATGAGCTAATACAGGATGAGTGTTCCTCTGCTGAAATGTACAAAGGGCATGTTCTAGAAGAAAGTTATCATAAACAATAACAAGTTGTATGGTAATTAAACAATAACAAGTTACGTAAAGGCTAAGCGTTGAAAGAAGGTTTTAGCTACGATTTAAATCACATAGTAAATGAGTACAATATAATACATATACAATAATGTAATGATACTTATTTAATTTAGGTAATATAGTGCTATTTACATTATATTTACATTCCTCCCCCTTTCAAGAGTGCAAATTGCCCTCAATTCGCTTATAATTTATCTCTCAGGTGAGCACTGCGCCTTACAGGAGATGAAGGTAAGGAAGGAGGGGCTGAGGGTAGAGGCACGTTTTCATGAGAGATGTATGCCGTGCGAGTCGGTTGTGTTGGTAAATTGATATGAATGTTAGGTAGGGACTGATTGGTAGTCTCATGCAATTCAATTGCATTGTTTTCGTTTGAAGATGTGTGACTTAGCATAGGGCGAGGGCAACAAACTTGTTTTATTGATTTCCTTTAATATAAAGAACAACATTTGTATAAGAGATAAAGTATTGATACTAAGCAAACTACGCTTAAACAAGATATAAGAACATCGTGAAGTTGTAGTCTTGTAATGGTTTGAGATTTGTGAGTTACTTGGTCTGCTAACTGAGAAAGCTGATCTAACTTATGGCTAGCTGTCTTTAGATCTTCTAGATTTAAAGTTGGAACCTTAAGTTGTGTAAGATTCAAGGAGGACATAGTTTTTAAATAATCATGGTTGTTTACATCAAGTTGTATATCAAAATCAGGTACTTCAGAGCTGAATTCAGAAGTTGGTTCAAGTGTAACAGCTTTCGTATAGCCTGTACATGGAGGCTTAAGTGTTAGAAATCCTGCGCCAAAAATTTGCAAGCTAAAAATTCCTTTCTTACGACAATCTAATGTAACATGTGTTAACTCTGGTACTACGTACAACCATTCGTTATGATTTGTTAGTTGATACCATATTTCATTCTTTAGAGCGCTTATTTTTGTTTCACATATTTTAGGAATTACAGTGGGTTGTAATAATATTTCACTTTTACAAGTTGTTTGGATATATCAATTATATATAGGTGTTTTTCTGGAACAAATATATGTTCTATCAGGTAAAGGTTTACAGTCATTTAAAGAGTTCAATGACATATACATACGTTTATCATTCGTTACTGCTAGATAATCGTAGTTTGGTTTGATAAATATAAAATGTTTGTTTCCTGTTGACATTGGAAGTGGTACAAAATGATATAACATAAACATTGTCTTATCATTTAACGAAACGCTTATAACAAATATTAATTTTGAGTCCGCGTAATATACTGTCAATGTTATCAAACTAAGAATAGCATGAGCGTTATTTCTTTTTACATTTACTGGAAAGTTGGTGTTTGTGGGCAAACATCCTTTCGTTTTTGCTAATTCAACAATGACTTCATTAGGAGATAGTATGGATGGATGTAGGATGTTTTGTTTTAAAAATAGGATAGAGTTAATAAGGTTGGAGTAGTTTAGTTCTGTAAATATTACAAGTAAAAAAGATATGTGGGTATTGACATCTTGTTCGAGTTTTTGTCCTATTAAAGCTTTATTTGAGGTTTGTAAAAGTTGTTGTATTGTGTTGATATTATGATTAAGGGTTTCTTACATGTAATGTATTTCTGTTATGATGTTATTGAAGTTAGTTATCGTGCTTTGTATTACATGTGACTGTGATTGAAATAAATTTATGACATATTTTCTCCTAAGGTAAGTCGTTGATCGCTGTGTTGTAGTGTGCTGCGTCATCTGCATCCAATGTGCCGATGAGGAGCTTGAAAAGTTTTCCTCCAGCATCGAAGAGTGATCTCTTGGGTCTTGCGTCTTGTTCTTCTATGCTTGGATAGAGTCGTTGAAGGATGGGGAGTGTTGTAAAACATGCTGTATTGGTTCGTAGTAGTTGGTTGCTGCAGAGTTCGTTTGTCATATGAACTATTTTGCTGTATATGCTGAGTTTATGTTCCATAGCGGAGATGTTGAGATAGGTGATTAGTTTCCATGTCGAAGAGTAAAATTTTACTGGTCCGGTTTCCTCGAAGAATAAGCCTGAAGATTTTCCCATTCTTGTTGCAACGAAAAGATCTCCTGTTTGCGTTGGCTCTTCTAATTGGACTCTGGAACAAATGCAGGTTTTATGCGGTTCGTGTGTACTTTGAGTTTTTTCCTGTTTACTTTAAGTGTTACGTTTACTGGGGAATTTATTTCAATTATCTCTATGGTCCTTTAAATAGTGGGTTTAATTTCTTAGAAGTCGAAGGACTTGATGCGTCATTTTTTAGATAAACAAGGTCATTAACTTTGTATTCATGATGGCGTGTTTTAGAGTCATATTGTTGTTTGTTTGTTTCTTTTGATTGAATGAGGTTTTCTCTAGCTATTTCGAAAGATTTGTTAAGTTGTAGTTGTAGGTTATCTACGTAATCATCATATGTGTATCTGAATTGAGGTTTTTGCTGTATTGCAGTCGGAAGTCTGGGGGGTTGACCAAATGTTAGTTCATAAGGTGTGAATTTAGTAGACGAATGTTCAGTTGTGTTGTAGGCAAAGGTTGCCATGGGTAACCATTTATCCCAATCTGTTTACTTATCATTTATATAGTGCCGTAGGTATTCTGTTAAGGTATGGTGAGACCTTTCGAGAGCTCCATTCGATTCTGCATGATGCTGTACATTGGATATGTTTTACTTTGAATAGTTTAGCTACTTCTTTGAAGAGGGATGATGTGAAATTTGTACCTAGGTCTGTAAGAATTGTTTGTGGTATGGCGAACTTACAAATATACTAGTTGACGAATGTTTTAGCCACTGTTTGAGCTTCTTGATTAGGTATAGGGTAAGCTTGGCAAAATTTCGTCAATGTATCTTGTATTGTCAAAATATATTTGTTTCCATCTTCCGTTAGTATTAAAGGGCCTATGATGTCCTATGCGATTTTTTCAAAAGATTTTTCTGGTGTGTCTGGTGTTGTGGTACCATAGGTTCTTTTTCCTTTGTCTGTTTAGTTTATTTTCTTGACAAGACGGGCAAGTTTTGATATAGTTCCGTATGTCGTTTTTATAGAAGGCCAGGTGTAATATCTGGAGATTTTTTCAAATGTTTTACCATAAGATAAATGACCAGCATAAGGAGATGAGTGGTTTTCTCTTAGTATATCACTAATATCTTCTAGATTAGGAGTTGCGGTCGTTTCTTCTAACAATGTTGCTACTATGTTAGTTTTATGAAATATATACCTTATCATTGCTCTAACCTTTGTCCACTTTAGTCCATCTTCTTGACCTAATCTTGGTAGGGTTATTGAGGATATGTTATTCTGTATGAGGTAATCTTTCAGGACGAGTAGTACGTCAAAGAGATCAGTATATTGCATTTGATCTGTAATGGATGACTTAGTGATAAGATAAACTATTAAGTGATTCTTAAGTTTAAGAGGGACAATAGTTTTAAGGGAAGGTTTCCTTGTTTCCAACTCTTGGAAGTGGCTTGTGTTTTCTTGAATATCTTTCAATACCGTATCACTTTCCTTAAATGTTAAATTTTCTGCAAGTGTCAGGGCGATATTATCATTACAAGATAAGAGTGAGCCTGTAGTTTCTTTTACGTTGTTACTAAATATAACTTCTTTGGGAAGTTTCTCTAGGAAGTCGTTATAAAGAGTTTAATAACGACTTGCGATAGCGTTGACATTGGGGTCATTTTCAGGTAATGGCCTTGAAAGTACGTCAGCATTAGTGTTCGATTTTCCCGATTTGTACCTGACGGTAAAATCGTACTCTTGGAGCTTGAGTTTGAACTTGAAGATTCTAGAGCTAGGTTTATGTGAAGCACTTTTGACATTGAAGATATATTGAAGAGGTTTGTGGTCAGTATAGACAGTAAAACGTCTGCCATACAAATAAGGACGAAAATACTGAACTGACCCTGTGATAGCTAAGAGTTATTTTTCTATGACTGAATAATTTATTTCTGCTGAATTCAATATTCTTGAAGCGAAATGGACTGGACGATCATTAGGGACATCTCCTTGAGACAGTATTCCAGAAATAGCATAACCAGAGGCATCTGTGGTGAGGTTAAAAGATTTATCAAAATCGGGGTAGTGAGAACTGGAAAAGTAATTAAGGCTTCCTTTAAGGTTTCAAACGCGATTGGTTGGGCTTCAGTCCATTGAAACGGGTTTTCTTTCTTTGTTAAGTCTGTTAGAGGTTTTGCTATGGAGGCAAAGTCTTTAATAAATTTCCTATAATAATTTGCTAGGCCAAAGAATGATTGGAGTCTTTTGACGTCTTTTGGGATTGGAAATTCCCTTATGGCTTTAATCTTTTCTTCATTAGGCTTTAGGCCGTATTGAGTTAAAGTGTGTCCAAGGAATACAACTTCTTTCCTTAAGAATTCACACTTGTGGGGTTGTAACCTAAGCTTAGCTTTTCGTAAACGTTCAAAAACATCCTGTAGCTTTGAGTTATGATCTTTGAGATTTTTACCATAGACGACAATATCATCCATATAAAGATAACAATGTGTTCCTTGCAAGACGGAAAGAACTGTGTTCATTAATCGTCGATAGGTGCTCGGAGCATTTTTCAAACCAAATGGCATTCTCAGAAATTCAAAATGGCCTGAATCTGTTGAAAAACCTGTTTTACACGTGTCTTCTGTTCTAATCTTCTGTCTTCTGTTACACTGTGGAAGCCACTGAAGCAATCTAAACACGAAAAAGTATGTCGAGTTTCCAAGTTGATCAAAGATGTCGTTGATGTTAGGAAGTGGATATGGGTCAGTGATTGTAATATCATTCAAAGCTCTGTAATCTATAACACATCCATACTTTGTAACACCTGAGGCATCCATCTTCTTGGGAACGACCCATAAAGGTGCCGACCACGGAGAGACAGAAGGTACTATGATGCCTTGTTTTAGCATATTGTCTATCTGTTTATGCACTTCTTCTTTGTATATTTGAGGACAACGATACTGCTCTAGGTGTATCTGTGGTTGTTCTGATAGCATGTTCAATTACATTTGTTTCAGGTAGCACATCACCTTCAAGATGAAAAATGTCATTGTATTGTTTACAGATATCCATAAGAGATTCCTTTTCTTCTTCATTTAAGTGATTTACCCGTAATTCATTAATAAGTTTATCAATCCTTTGACCAAAATTTGCTTTTGTCATTTGTGTCAACTGAGACAAGTTTGCTTTTGAGGATATCGATTTAAAAGGTTCTAGGGTTACTGATAACAATGGAATTTGAACTGCGTTTTCTGTTATGTACATTACTGTTGTTATGGCCAGTTTTTCAGCGTTTACTTTGACTAACGATTCTGCTAGATATACGCCTTCTTGTACTTTGACCTTTGGTATGATACCTTCCTGTATTTCAGGGTTTTTAACTACTACCTGGATAACAGTTATAGTCCTCGGCTTTAGATAATGTATGAAGGGACTTATTGTGGTTTTTCTTCGTGTTCTAAAGGCAGAATTTGGTCTTCAATTTGTAAGGTGGAATTTTCATAATCAATTTTACATTTATGTTCCTTTAGAAAGTCATTTCCTATTATGCCATCTAAAACTGAAGAGAGTAAGTCTTCCTTTATGATATGAAAGTTATCCTCTAAAACTGTTTCACCAAGTTTCGTTGTTAGAATACAAGTTCCTATAGTAGTGTTGGAAGTTGATCCAATGCCCATTAATCCGATAATTTCTTCTTTGTTGATTAAATGAGGGTATCTAATTTTGTTTTCTTTTATTGCAGTTATATCACTACCAGTATCGATTAAAAAAGTAAGCATTCTTTCATCATCAATCTGGAAAACTGGGGGTGTTAATGTAACTGTTTGTTTTAAACTTGTAGGAAATGTACGAGGTAGAATGTTGACTGTTAATTTTTTATCAAGTAAGCTGATTGATTATTGAGATGGCGACGTCTCTTGTAGCTGTGGTTTTGAGACACCAGAAGCTGGAGATAGGGACGTTTGCGCCTTTTGGGTTGTATGATGTAGGAGGCGTCTGTCGGTTTGTTTGTTCGCTTCTCCCGAAGTACGACAGGGACATGTGAGCTGACCTAGGTTTTTATGTTCTTCTGTGTGTTTGTGTTACCTGTTGTGTAGTGCGTTGCCTGCGTGTGTGAGGGAGTGGTAAATTTAGGTATTTCTGTGTTTGATGAAACGAAACTTTTGTTGTTGTTGTACTGCCTTTTCCTACATTCTGAGATGACGTGACCTTTGTTTTTACAATACGTACAAAATTTAGAGGATTGATTAGGCAGAGTTTGATTAGCTCGTGAGAATTGTGTTTGATATGTTATTGGATGTGAATGTGCATGTTGCATTGTTTGAGGTCTAGGTGTTCTATGGCTTTGATAACGTTCCATTTCACGTCTAGCCCAAAACTCTTTTTCTTCTGAAAGTGCGAGGGAAATAGCATCTTCTAGAGTTTGAGGCTTTTGCACCTTTACAATAAGATTTAGATCTCTTGACAATCCAGTTACAAAAATATTAAGGGCCAGATTCCTGAGTAAATTAACATTAACATTTCTTTCTGAGCTCGAGAAGGTTGTGTCTAGACTATTTGTTAGCCTAACCAGAATGTTTTTCAGTCTGTGTGCATACTGCGACACAGGTTCATGATAACCTTGTTTACATAGATTTAACTCTAGTTGGTACTGATCTTGAGATCTTTTATCAGAATAAGTTTCTACTAAATGTGCTTTCAGTTCATCCCATGAATCAAAGATTCGATTTCTTATTTGAGAACGAGCATATCCCATTATTTTACTCTTAATAAATGTAAGGACGGTCGGTTTTGCATGTTCTTGTGCCATGGACATAGCCAGGTCACAATTATCAAAAAAATCGTAGAAAGTGGACCTAGTCCCATCAAATTTGGAATAATTGAAATAAGTGAATCTATTTTCACTTCTACTTTGGAAGTACTTGGTTCAGTAGTGTTAGGCATTTTGAACGATAACAAAAGGTCAATCGGCTAAATGACTTTTCGATTGGCTTAAAACATATACAGTTTACAATGAATATGTAGATCTAAGAACTTTAGTCGACGGAGCACTGACTTACAGAGAAACAAGAGGTAGAAACAGCAGGAGTCCTAGGATGAAGAGGCACGTCACGGGACTGTAGTAGACCAACAGATGAACAGCAAGCTGCTATGGGACGGTGTTGTCGGTCAATGAGAGACTGCTGGCTGCTGCGATAGATTCCGACGATCCTTGGGATGGAGACCACTGACGTTGGCGTCTATGCTGTAGATGCTCGGGATGGTGTCCTCAGACGACCACTTGACGTTGCGGTGTAGAAAATGTTGACTTGAAAAAAGAAGAGATGGTTCGTAAAGTCGGTTTCACTCCATCACTCAAAAAAGCGTTCAGTCACCAGTAAATATCCCACCGCTGCCACCAATGTAAATCGCGTGGATCCGGTGCGGTCAACCTTCTTGAGTGTTCAAGTGATCTTCACAGGAAGTTTTAATAAAAGTTTGGATTTTTGATAAAAAGGATAAATATATTAAATAAAATTCACTTTATAACTCAGTCACAATTTTGAGTCACAGTGTCACAATCCCCAATAAAAGTTTATCACTTTGCGTGAGCAAATTACGAGAAAGATTTAGTAAGATTTAGAGAACTTGAAATGAAATTGAAAAGTAGCCGAAGGCCAGAAAGAGTATAAGTCCTGAACTACATAAGCGCGACTCTAAGCGACGAGCGTACTTAGCGAGATTCGAGACTCGAGACCGGGGCGAAGACTAATGACTGTGCTGTACTATAGTGGAGCGCGGAGTACGTGACAGTGGTTTTTATTGGAGATTGTTTACAACTAGTCTTCTCAAGAAAAATGAGCTAATACAGGATGAGTGTTCCTCTGCTGAAATGTACAAAGGGCATGTTCTAGAAGAAAGTTATCATAAACAATAACAAGTTGTATGGTAATTAAACAATAACAAGTTACGTAAAGGCTAAGCGTTGAAAGAAGGTTTTAGCTACGATTTAAATCATATAGTAAATGAGTACAATACAATACATGTACTATAATGTAAAGATACTTATTTTAATTTAGGTAATACAGTGTTATTTACATTATATTTACAGTACAATAAATAACATTAACATGTCATTCTAGTGTAAATGTTAAATTTAAGAATTTCAAAAAAGTTTTTCATGACGTGTTGTTGTATATTTATGTACGTGTATTAAACAAAATGTTGTGCTAGATACGTCTTCAAGAACAGAAAACTATATGTGTTTAGCAATATGTTATGTTTTTAGCGCATTTTCGCCTAGGCCTACCGAAGAAGCTATTACCGTAGTCGGCATGGTAATACCTATGCGCGGGACCATGATAACGTTTCCTTTTGATGTCCCAGATGCCAAAAACACATTTCGTTCAAAACTGTGTATATATATTTATATATTTCCGTGTGTGCAATAACTTTCGTAAAAGTGGTCCAATTTGAATGAAATTGTTTACGAAAGAGTGAAGCATGCACTATGAATTCTAAAACCTGAAAGATCAACCCTTTTAAAGGGGTATTTTGTAGCAAATTTGCCCTATAGGGAAAACGCTATAACTGTAGTCGGCATGGTATTCCCGAGACCATGATAACTTTTTGTTTTGAGGTCCCCAGATGCTAAAAACACCATTCGTTCAAAAGTTGTATATATTAGTCACTTTTAGTTTTCACCATTGGATTAAACTAAAAAATAACACATAATTTGGCGTTTTGACAATTGGTATTGCTCTATACGTCAATTTGTAACAGAGATATTGAAATTCTAAACACAGTACGTTGTCCAATGTTATTCTGAAGTGGAGGAATCTATGTATTGGCGGAGACTATGATTCGTTGTCCGTCAGTTAGTGTGGGTGTGGGTGTGTGTTTGTAAGTGTGTGTGTTTATAATGCAGAAACGGCAGTACGGATTTTTTCAGATTTTACACAAATGTTTTCAGTACACTTTACGCTACCAGTTCAAAAATTGATCACATTCGTTATAACAGTTTTTCAATAATTAACATTTAAAAGTTGTAAAATATCCATAAGGTAAAGAATTGAACAAGATTACTGTTAGTAAAATGCGAGGACGATAATATTTTTTCCCGCTAATTTGCAGCATCGAATTAGTTTATTTTACTTCTACCAGATGTTTTCTTTGTCAGTCAATGATATTTAAAAAACGTCCAAACCCGGTCAAAACCAGCAAATTTATGAATAAAAAATATATACGCAACTATATGGGTAACTTACTACGTTAGTTTTCGTGAAACTTTTGCACCTTTGACATTATGTCAGATTTGAAATTTCAATATATCAACAAACTATATTCGTAAATAAACGTGATATAACAATTTATTGAATGGCCCTACATTGATTTAGAAAGTTCGGTCCCGTTCGTTTTTGAGTACCTGTATGTCCGCATGAAAAGCTGAAAACGGTAAAATATTTTGTAATGAGATTTTAATGAGATATTGATGGTATCTAAGGGGTGTTTAATAAATGGGTTTTATTATTTCTGGATGTAGAATAAATGTAATTCGATATTTTTGATGCAAGTTTAAAGTACTCTAAAATTCTGTCATGAATTTAGTGAAAAGGTTGGTACAAAAGAGTAAAAATTTCTAGCCTTATTCAGGCTGTATGTCATAATATAGTTTGTAAAGCAATAATTCAGAATTAATACCCAAATTTATGGTTGTGATACAAGAACAATATTTAGCTTAAAACTGAAAATGAACCAAACAAAAAAACCATTAAACTGAAAAAAACTAGAATAAACTCTTGAGTTTGCTTTACATTATTAAAATCAATCGTATGTTCGTATAGTTTAGACTGTACGACAGTTCAACTTGAGCATATTGGCAATACTGTTAACGACAAGGAGAGGGGAGAGCAATGGCGGTGGCAGGGTAAGGATCCAATAGTGTGAGATGGGCGGGCTGCTGCTTCGCTATTGGCTAAAACATATCAAACCTCGGACCGGAATCCGCCCGGACGGAGTTCCGCCCGGACGCATTTCCACCGGTTAGGAGAGCGGATCGATTTCCGCTCGGATTGACTTCCATCGTTTCATTGTGCCATCGGTCCAATTGCAAACACCCCGTTTTCGTCACAGTTGAACTTATTTACGTTTCGATCAGATAGGATTCGCTCAGATGGGATCCCACGGTTAGTCTATGGTTAAGGATGAGGACTGTCAACCGTACCGCAATACGCGATCTTCGATACCGATACCACACGATATCCGATACATATCGCCGTATCGTAGAACATTCGAACTGACGGACTGACGGAGTGGCGACTACGACTACAGCACTCGCAGTGTCTCCACTTTAAGGGTAGTAGTGGGGATTTGCCGGTTCTGGCTCACTTGATTGATGGCTTCCGGTTGGCTCTTGACTGGTGAACATCGAGCGCTCTTGCCGCGCTCTTCACAAACGTAAAACATTATATTGAAATGCCTATTAAAATTAGGTGTATACATTATGACTCTATTCATAGGGCGACTTTCCAAGACCTCGAGGTTTTTAGTGAAGAGTTAAGACTTCTCATAGCGTCCGGTTACGATTTATCGTTGGAACTTTACGCAACAAAAAACAACATGGACTCTGCGCAGGAATCAAAGTATCTACCTTCTTTCATCAGGAAGAAACACGATGGCTGCGACTCGTCGGGATCAACAACTTTGATTATAACCAACAACGGTGGAAGCTCCGCATTGTAAATAAGGAAAAACATTGTAAATAAAATAAAGTAATATTTGTAATAGTACTCCCTCGCACTCGTATCATTCGATTGTTTCATTAGATTGTTTTCATTCGATATTTTTATCGATTAAACTATCGAATCACAATTCGAATTTTACGCGTGCGAGGTAGTACTTTTTTTAAATAACCTCCCCGTGAACTTGACCAATAAACCTTCCCTCATTACGTTACAAAACCGCCTACGTCACTGGCTTAGCCTCAGATGACGTATTTAATGACTCAGCGCTTCCGGTCACGTGACTGGAAGCCATCAATTAAGCGAGCCAGAACCGGCAAATACCAACTACTTAGGGTGATTACCCTTTTTTAGGGTAATATTGCAAGGTCAGGGTAATTTTAGGGTAATGGGGATTTTAGGGTAATTTTTAGGATAAAATCAAAGCCCCAAAATGTTATTTAAAATGTATTTTACTAGCCCTACAGCTAACATAGTCTGAACATTAATACAAATTTAACTTCAACAAAATAAAAAAAAGAGTTTCAGACTAAATCAGAGACTTACATTAATAACAATAATAAAAAAATAAAATAATAATACTAAAAATAATCATAATTAGATTATCTTATTTTAATAAGTTGGCCTGTAAACCTGTTGAAAATTACTGGGAAGTAACAACTATTCGAGCGAGGCACTGAAACAATAATAAAATGTAATTAAGATGGAATCAATAACACACGAGTCTTAACTTAACATCAGTTTCTTTAAGTGAAGTGTGCAAACATTCCTTTAGCTTAGTATGGTACCTAAAATAAATACCCCATCGCAGCAAACCTGCGTACTCAGCGAATTTCCAATGCCTAATATATGTCTTAATCCCACATAAAGCCGCATACCAAGTATCATAAAAATATATTCACATACAAGCGATTTTAATTATTCACCATAAGAATAACATTGGCAATGAGTACGTAGGTTTGCTGAAACAAGGAACACAAAAAATTGTTTTTTATGCTAATATAAATAGAATTTAACTAGGCGAAGCCACATACCAAGTTTCATCAATATTCAATCATAAATAAGCGCTAAATAACATTTTAGTTATTCTCCATAAGAATAACATGGGGGCTGAGAAAGCAGGTTTGCTGCAACAAGGAACAAGGGTTTTTATATAATTATCAATATAACTCAACTAAGTGAAGCTACATACCAAGTTTTATTAATTTATGTTCATAATTAAGGGACAATGCATTTGACTTATTCTCCCTAAGAATAACATGGGGGCTGAGTACGCAGGTTTGCTGCTAAGGAAATAATTAACAAAAACTCAATTTTTTGTGCAAATATCAATATACCAGTACTACGTGAAGCCACATACCAAGTTTCATCAACACACATTCGTAAATAATCGAGATATCAAATTTTATTTATTCTCCATAAGGATAACATTGGACAACGTACTGTGTTTAGCACTTATCTCTGTAACGGTTGGGCTTAGAATCAAAATTTAAACACCAAAATGATTGTTTTGTGGAACTGAACAGATTGGTAAAAGCAAATGTGAAGTTTATATTAAAATAAACTGAGGAAAAGCCAAAAACATTTTTCCCTTAAGATTAAGATTTTATAAGTAGGTTTTTTTGGATTTTCTCCGCAACCACTTAACCTAGGTTAATAATTCAAAATACCATATTATTTGTTTTTTAAGCTCTATAACATGGTCAAAACCAAAATTATGTTTTTAAAAAATTTTATGGTGAAAAATGCAAAAAACTATTTTTGGAAAATTTAAATCCCCCATAAACTCCCTTCCCAGGGTCCGATTTGTCTGGACAAATTTGAGCCAAATTTCATCAAAATCGGACGTTTTTTACTCAAGTTATCGTGTTAACAGACACACACACACACACACACACACACACACACACACACACACACACACACACATATATATATATATATAATACATATATATAAATTTGAACGAATAGTGTTTTTGGCATCTGGGGACCTTAAAACAAAGTGTTATCATGGTCTCGGGCTTAAGTCTTACCATGAGACCTACGGTAATATCTTCCCTATAGGGGAAATTCGCTAAAAATAAAAACTATAGTAACAAAATAGTAATATTTGTAAGTCGGCCGTAGGTAGTTATGAAAAATGTTTCGAAACCAACACTTTATAGCAGCTTTAATAAACTACAAGACCTATGAATAAAAACAAAAAACACCCCAAGATCAAGAACAAAAAGCTTTTATTAAATGGTTATTTCTATTAAATGTTGTAATTTAATTTCATTTTGTGATATAACATGTAATTTGTTTCTTGCCCTCAACTAAATCTATTTCTTATTCCTTCCGTAAATTTACTAAGATTGGAATTAATAACGTGATCACATAAATATGTGTTTGGACCTTTATAAATTAGTTAAGTAATGAAGAATGCTAAATAGAAAACATATTTTTATTGCTAACATTTTTATTTATTAAATTTGAATTTGTTAAAAGCTAAATCATTTGTATTATTATAGTATAGTACTTAAAGAACTCATTCATTGATCTTAGCTAGGCCATATTATCAATAGAAGTACATGAATTACAACTTTTCAGATTTAGGGTAATCTTTAGGGTAATTTGAAATTATTTAGGGTAATTTAGGGTAATTTTCAAGGATCTTTAGGGTAAAATGTTGTTGATGTGGTGGAGACACTGAGCACTCGTCTCGTCCTCGTGCGTGTTGTGTTGTTTTGTTGTGTTACCAGTGTTTCCACTTGAGGGATTTTTATCCCATATATGGGATATTTTGACACTAAAATGGGATTGTGGGAAAAGTCGGATATTTTAGAAATCGGCGTTTCGTCTGCTAGTTTGCTTACGATCAGACCACCTTAGCAGTGACACTTCTAGTCTAGTGGATTTTCTCGTCGTACTGGCAGTTGCGGGGTTTCCAATTTCCCACGTTGTTATTATTTTACGTATTCTACCTATTACTATTTTACCTATAAGACCTATTATTATTTTATAAACGTCACAGAACGAAGAACGAGCACTAAATCATACCAATGAATTTCGCTGGCCTGGCCATATCGGAATTAACAAGGAAAATATTTGTTATTATTATTACCTATGTCGTACTCTTTAGTACTACAGTACATGGGCGGATTTAGGTCAAAATATTTGGGGGTGCCAGTTTTCCTAAAGTATGAGTCATTGTATGCTCAAATTCAAACACCAAAATCCTATTTAAATGGTCCGTTTAAAGGTTCACGTATTTCTAGTGGTTTAAAGGCCCTAGCTGTTTCATTTATTATAACAAAAAACCCAACATTTTATAATTATAGCTCATTTCAGTTGAGAAAACTGTCTTTCTACTTCGGAATTTTATTATGAAAACCGCCCTAGAATATTGATTTTAATCGCTGCTAGAAAAGCATTTTGAAAATTATTTTGAGCATTTATTTGTTTTTAAAGAAGATCGTTTGTTAATCTCTTTTTAACCTCCAAGACAATTTGGGTACTTTGGTATTATACGGATGCCACTATTTTTGGAGGTTAATTTTTACCGGATACAAAGGATAACTACATAATTCGAAAAAAACGTACTTTTATTGACTTACTGTAAAAATTTTACATCATTCTGATGAGCGGTCTTTGTGTTGTGCCTCCCAAAAGGCAGCGATGTCCGCTAGGATCGTGTTTAATGCGTCGCCGCCGCTAGCAGTCACACCCGATCGCCACATGTATTCCGCCAAATATACAGCGCGCTGCGGCAGTTATGTTAGATGGGTTATCATAAAAATACGTACGGTTTCCTCTTCATTTCGAGGTAAATCCCACACCAAAAGAACGTCACTCATTATGAAAACAAATGTAACGTAGTGCACGGCAATAAATCACTCATGACACTGACCCAGATATAGGCGGTGATGCGCGCGCTCCGGTCAACGACCTGACCTTGGCCTATTTGGAGGGGGTTTGGCGGCCGGAAGTATGACTCATAAGGTATCATTCGATTTGTAACGAAACAAGGAAAGTCCTACAATTATTTTTATGATAACCCATCCTAACCTAACTGCCGCAGCGCGCTGTATAAGGGTGGCATCCGTATAATACCAAAGTACCACAATTTGATTTGATAATTAATTACCGTACGAAAGAACTAAGGAATATAAAAATGGTCATAACAAATTAAATTAAAAGTAACATTATTTTAATGATACAGTACTCTGACAACTTTAACAAGAAAAAAGTACAACAAAAGATTGTTTTGTTTGTGAGTAGATAGTGATTACTGTAAACAAAAGTCTTTTAGGGAATTTCCCCTATAGGTAAGAAGCTATTACCGTAGGTCTCATGGTCAGACTTAAGCCCGAGACCATGATAACTTTTATTTTGAGGTCCCCAGATGCCAAAAACACCATTCGTTCAAATTTATATATATATATATATATATATATATATATATATATATATATATATATATATATATATTTACATAAATATGATCTTAATTTAATTAAGAGCGGACCTTTTTTACGAGAGTTATGGTGCTTATGGACATATATATATAAATGTGTCGTATATATATATATATAAATGTGTCATATATATATATATATATGTGTGTGTGTGTGTGTGTGTGTGTGTGTGTGTGTGTGTGTGTGTGTGTTCGTAAGCACGATAACTCTCGTAAAAAAGGTTCGATCTTAATGAAATTTGGTACAAATGTGTAAAGCACCATTTATTTGAACGAGTTCGAAAACCAGACGAATCACACCATTCAAAGGGGGGTTTTGTACCCCAAAATGTTTTTTGGGGTTTCCACATGTAATTTTTATTTAAATAAAATTTTAATTTTTACCATTTACTTCAGCATAAAAACAAACAATTTGGTATTTTTATCATTGCCCTACGTCAATTGGTTCCTGAGATATTGAAAGTGCTAAAGACAGTATGTTGTCTAATGTTATTCTTATGGAGAAAAAGAAAAATTGTATATCTCGCTTATTTATGAACATAAACTGACAAAATTTGGTATATGGCTTCATCTGGTTGGGGTTTATCGTTGTTTCCACAAAATACAAAATTTTCACGTATGGTTCCCGTAGCAGCAAATGTAGGTAATCGGTCCCCATGTTATTCTTATGGAGAACAATTAAAATGTTATCGCTTACTTATAAATGTTTATGAATGAAACTTGGTATGTGACTTTACTTAGAGGAGTTATAATGATATTTGCATAAAAACCCATTATTTTGTGAATATATTTCTTATGAATCCTGATAAGTGTTAATGTGTTATGTTATATATTCATTGGAAATTCGCTGAGTATGCAGGTTTGCTGCGACGGGGGTATTTAATCTTCATACTTATTAATGTATTTTTACCAATAATTAGGCTTACCTTATATTCGTCGACCTTTTGAAAGATACAAGTCTGCAAGTTTATCATAGTCCATGTCCTTTAGTATATCACTTTCTGATCACAGCACCATTAGGTCCGCCAGACGTTCTTCGTTCATTGTCGAACGCAGCCATTTGTTTATTCTCCGCATTGCTGAGAATGTCCTTTCGCATGTCGCACTGTTGGAAAGCAAGATAAAAGTAACGCACATCATTCTGTGCAAGTTAGGGTACGTTGAAGCACTGATTGTTTCTATTAAAACAGGAACTAGTTTTTTAAATGATGAAGTTTCCAAATTTATCACCATATTGTCAGCGTCATTCTTTTCTTGCACAACAAGCTTAGGGGGGCTTTCTGCTTTCAAACTTCTTATATTGACATTTGCCATATCGTAAGTGTCTGTGAAAAACATACTTTTGTCTATATTCAATCGCAAAAACTGTTCGGATGATGTCGCCAGTTTCAAGCTGTCTTCTGAAAATCTTCTCTTCATCTCATTCAACAGCAAGTCCATAACCGGATGGTAAAAGTTTGTCCTGAAGCTTGATGCTTTATCTGATGCCGCCGACCCTTTTCCATTGGAGTTTGTGCTTTGAATGTTGTCAGCGAGTCTGTGCCCAACAGGTGTAATAACGACGTAGCTGTCAAGCCTGCTAGACAGTACCCTACGCCGTTTACAGCTTTCGGGCAGGCTTACATCAGTGGCTGTGGATGTACTAGATTCACTGTCCTCAGATGGAGTTGGTACGTCGTTTGTTTTTGCAAACTGAATTACCTTCTTCCAAATCTGGTTCCATTTCTCCTCGGTTCTCCAGCTTTCCATAATCTTTATTGCTCCTTTAATGGATGACGAGCAAGAAGCGATGCTGCTGTTCTCTTTCTGTAAGGCCTTGCTCAGCACATTCACATGGGTCAAAATTTCGGAGAAAACCAAAAGGCAGACAATAAACTCTAAACTCAAGATTGAAGCAAGTATGCCTTTTGCTTCAGGCGCCCTCGCATGCCGCAAATCAGAGGCAAAATTTTTCAAAACCTCTACTATAGGCTTGAAAAGGTCTTCAGCAACAGAAACAGCAGTTGTCCTACATGACCACCTCGTATCAGATTGTTTGACAACAGTTAGAATGTGTTTTTTCTTGTCATTGGTTTCAACTTTTAATTTATTTTGCAAATATATAAACATAGCATTTGAATCAGGACTAGAAAAAAAAATTTGAATAGAGCTTGCATTGTAGAAAAAAAGTTATAAGACAGATCGTTACTGTTGCATGCAGCTACTAAAACTAAGCTTAGTTTATGCTCCATACAGTGTACACAATTGGCGTATGGATGGGACTTTTTAACGATTGCTTGGATACCATTGTTGACTCCTGACATTACTGTTGCTCCATCATAGGACAGTCCAACCAAAATAGCTGAGATTTTCATATTACTTAAAGAATCTAAAATAATTTGAGACAAACTGTCAGCATCCCGTTTGAGTGAAACATCTTTCATATAAATTAGCCTTTCTTTAATTTCATTACGGAAAAATACCGAATACAGGTACAAAGTTGCTGAGTTTTATGGGATCTTGCTGCGTCAACTAAAATAGCATAGAATTCAGCAGTATTAACTTTTATCACAATTTGTCTCAGAACTTCCTCAGAAATAATATGGATTATTTCATTTTGTGTGTTGGAACCAGTTAATTTGATGTATTGCTCATATTTCAACTTAAAAGAGGGATCGTATTTACTGAATAATTCACAAAAAGTTCTAAAAAGTTACCTTTGTTTTCCGAGTTGACAGACTCGTCATGGCCTCTTAAAGCTAAACCTTGGCGAGCCAGATAGAGCAATATGTTAATGATTTTTTTAAATACTCCTTCTTTTCAATTATTTGCCTTTTATGGCCTTCAGATACTTGCGCAAGAACATTTTCAGAGGGCGCTTTATAATTTAACCATTTAGACATGCTAAATTTATGTGTATCAAACTCGGAATGCTTATCTAATTATGCTGCTATTTTCCTCCAATTGTTCATTGCCTTTTTAGTATATGTATCCTCTTTCCCGCTTGTTTTAGAAGAGAAAATACTGCATGGTAAGCAAAAAACGGCGTCTTTCCTTATACTATATTCTAACCATTCGTAGCTGTCATAATATTTGCTATTGAAAATACGGGGTTTATCAGAAAATTCTGTTACGGGAAACTGCGGCAAAATAGGCCTGCATGGGCCGGAAGCAAGACTTCCCAAATAATTTTCTTCAACAGGTGTAGTAGGCTTATCCGTATCAAGCTGAAGCTCACCTGATAGGTTATCATTCGGCTTAAAGTGTTTTGAGGTTGAACCTTGACTTGTAGACGGAACTGATGCACAGGCACTTGAAAGATTTTGGACTTTCTTTATCTCATTTGGTTTTGAAAAAAACGATCGTATATCATGGCCACTCCCCCCGCCTCGCACTGGTTTACTAAAACTCATGATATTTCGCTTATAAATTATACACTAGTTAACTACTTGTAATAACAACTATTAAAATAAAAAGTACTACACACTGCACGAACTAATAACCAAACCGTACTGGCCACTGAGTAGCGAACGATACTACACCTGTAGAATCCAATGAATTACAAAAAAATAAAAATAACTATTTCGGGGATGTGCATCATATTCCGAGAAATCAAGTCACCACAGGTAATGGATGAGAGGAGGAGGGGGGAGGAAAGAGAGAGAGCGCGTGAGAGCAGGGTCGGTACTCGCCCTCACCGGAAACCGAAAACGTCGTCGCGTCGCACACACGCGCGCGCATGTCTTCAAAATTAAATATAGTTTAATTTTCTTTTAATATAGATAAATAATATCTATAATAATATAGATGTTTCGATTACGCGACTTAGGTCTTACTGTACTTGTTAAAAAAGTTTATTGTCCTAAACAATTTTTGATCCAAAACAAAAACATTACAAAAATATGATTCAAATTTTTTTTTAATCATAAAAAATCAGGGGGTTTCAGGCACCCCCGTAAATCCGCCCATGCTATAGTACCATTACAAATATTAATACCTCTCACGGAACTAAATTATTTAACTTAGTTAGTTCACTTGCCAGCCTTATGGTTAACCGTATCATTTACATCGCATTACTCAAAATCCTTTTAGGTACTAAAATGTAAAATATAGGTAATTAGTAGATCTAAATAAGCTCTATATATCACATAATATTTAACATTAACTGTGTTACTGTGTTGCACTGTTTGAAAAATCATTGGGGAAGTGTGGGATATTTAGAGGGATATTATAAGGTGAAGTTTGGGATAAAGTGGGATTTTTTTCTCGTGGGATATTTTTTACCGCTGAGTGGAAACACTGTAACACTGTGCGTTACTCGATTCGATTGGGTGAGCACTTTTTCGCCTACAAAATTTAGAGGTTGTTTGGTCGATATCGAACAATTTTACCAACCGGTTGTTTTATCGATTGAATGTTGACTACGATAGTAGATAGATGTTTTCGAAGTTGGAAGGAAAATGGTGGTTGTTGGAACACAAAATGAGTAGCGCTAGTAGATTTTATGAAGCTGAAACGTTCGAAGATTTTATAGAAGTTTAAGAGTTTATAGGTACTTTAAATTATGGATTTGGAAAGTTATATAACTCATAATAACTGAGTCTTTCAAGTTCTTAGCTAAAATTAAGCCTATTACTTGGGCAAGGGATGGGTTTTATTTCATACTAGTTTAATTTATGAACAATTTTTCTCTTATCACAAGTAATTTAGAGAGACCGATTAATTATCTTAACCCTACCTCGGGGTCTTTGTATTTATGATTGCAACCAATTTGTAAATTTAAAGGCCTCTTATCTGTTTAAGACCTTGTATACATTACTTAATTAACTCAGCATTACAAAGTTTATTTAAATTGGGTATATCTTTTGCCATATTAAGTGGATGTAAGGTATTTCAATTTCAAATTGTCCAATAGCCAAACTTATACTTCAACAGGCCCTAGTCGAGACAGCTTAGAACTTCCACAGTGGTTTCCATTTCCAAGTTTAACTTCTCGGCAGTCAGTCGGCAATCTCAAATCATCCAGTAGAATGAACGAACAATCGGTTGATGAAACGTTGCGGTATCGTCTGTTCGATATCGACCAAACAACCTCTAAATTTTGTAGGCGAAAAAGTGCTCAACATTCGATTGATGCAGATGCATACACGCGGTTGTTGGTTTTTGTCTTGGCTCTTGGCTTAGGTTTAGGTTATAAATTCTCGAATTCAGTATTGTTAACCAGTTACTGATTTTCAATTCAAGTGGTGGTCTTAAATCATCGAAAAGGTATTACATTGGTACTAGCTCTAATAGTGATTTTATTAAATAATTATTTATTAGTCTATACGTCATCGTTTTACCCGACTGGTTCTTTTGTTGTTTCTGGGGTTTGAGACTAGGGCTAGGGCCTGGTAAGGAATATTAAGAAAGTCACTAATTTCCTGTTAAATATTCAAAAGTGATATTGTTGTCATACCCTATTTCAGTTTTAATGTAAAATTCAACCCGAAAATCATTGTTATAAATGTAAATTTCAGCAAGAGTCTGTAAACAGATTCAGTGGACTAAAACCGGATATGCTTGTGTATTCTTAAGGGGTTATAATATGGGGAGTTTTTGTAAGAGTTTTTTTTGTAAATAAACTAATTTATTTGTCATATTTTAGCCTTTAAAGAGTGTTAAGGGTCACTAGTGAATTTTAGTTTGACGAGTCTATGACAAGGGCAAAATGTCTACGACTAGGGCCTAGGCTGATTCATGCTGTATAAAAGAGCATATAAAGAGATATTACCCTAGTTAATTTCATCAGATTGTTTTAAGAGATCATGTTCAAAGTCCTAAGCTAACACCTACAATTCATAGCCTAGGGATTCATAATAAAAATAGATTAGTTAGATTGTTTCTTTGAGGTGTAAGGCTATTGATAAAATAATTGTAGGCCTCAAAACCTAGGCCTTTAATTATAGCAATGGTCTTCGACAAGGCAGAACTGTCACAACAGCAGCCACTGATCTTGTTGAATCAGTGATCGATTCAGCTGACAACCACAAAAAAGCAATAACTTAGGCATTTTTCTAGACCTGAAATAACAATAAAACCATATTCACCGTAAACTTTAACTTAAAACCCATAATCCAAAATGTAATGATTTATAAATATAGAAATAATCACAAATGAGTGTAGCCTATTACTTAGCAAGGCCAGTGAAACAAGATCTTTAGGGCTAACAATAGATCCAAATTTAAATTGGAATTCTCATATTTTTAGAGAACATTCTCTCAAAAACCTCCTCAGATTTCTATGCATTGAGTAAGTTAGACATCATTAACTTATTTTGTGACGCCAAAACACTCAAACAGTTTATTATTCTTAAATCCACTCAATTATATCCTCCAGAATTTCTATTTAGTGCTACCCTTGATGGCTAGGCCCTATATAATGTTTGTGCAGTCCCTTTTACCATACAGCTTATTTTCTCTCATAAAACTAACAAGATCAGACTCAAGGCATGTGTTACTTTGATAACCAACATGAAATATGATAAAACATTTTTAAAGTGGTATTTTTTAGGCAAAGTATCTTTTAATATTGTTGATTTTGCAGAGAATGAATGGTGTGCCGCACCCCAGGTGGTCTGCAGGCCGGGGGCGAGGGCATAATGTGTATCCAAACCTGGAGTTCTGGGAAGATCGACCTGGTAGAAATCCTGGGGCTAGCCATGTGTAAGTTATCTGTTTTTTTGGGTACAATTCCGCAGACGTGTACCTATGATAAATTATCGAATGAAAATATCGATCGATTATAAATATCCATTGGAATTCGGTATTTATTATCGTTCGAATCAATGGTTACTATCGCTATTTCCAACAATATTTATACCGTATTAAATCATCTGTTTTGAAATATAATTTGTTAATTAACTTTATTTGTTTATGTTACTACTTAATTTCCTTGGTAAGTGAACTAAAATGAACTCTACAAGTGATAATTTTCATAGTTTAAGTATGGTTTGTAAATAAGTTTAATCTGTTTTGTTGGGTACATTTTGTTTTGTTAGCATGTGTTGTTTTTTTAAATTCGTTTCATGTTTTGTCCCTTGTTAATTTGTTAAATATATTTGGTTATTTAAGTTAAATATCATCTCATTTAATTACTAACTTATACAGTCGATTAAAAATATCGTATTTCAACTGAATTCCAATCAGTATTTATAATCAATCGATAGTTTCATTCGATAATATATCGATATTTATAATCGATCGATATTTTCATTCGCCAATATATCGTAGGTACGTCTGCGGAACTGTACCAGTTTTTTTTTTAGTAATAGTCGTTGCAATTGTTTAATAGGCTATTGTATAAGTTAATTAAAATTTTTGTATGTAGCAAAGTATTTTGTTCGAGGTCACCCGAGGATAGAGCAAGCCAATCAAAAGTCAGGTAACATCTGGTATTCTTATAGGGGAATATCACGCCCTGTAAAACCTTATATGACCACACGCCTTCAGGAAACTATAACCAGTTTCCAGTGTTGATTACAGTATCCCCTCCTCTTATCATGCTATTGGTTGAGTGAATATATGAGTTGGAGTAATTGGGGATAAAATATGGCTACTATAGACAACCATTATCATATGTGTATGCAGTCATGGCTACCCTCAAAGAGTCTCATCGAAGATGAGTGGTGCCCCAACGCATGACCTGCAATGGCACAGGCTATGTAAAATCCCAAAACTTTCTGCAAAGTTAACAAGATTTTTCATGCGCCTACTGCACCCATTGGAATCATATAAAGCCACTTAGAAAAACTAGTACTAAGAAAATTATTTAAGTAAACCAATCTTATTGAAAAACTCGCTAAATTTTAGCAATCCAAAAGAATTAATTGAATTACAACAATAGCCTGAATAGCCGGAACATATTAAACTAATATAGCTATATATAAGTTAGTGTTAATAATAATAATATTAAGCAGCTAACTAGTACAGTATAAATAACTAGTCTAAAATAAGCACTTACTAATTATAGACATTTCTAAGTGATTTATAGACTGAGATTCAAGATCCGGTGACATAATTTGTTGTATTACAAACATCTAAATATTTAGTTCTGTAAGAGAAAATCGGTCACCACGAAATATTTCGAGCTAGGAAGAAGTTAAGTTATAGGTTATGACGATTTATTTAAAGCTTGAAGTGAACCCTACTATATCAAGTGAACCCTACTTACATCTAAGTATCAAGTTCTTACACCTAACTAACTTAATTTTTCGAGCTAGGAAGAAGTTAAGTTATAGGTTATGACGATTCATTTAAAGCTTGAATTGAACCCTGTGAACCCTACTTGCATCTAAATATCAAGTTCTTACACCTAACTAACCTAATTTTTTAGCAGATTTCCCTTATAGGGAAGAAGCTATTTCTGTAGTTGGCATGGTAAGACCTAGGCCCGGGACCATGATAACTTTTCGTTTTGAGGTCCCCAGATGCCAAAAACACCATTCATTCAAAACTCTCTCTCTCTCTCTCTCTCTCTCTCTATATATATATATATATATATATATGTTTGTGTGTGTCTATGAGCACGATTACACTCGTAAAAATAGACCGATTTTTATGAAATTTGGCATAAACGTGTAAAGCAGCATTTATGACTAAGTTCGAAAACCAGACAGATCAACCTATCCGAAGGGGTATTTTGGGGGGTTTTTATCCCAAAAATGGGTTATTTGAGTTTTAGCGAATTTCCCCTATAGGGGGAAGCTATTACCGTAGTCGGCATGGTAAGACCTAGGCCCGGGACCATGATAACTCTTCGTTTTGAGGTCCTCAGACCCCAAAAACACCATTCATTTGAAACTGTATATATATGTGTCCGTGGGTGCGATAACTCTCGTAAAAAAGGTCCGATTTTGATGAAATTTGGTACAAACGTGTAAAGCAGCATTTATGACTTTAAGTTCGAAAACCAGACAGATCGACCTATCTGAAGGGTAATTTTGGGGGGGGTTTGTACTCCAAAAATGGGTTTTTTGAGTTTTTTACATATAATTTTTGAAACAGTAAAATTTTATTTTTTTTTCCATTGGAATCAGCTTAAAAAGACGCACAATTTGGTGTTTTAATCATTGCTCTACGTCAATTGGTTACTTAGATATTGAAAGTGTTAAAGACAGTACGTTGTCCAATGTTATGGAAGATAAGAAAAATTGTATATCTCGCTTATTTATCAACTTATCCTGATGAAACTTGGTATATTGCTTCATTTCATTGTGGTCTATTGATATTTGCACAAAAACCCATTTTTTGGCCGATAGTTCCGGTAACAGCAAACCTGCAAACTCAGCCCAATGTTATTCTTATGGAGAATAAGTAACGTGTTATCTCCTTTAATTATGAACATAAATTAATAGGACTTGGTATGTGGCTTTACCTAGTTGAGTTATATTGATATTTTTATAAAAACCCATTTTTAGTGTTCCTTATTTCAGCAAACCTGCATACTCAGCCGCCATGTTGTTCTTATAATAGAGAATAATTAAAATGTCATAAATCGTTTATTTATGAATGTATATTGATGAAACTTGGTGTGTGGCTTTATGTGGTATTAAGATGCATATATATGCATTGGAAATTCGCTGAGTACGCAGGTTTGCAGCTACGGGGGTATTTTACATATACTGTTTGAAAAAGTCTAATTTTAGTTTTTTCATTGGAATCAGCTTAAAAAGACACACAATTTGGTGTTTTGATCATTGATCTACGTCAAATGGTTACAGAGAGAGTATTGAAAGTGCTACTCGTTGCCCAATCTTATTCTTATGGACAATAAGAAAAATTGTATATCTCGCTTATTTATCAACTTATCCTTATGAAACCTTTGTATATTGCTTCATATCGTTGTGGTCTATTGATGTTTGCACTACAACCCTTTTTTTGTCGATAGTTCCCGTAGCAGCAAACCTGCGTACTCAGCTCCTATATTATTCTTAACCCGGCAGAACTGACTTTGATTTGAAAACATGATGACTGACTCACGGTGTTTTAGACCAGGTTTTTTAAAAAAAGGCAGTATATTGAAAAATGATGTGTTTATTTGTACAAAAACTCCACAAAAGTCCTTGACATTAGTTGTTGGACTATTTTATATATGAAATATGTGCACAAAAAATATTTATGTAACATAACAAAATAATCGTTTTAATCGCACTACCATAACAATTATTGTTATTGCGTTAAAAAACGTCCGTATATTGTACATCGATGTGTTTATTTTTACGAGAACCCCACAAAAGTCTTGTACATTAGTGATTTGAATATTTTATATAAGAAATATGTGCATAAAATATATCTATGTAACATAAACAAATAATTGCATGAATCACACTACAAAAAAGTTATTGTCATTGCGTTAGAAAAAAATAAATAAGAAGTAAAAATGTTTCAAAACTGAATTCTTAACTTAAAATATTATAATAACAATTATATACACACACACACACACACACACATATATATATATAAAACTTTAAGTACATATATACTGGGTGGCGCAAAAAGAACGCATGAATTTGAGTTGAGTAGTCAGAGGAGCGGAGTGGAGGGGCGGGGGCTGGTTGTTTTGTAGGTTAGGGCGTCCAGTTTTAGTAGCAATGGCGCAGTGGACCGTAGCGCATCGCGTCTTTGCTGTTGAACATTTCTTCAACAGTAATGAATCTGTTATTACTGTTCAACTGCTTTTCTGCACACAGTTCAACGTTCCGCAAAATGGTTCGATACCTGATCGCAACACAATACTTCGTTGGGTTACCTCTTTTCGCACAACTGGATCAGTTATGAAGCAGAAGTCGTCTGGTCGTCCTCGCACGGCGCGAACTCCACAAAATGTCGGCAGAGTAAGGGCGTCTGTTCTTCAAAGTCCTCGCCGCTCCACTAGGCAGCGCACTCCAACTCTGGGCTTGTCTCGACGTTCGCTGCAGCGCATCCTGAAGGATGAGTTAAAATTTCAGCCTTACAAAATTATGATCGTACAGAAGATTTATGAACGTGATTACGAACAACGGAGACTGTTTTGTGAGAGAATGCTTGATGTTCTTGCCACTGATGATGTTTTGTTAATGATGAGTGATGAAGCACACTTTCATTTGGACGGTTATGTCAATAAGCAAAACTGTCGCTATTGGGCAGCAGAAAACCCAAAAGAATTGCACCAAAAACCACTGCACAGTGTAAAAGTGACCGTTTGGTGTGGAGTTTCGAAAGTGGGAATCTTTGGGCCTTACTTTTTTGAGGAAGGTGGTGTTAGTGTAACCGTGAACTCTAAACGATATGTTGCAATATTACGCAATTTTATGCGGCCACAACTTGCAACCTTAGGGATCAACAGAGCAGAAATGTGGTTCCAACAAGACGGAGCTACAGCACACACGGCTAATGATTCCATGGCAGTTGCGCGAAGGATGTTTTCTCGACATTTGATTTCACGTTTCGGCGATATCCACTGGCCTGGACGCTCCCCAGATCTCAGGTGTGTGATTTTTTCCTATGGGGATACTTGAAAAGCAAAGTTTATTGCAACAAACCCCGTACGATAGGAGACCTGAAAGCTGCAATACGGGAAAAAATCACAGCTATTTCCAACGAGACATTGTCAAAAGTAATGGAAAACTTTGAAGAAAGACTTTTGTGTGTATCGACGCGGAAGGACGCCATCTGTCTGAAGTAATCTTCAAAAAGTGATCAGTTCATTACAAACAGTGCATATCGATATACCAATGAACAAAGTCATAAATTGGATAATCCAAACATTGTATTGACGTGAGTCCATTTTGTATGTAATCACAATAAAGCAAATTATACTGGTTTGAAATTCATGCGTTCTTTTTGCGCCACCCATTATTAGTTATAAGTATAAAATACCCCCGTCGCAGCAAACCTGCGTACTCAGCGAATTTCCAATGCATATATATGTGACTCACTACTACATAGAGCTACTTACCAAGTTTCACAAAAATACATCCATAAATAAGTGATATATAGCATTTTATTTATTCTCCATAAGAATAACATTAGGGTTGAGGACGCAGGTTTGCTGCAACGAGGAAGATAAGTAATATGTTTTTTTGCAATTATCAATATAACTGAACCAGGTGAAGCTATATACCAAGTTTTATTAATTTAGGTTCATAATTAAGGGAGATATACAACTTTACTTATTCTCCATATGAATAACATGGGGGCCGAGTATGCAGGTTTTCTGCTACGGGGCTATCAACAGTTTGTGCTAATATCAATATACCACAACTAGTTGAAGCCACATACCAAGTTTCATTAATATACATTCAAAAATAATCGAGATATAGAATTTTATTTATTCTCCATAAGGATAACATTGGACAACGTACTGTGTTTAGCACTTTGAATATCTCTGCAACGATTGGACGTAGAATCCCGCTTAAAACACCAAAATGTTTGTTTTGTTGAGCTAAACACATTAATAAACAGAAATGTGAAGTTATTAGTAAAATTATCTGAGAAAAATCTAAAAACCTTTTTCCCATAAGATTAACATGGGACACGTTTTTTTTGATTTTTTCCACAACCACTTAACCTAGGTTAATGATTCAAAATACTAAATTATTTGTTTTTTTAAGCTCTATAAAATGGCTATAACCAAAATTGAGTGTTTTTAACATTTTGGGGTCAAATTTGCAAAAAACCGATTTTTGGAAAATTGTAAACCCCCATAAAACCCCCTTCCCATAGTGCGATCAATCTGGTTTTCGAACTTAAAGCCATAAATGCTACTCTCCACATTTGTGCCAAATTTCATCAAAATCGGGTGTTTCTTTCAAAAGTTATCGCGGTAACGGACACACACACATATATATATATATATATATATATATATATATATATATATACATATATATAAATTTGAACGAATAGTGTTTTTGGCATCTGGGGACCTCAAAACAAAAATTTATCATGGTCTGGGGCTTAAGTCTTACCATGAGACCTACGGTAATAGCTTATTCCCTATAGGGGAAATTCGCTAATATATAAAAATTACAAATATTTTCTTTCCTTAAGAAATTGAAAATTAAGTATACCTAAAATAAAATAAAAATCTTAAAATTAAATGGGATTTCTGTAAAACATCTGTGTAACTGTCTTGTGTTTCCATTTAGCACTGTAGCACCTTATTCACCGTCACTGGTTTTGATTTCTTCTCCTTCAAAGCAGTTGACACATTGAGACACCGTGTGCTCCTTGCATACGAATCCTCTACACAGATTACATCTTGTTTTGGTTTTGCGATCTTTCCGCCAACAGCATTTGAAGCATCTGCCTTCCATGACACCATCATCAGGAGTAGCGACTCATGCCTGTGGTCTTTCTAATCCGAGAAGCCGACAAATCAACTCTTTTGTGAGTCTAGGTGTTCCTTTGACGGAGATTCTTGTTGTCATATAGTCTCGGCATAACTCCAGTCCCAGGTTCTTTAGAAATGACCTCCTATCAATTGGTTGTCCGCTGTTAGCCTTCAAAATGATGTATGCATTCATTGCGGTTACACTTAGTAATGCATAGAACACGGTCATAGACCATCGGTTTGTTATTCTAGACACTGAATAGTGTTCCTTGTACCCATCGACTGTGTCAACACCCCCCTTGCTGCTATTGTAAAACAGAACAATTTCTGGCTTACCAAATGTGGGCGAATCTACATCCATGTCTGTCATATCATCATCATGCATAGAAGAGATCAAAATTACATTCTTCTTCTTTGATCCTTTGTAAGTAACCATGGTACATCCATCTCGAAATCCGAATTTAGAACTTCCCACTGGCATGTCTTTCATATCAATAAAGTCTCGCGGAATCTCTTTCTTGTCCTTTCGAAGAGTTCCTACAAGTGTGAGTCTATTTTCACACAACAGTTCATAGCAGAGAGGAATGGAAGTAAACCAGTTGTCTGTGGTTACATTTCTCCCACTACCGGATATAGGCTCTACCATACGTTTGACAACGCTTTTTCCAGAGTTATCTACTTTATGTGGGCCATCAGGTTGCTTTCCGGCATAAATTTCAAGTTTACTTGTATAGAAAGTCCTTGCATCGCAAAGTGCAAATATTTTAACCCATATTTTGCGGGTTTGTTCCGAATGTACTGTCGGAAATTACATCGGCCCCGAAAAGCCTCCAACATATCATCTACTGTAACATATTTGCTTAGAACATAATTATTTATGTTTTTCTCAACAATTGTTTCAAATTAATCCCTTATTGGGGCTAGCCTGTCAAGTAACTTTCTCTCTTCCCTTGTGTTTATGTCATCGAATCTGAGAGCACGAAGGAGAAATTGAAATCTCTCCCGTGACATTGCTGCTCTGAAAAACTCTACACCAAATCCAGCATCCGACCACAAGTCCCTTATATTTAGATGGGACAATTTTAGCATAACAGAAGTAAATAGCAGCCCAAGAACAGCTTTTATTTCAGTAGCAACTGTCGATTTGCAGTTATGATCGTTGCTAAAGTTATCCTTGTTTGCCTGAATCCAAATATTAGTTTTGTCAGCTATGTCATTGATAATTTCATCGGTGAAAAAAAGTTGCCTTTTACAGGGGTTTTGGCTACTTTTGTTTCATTAGTTGATGACCCATTCTCATCCTCAAAATATTTCTATTTCGAGCTAAACTTTGTCGAGTAGGTTGAATATCCCAGAGCATTTTGGAATCTACTTATATAGGCTAATCTACCACTCATTCGTTCAACAATAATATCCTCTAGTCTACTCTTTAGTGGAATATTTTCTAAATCATCAAAATCTTTCTCTAGTAAATTACCGGGAATTTCATCGGCTTGATCATATACTTCCTCCAAGGAAATGTTTTCTCCATCGCCATCGCCACTGTAATGTTCGTCTATGACTAAAATACCTTCTAAATCCTCGTTGTCGTCATTATAATAGATGTTTATGTTTTCATTAGTGTCCTCATCGTCAAAAAGTTCTCGACGAAAAGCTCCAAGAGGTCTTGTTATAAGTTCGTGGTCCTCTTCTTGTTCTAGACTCAGCAGAAGCCTATCAATCCGATTGCGTTCAACGGAGTTCATGTTAAATTTTTCACACAACAACGTTTTTCATACAACTATTATCCTTGACATAATTTTCACTATTCACACAAGTCACTAATTCCAATGCCGCGAGAACTAATTAACGGTCGAACACACCGGCTATTCCGAGACGCACTTACTGACTCAAGGTCGAAAACACCTGTCCTCTACGGAATCGTTCATTGAACTGACTGTAAGGGTTAGAGAATGACGGGAAGTGAGTCTTGCTGTTCCTGGAAAGACGCGCGTGAGGTACGGTGACAGCCAGCACTGCCGACACCCAACAAATATAATTTTTATCAAAAAACTACTAACCCGGTCTTTTCGACAGTTAAGTCAGTCCTCGCGGGTTATGGAGAATAAGTAATGTGTTATCTCCCTTAATTATGACCATAAATCAATAAAATTTGGTATAAAATATATTTTGGCATTATGGCTTTCTTTACCTTCTTGAGTTATATTGATATTTGTATTGAAGCAGTGTCTTTTTTTTCGCCTATTGGCTGTTGTTTATATTAGTTTTGCTTCTTTATATATTTAAAAATTGTTGTTCCGACTTGGGTCTCTGTTTTGTACTTGATATCCACAAGTGCGGTCAACATTGAGCAGAGCTCTTTACTTTAATCTTTTATCTCAGGGTCGCTTAATTAAAATATTAATTTAATGTGTATTTTAAGTAAAAACAATTGTTAAGTTTCAAAATTAAGATTTCTTTATTGCATACCTTAAAATGAAAATGCAGACAGTGAAAACTAGAATTTAATAATATTGTAAGTTTACGTCAATGTTAAATTTAATTGCTAGACATAATATAAATGCACAGATAAGTTCACTGAATGGTGATAGAACTCCACTTAGCTGTTTGATCCCTCCTCGTGTCGTACGCCTTGGTGCTCGAAGATTTCGCCCATCTGTCTGTCTCAGCTTCACGCGAGTTCGATATTGGAATTCTATGCGGTTACTCGGTTATTCACAGTCAAGTTCAAATAATTTAACCCGCCTCAATATACTGTCTATCAATGATCTTCAGCGGTACAATAGTTTATTTTACTGAACTAGCACTTCAGTTTCAATAGTTAGTTCCGGAACACTCCCGTCACACAAGTGTTTATATCGGGGACTTTTTATTAAGTTATTAATACACGACTGGCTCGGGTTCTGAACGAATAGTGTCTAATATACGAATTGCTGCCCGAGGGTTGTATACACACTCTAGCACAACTGGTCGTCGCGGGTCTTGAACGAATAAAAGTCTAACACTCGACTGACCGCCTTGGGTCCTGTAAGCTGAATTTGTCTAACACACGACTGACTGCCTCGAGAGCTCGGTATAAAGCTATCACGACTGGCCACCTCGAGGGCTCGGTAAGAAGTGCCTGTAGCTCCGCGCATCTCCCCGGCGGTGGGATAGGTCACGTGGTCGTTCAACCAATGAGATACGTCCCTTGGGGACTATTTCATAAAACCACTGACGGTAACTCTCCGTTCCCGTGATTCCCGCGTTTCATA
The DNA here is from genome assembly GCA_963675035.1 of Allygus modestus. NCBI lineage: Eukaryota > Metazoa > Arthropoda > Insecta > Hemiptera > Cicadellidae > Allygus > Allygus modestus. Next base: position 158,897,349 of record OY776111.1, read on the forward strand.
TCACTACGCGCTATGACTCACTACTTTTCTCGTCGAGACTTGAAAATGTTTTAACCGTTGGTTGCGACTAAATAAATCTTACCCGACTTTCTGATTCTATATTTTAATATTATCTTACGCTGTTTGTTTAAATGATTTTAATTATTACAATAAATAAGTTAATTACTTTTAAGGTTTTCGAACCACCACAGTATAAAACCCCATTTTTTGTGTTCCTTGCTTCAGCAACCCTGCATACTCAGCCCATGTTATTCTTATGGAGAATAATTAACATGTCATAAATTGTTTATTTATGAATGTATATCGATGAAAATTGGTGCGTGGCTTTATGTGGTATTAAGATACATATATATGCATTGGAAATTCGCTGAGTACACAGGTTTGCTGCTACGGGGGTATTTTTTATTTTCTTCATTTTAGCGAATTTCCCTTATAGGGAAGAAGCTATATATGTGAGTGTCCGTTACCGCGATAACTTTTGAAAGAAACGCCCGATTTTGATGAAATTTAGCGCAAACGTATAGAGTAACATTTATGACTTTAAAGTTTGAAAACCAGATCGATCGGACTATGGGAAGGGGGTTTTAAATTGACGTTTTGTAAAAGAAAACAACAAAAAACTTGATACTTGGATATAAGAAGGGTTCACTTGATAACGGGAGGAGTTTCCTTACCTCCCGAAACGTGGTGTAGTTTTAAATGCTAGAAATGCTTTTTTGTTTTCAGATTTACCCCCCATATTATTCATTAAAACACGTGTCTAGATATGCAGATGTGAAAACTGGGTTTAGATTTTCTATTTAGGCCTCAGGGCTCTGCCCCACTTCCAAGTCCCTAAGATATTCATATTGAGGAGAGTTTTATTTGGTTTATGACACATGTGCTTATTCTTAATTCAATTAAATAAAGTAAACAGCTGCTATCAGGATTATACATAGCTACAGAATGTCATAATTATTTTGTTTACTATTTAACTAATTACTATTCTCACTTCTCAAAACGGGATGCGTAAGCTGCGTAATGGAAATTCTAGTAATGTATTATTTTAACTGAAGCATGACTGGATAAAGAGGCAGAACCAACACAACTGAAGGTTTCAGCATGTTAAAATCAGATAGCTGCTTAAATCGGTGTTTTTATCTACATTGATAGTGCGTTTTCAGTGTCCGGCCGTCAGCTGCTCCTGAGAGGTGTGGCCACGTCCTTATCACTGTTGTTCAACTGGGAAGACATATCTTTTGAAGTTCTTGCTATCTACAGAAGCCCAAACTCTAGTTTGCCGATTTTCGTTCCCGGGCTGAACACGTATCTCAATAAAAACTGCAGTAGTGACAAATTTAGAATAGTCGTCGGCTACATTAATTGCGATATTCTAAATGTACAACCAAATTTATACAAAGAAAAACATTCAGACATGCTTTTTGAAGCCGGTTTTATCCAATGTATGTACAAAATAACGCGCCCTAGTAGTAATAAATGTCTGGACTATTTTTGTGTGAAATCGCTTAGTAATATCTTCATTGAGTCTGCAATTATACAGACTTTAATAATAGACCATTATCCAATTTTTCTAAATTAGGAGACTGCAAATTTAATTGTGTATCAATGGATAAGGGATACATAAATATATGAGTTAACTGGAATCAAGTTCAATCATGTTTGTTGCCTCTCTGGGATCTCGATTGGCTGGTGCCATTGTTCCTTGTGACACTGTTTTGGTTGATACCGCCGACCCTGCTGTCAATTCCTCATTCACAATCCACCCAGTAACAGAACAAGCAGTTATCAATGTTGTTTCTAGTTTAAAAGTTCAAAGTGGTGGAAGTGGTTCAAAAGTTATTTTGAAAACAAGTTGCTCAGGCTGCACTCCTGCGATGGTCAAGGGGTGGCGGCCCGTGACTGTGGGGTCATTGGACGTCTGGACCAGTAAAAGTATCTAGGTGTATACTGATAGTAAATTAAGCTGGATTTAACACGTCCAGTGCTTAAAGCAGAGACTCAGAAATATGGTTTATGCTTTAATTAAATTTAGTGGTATTTTACCTTACTGTGGATCAGAGCAGAACAGTGTATTATGCCTTTGTGCAGTCGATACTGCAGAATGGTAGTCTGTCGTGGGGTGGCGTCTCAGCCGTGGCATTGGAGCCGTTGGCGGTCTCACGGAGAGCAGTAATAAAAGCAATATTAAATAGAGACACCAGATTTCCTACTCACCATTTTCTTATAGGTTTTTCATTCTTTGATGGCTATTTCAATTCTTTATTAAGTTATGGAATTATTGTTTGGGGAGGAGCATCTTCAGTGAAAAAAGTACTTATGGTAGGTAAAAAAAAATATTGAAAATATTGACCATGTCCCCTCCAGAAAATCATATGTGCAAATTTTCAAAAATTTTCAAGTGTAACTGTTTCTTTATATATTTATACCCTTATTTTGCAAGTTTTTAAAAATAAAGACAAATATTTTAAATATAACAAATGGCCAAATTATGGCCATTATACTACTTATAATACTAGAAATAAATATAAAATCCTGCATTATCATTTACAAAGAACAAAACAATTGGAAACAAGGAGCCTACTTTCTATAGGGAGATGAGGATTTTGAACAAAATTCCAAAAGGGTAGGAGCTTTGAACATTTTCCAAATTAATTAAGACCTTTCTCAGAAATAAATAGCCCATCATACATTTTATAAGTTTTAAAATGAAAATTTGTATATTCATTAATCTTATCTCGAGTCAATTTTTCATTTGACTTATTGCATTTTACTTATAGTTAGTAAGGCTTGACTAGTATCCTGTTTGAGCAGGAATGTTCCTATCTCCATAAAATGTTATGTGACATTCAAATAAATTAAATTTTTGTGTTTTTTCGTTTGACAATTAGGCCTATATATCAACACCTAACTTAATTATATTTTATCTGTAACAATACAACTGAACTCTTTTCAAATTTAGAACACCAATATCCTACTCGAAACAGATTGATATTTTATGGCTATAGCACTCCTAGACGTGCAATAACAAGAGCAAATTCCTTTTAAATGCAGCTGGGTCGGAATAGGCCTGTCTAAAAAATGAGAGTGGAAAGGGTTAAAGTAAGTACTGTGTTTGAATTCCGCTGTTAAGATGCAGGAATGCCAACCGCAGCGCTGTAACGGATGATTTTATAAACAGTACTTACTTTAAAAACACACCTCGAAAATAATTACCATTTAGACAATGCATATCAAACATCAAGCCTATAGTGCTGATGTAGCAGCTATTTTCTCATTCTATCATCATACTAATTGCTGATGTAGGAGCTATTTTTTCATTCTATACCATCATACTAGGTTCAGTAGAACCTCGATAGTTCTACGCTTTGTGGACTAAAGGGGTATCGGACTATCAAAATGTCAAACTATAGGGAGTATATGGAACATTTTAACAGAGGGAGTATTAAAACACGAGTTTAATTTAGAAAGTAGAGTAACACAAATTTAATGAAAACAGAAATTTAAAACTAAACAAAAAGAAAATAAATGTAACTGAAAAAATTGACTCCCGCAGCGTCTCAAGCGAATTGACTTGACCTACTTACTGGGAAGGGTGGGGAAGGAGGTGAATAGGACGTGGTAGGGGGTAGGAAGGATGAGTTATTTATAGAAAAGGCGGTGGCACACGTTTGCGAAAACAATAAGCAGGCTTCGGACACTGAACACTGTCGGTCGCCGCTACTATTATGTCATGTCGTCATGGCCCTTGTCGAAGTATACAGACTGTCGAACTATTGAAGTTCTACTGTAACTGGATTGCTCCTAAAAATGTGTAAATATATAAATACCCGGTGGTATTGTATTTTGATAGTTGCTACATTGTTCTGTGACAAAACAAATAAACCCTTGTTTGTTAATCCCATAGATAAATTATTTTAAAAAGGTAGTAGGCCTACGTTATTTTTATTGTTAATTCAGATTTTTTTAACTAGGCCTACTCTTAATTAATTAATATTCATTTCTATTATCTCTGTTGTCAATACTTATAATAACATAATTTTCAAGTCATCCCATTCAGCTAGGTACCTGAAACCATATATACAATGAATGCAATATACTTCCTTAACTGAATATATATATATATCAGAAACTAGAGTACATAATTGGCTAATATAATGTTTCTCATTTTAGCATCACTGCATTTTTTACCTTTTCCTACTAGATGGTGGGCCAGAGTGCATCATTAATAATAAATCTACACAATTTGTAATTTACATTTGTTATTAACATTTATTCTCATTATAAATTATTCTTTTATTCAAAACATGAGACCTTTGTTGAATTTTTCCTTTTGGAAATCCCCATTGACAGATAATACTCAAGGTAGGATATGAAGAAAAATACCAAGCAAGCCAACCACTGATAACCAGTAAAGTCATGCACTTGACTTGTTCCTGTCTGTTGTAATGCATTGTGTACTGATTATTTTTTAAGTTATAAGGAGTAATTGTCATATTGTATTTTACAAAGAATTTTATAGTGAGTGGGCATTCAATTAAATGTGTGGTATTTAAGTTTGATACATCTAATACCTTTAGTTTTTCATTAGACATGGAGTGGTAAGACATTACATTATTTCTTCCTTTTTACTTTCTCCCCCTTATACGTAGTATATGGAGAAATTATTGTTTTTGTCAAAATTTTTGAATTTGAGTTGTTAGTGGAAATATTTGTTTTGGTGCTCCCTGAATACAAAAAGTGGTTTTTATGTAATGTCTGTCCGTGTGTGTGTTTGGGTCCGTACACTCTACCGTACTTTATATAATAAATAAATAATAATTTAAACATTAAAATGGGCTAAAAGGGAGAAAGTATGTGTCAGTTTCCTGATCCCGTTTATTATTGTTGATTAAGAATACCAACTTTATAGGCATAAGGCAAACAAGTTTTATTTAACGACTAAGAACATGCCGATTATGTAAGTATAATACAATACAGCATATATGAAATAAAAAAAAAAATACTTTCAAATATTCAAGTAACTTACAAATTCTATTACTTAAAAACCTCTGTATCCTATTAAGTTTTAACACAAGTTGGACACTTTATTATTAAGTAGAAAACTAGAATTTCATTTCATTTCATTTTGTATTAGGGTACGTGTACACCGGAGCCGGGATACAAGCATACTCGCATTAATGCATAAAAGACGGGTTATTTCAGCCAATCAGAAGCTCGGAACTAGGATGGTAGCCGGGGATTGAAGCAGTGAGCAAGGGTCAGATCTAGGATCAGATCCAGGATTGTTTCTGGATGTAAACAAAGGAGGTTGCTATGTCCATTTATCATCTGATTAAACAAAAATCGAATCATGTGTTTAGAACCATGTATACTTAAATACTCTTCTCTATTTACATTGAAGTATTTACTGAATAATGGATTTACAAGCACACAGCCTACATTAATGAAATGTTGTAAAGACAGAGTTTTAATCGATTGATTGATCGATTATTGATTATTTGATCGAGAATAGTACAACTTAAATGGAGCCTAGTTTATGAATACGTTTTGTAATTATAATTTAATGTTTTATGTAGATTGGGGAATGTCTTGCGACGGAAGTAAAGTTTATGTGGAAATAATATAAATGTTATTAATTATATAGCTGTAAATATTTGTTGTTATTCTACTTTATTTCTTAAATAAATACCTATTTGAAGGTTATAACCTAAGTTACCGTTTAAAACGTGATATTCTTTTGAGCTAAACATATTTTTCTATGTGAAAACTACGTATAGGTTATTAGGCCTTTATCAGGCCAATACATTTTACATAATCTCATTATTATGTTATAAATTTATTTTATAGTGAGTAGCCCACTCATAAGCCAAGGATTAAACTGTAGGTAAAAACCGTCCAACCTTTCTTACCAGAAATCATAACTTACTGTTGACGCTGATTGTTGGAGGGAGTTATTGTTTAGGCCCTCGCCCTCAACCCTTCAGTCGTCCGTCTAACTACAACTTAGTGACATCTCGGAGGCTCACGATTAGATTCATTTTCAGACTGGATTCATTTAATTAAGATTCGGTTGATTTATTTACGTCCAGTTTTAGATATTGTTTCACCGATTGATTTGCCAACTGACAATAAATTCAGTGATCTACAACAAGTGTTTTTACAGAACCTAATTTGCGTAAAAAGTACGGTACGTAGTTGCGCCGCCACACTTACTTTTCATATTGATCAAAAAATAATTGTTATCAGTTGTTAAAATCTTTCTATTGAAAATAGCTCGTCTTCATTACAAGATTTGACTCTTTTTTATATATTGAAAAAACAAACAAAAACATATTACTAAATAGAAAGATTACAATACATTTAACAACGTTTACAATTAATGCAAAACGAGCTACTTCCCGCAATATTTTGCTGATATGATCCTCGTAACAGCTGTTTATTGAATCAGGAAAAACACATGTCATAAACCAAATAAAACTCTCCTCCATATGAATAACATGGGAACTTGGAAGTCCCGTGGGGCAGAGCCCTGGGGCCTAAATCGAAATTATGGCTCGACACTATCTTAAAACTTGAAATTATCTTTTAAATGAAAAAAAAAACATCAAAATCGGTTAAGTATTAACTTCAGGAAGTGGGCGAACAAAAAGCAGGAATTTTTTTAAAATATGTAGATAGTTCAAAACATGATTTAAAACCAATGATTTTACTTATTTTGTATTTGATTTGAAACAAATATTTCCAAACAGCTGACTAAAATTATAACAGGTGAGTATACCGGCATACCCCCCTACCCGGCATACCCCGCTTGTATACCGGCATAGATCTAGGATCAGATTCAGGATCAAAGCTACCATCCAGGGTACTAACCCGGGTCCATTCCCGGCTCCGGTGTGCACATACCCTTAGTTTAACAAGGTTCACATTTTCTGGAAAGTCAGAGAAAAAGTTGAAAAATGCCAGAAGTCAAGGAAACTGCTTAATCTATATCTATAAATATAAAGATCGATAATACCCCAGGCCAAACATACAACCACAATATCTGGAACCTACATTCTTTCCATAACAGAAGTAACCACTAAGAAATGATTTTAAGAATTGTCCATAGGGCTCCGCCCCACGGGGAGTCAAAAGTTCCAATCCAGTACATTTATTTTTGTTTGAGCTGATGAAAATTCAAACAGGTGATCATGATTCATAGTAGTTCCACGGGATAACCACAGAATGCAGCGCACACTACAGGTTTTATTCCCGGGTGAAACCGGGTACGATGGCAGCTAGTATTTTATATGGGTCAGGGAAAGATTTTGATTTAATCGTAAACGCAAAGTGCTACTGTGCAAAAATTAAAATTTTTTATGTTTTAAATTATTACCTGTAATAAAAGTGTACATTCCAATTCACGAGGAAGAGAAAAGTCTTTTTTTAGTTAAGGAAAGTCAGAGAAAATTAACTTTTATTAGTCAGGAAAATTATTAACCAAATAAGTGTGAGTTATGTTTAGAAAAACTCACGTTATTGGAAGCGAGGCAATAATTTAATTTTATCAGTAGGGGCTTTTCTTGTATGTGCACCACCAGTCAAACTCACTACTCTAACAATTACCACCACCATGAGTAGGCTACAATAATTTCCTTATATCTGCTCCACCTGATATCGTATTTCTCAAAGTTGTATCACTATCTTTTGAATTAAATTACTGTGGCTGTAATTTATTATGAATGTAATTTCCTAATATTTTGTTTTCTCTTTTTTTGCAGGAGACGAGACCCGGTCTCCAATAATTTCAAACTTCACGTGAGATCAATTCCTTCAAGCTGGAATCTGGTAAAGTTACTTTTGTTGAAGTAAATATTTCTATGTCATTGTGTTGTTTCCTTGCAGTTAAAAAAACAAGTTCTACATTTAATGCAATAATATGACCGAGCTTAGTTTAAAATTAAAGCTAAGTCATTCATTTAGACACCTTCCTGTCTTTGCTAAGAACCTTAATTTTAAGTCGAGTTTAGTTCGTGCAGGGTAATATTGTTTGCTGAGCAGTCCTAATCAATATTTTTCTTATTGCCTTGGTGACATTTTAAGGTTGCTTAGAACAAAAATCTTCATCGTAAGTTGAGAGTTTTGCTCATGCAAGGTGATACTGGTTGCTCAGGAGTTCTAATCAATATTTTCATCATTGCCTTGACACCCTAAGTTGCTAAGAACCTTAATATTAAGTTGAGACTATTGCTCGTACAAGGTGTCATTGTTTAACACGTTCGCTGTGGGAACTCGCCCTGGGCTTAGTCCCGTGACGCGGCAACTGTTCCGATAGGCGCGGTCACATTTTGAATTCCCAGCTAACGAATGGCAAAAACACTGTAGTAAGGTGCTATACTGTGTTACAACACTACTAGACGTAATTCTACATAGCCAATAGGTAGCAGCACAATCCAGATAGCAGTAGGTCAACCAGAGTTGCCATCTGAAGGAACGAAGTGGGACGATAACGAATGCGGGGAAGTCCCGTGAGGGCCGGGATATTGGGAGAAATTACCTGCCAACATTCCTTAAAATAAAGCTCACATTCTAAGCTACACACTACAACAATCGTCTACACTGTGCGCCACTCTGTAGCACACTGAACCGGTAAACTTTGTGTTGACAGAGCCTGGGCAGGCCCGTAATCTGCAGCTAACGTGTAAAGATGTTACTTTTAAGGGGCTTAGGGTTTCTTATTGTTTACCTAACTAACTCGTCTAACCCAAGTTTATAGAAAGAACCTGCGAAATTTTAATTATTGTTTTTATAATTTTGTATTAATCACTGTTGTATTGAGATATACTTTGAATCTTCAATATTATCTGTATTTTTAAATACAAATATCAATTTTTATTTCTATTTTATATACTCTTTTCACAGACCATATTTGAGAACGTATTCAGTAGGTGTGGTGAACCGAAGAATATCTACATTAATCCACAAAGGGGTCCTAACACACTGACATGGGGTTTCGTGGAGTATGAAAACTATCAGTAAGTATTTTATTATTAATTTAATTTATTATCTAGTTCTTGGAATAGTGCCAAGTTTGTTATTTTATTCCGTTTTATTTTATGAAATAAATTAGCTACACATATATTTCACTTTATCGGTAGCTGAACATTTTAATTAATACTATACTTTGTAAAACCAAAAGTAGCCAAAACATTACATCAGATCGCAATCGATGAGCAGTGTTAGAGTAAAGCATTACGACTCTTAAAATTTGTGTGGGTTATAAAAAACAAAAACCCTTCTAAAAATTAATGAAACTAGGCTGTGTTTTATTTGAACATACGGTTTATATTTTGGTTTGTAAAATATCACTACACAACTGAATCAACGACTTACCTTATTGACTGTAATACGTGTTCAAATGTTAAAATAAGGGCTGTGTTAATGAAAATAATTGAAATCATCAAATTATAGACTGAGTGTTTGCAAACTACAATCCCAAACTACATCACAATGTCATTTGTTTCCTATGGAAATATATATGTACCTATATATGTATGTTTATACTCCATTGGTCATATTACTTTCTCCCCCTATAAAGAAAGTATTTAAGTATAAGGAAAACGTATTGTTTTCGTCAAAATTTTGAATATTCATTTTGGTGCTCCCTGAACTCAAAACAGTGGTTTTTATGTGATGTCTGTCTGTGTGTGTGCCCGTTTATGTGTGTGTGTGTGTGTGCCCGTTTGTGTGTGTGTGTGTGTGTGTGTGTCTGTATTTACTCAATTGTAGCATCATGGACGTGCACATAACCACACTGTGATATCGTGGTCCAATTGTGGCATCTCACATACGATGCTACAATTTTTATCGATAATTTTGAGGTTAAAATGCCAAAATAAGTCAAACAAATTCAAGTTGCCACTTTTGAGTTTCCATCAGGTGTTTAAGAAGCGCCAAAATTCACTGGATTATGGCATTTCGCCGGCTTACCAGGCCTGATCAAGGCAGTCGGTTCAAGTTTTATTAAAACTGACTTGTTTAGCTTGCTTGATCAAAGTTTCCTAAGTTAATCAAATCTGTTTTAATTTGATAGTTTTTAACACTTTCGCTGCTGCAAACATGTTTAAACATGACATTTTCATAAGTTTCTATGTTGAGAAAAAAAACTATCGGGGTCCGCAGCAGCCAACGTGTTAATAAAGTTTTATCAAGTACAAGGAACACATTTTTTTCAAATCCGAACCAGTCGGCGTTAACACATTTTACACCTTCGTTTATTTGCATGAGAATTATAAACTTGTTTTGGTGTTTCAAAGCGATCAGTTAACCAATCAACAAACTATTTTGATTGTACTCACAGTTACTCCTGTAATATTCCAGTTTTACGCTCATTACTAATGATTGAAAACATTTAAGCATTTAAATGCACCTTGTGCATATCAAGACATCCGTATCATATAAATGGATGTCGTAGCAAACCTGCAAATTCAGCGAATTTCCAATTCATATATATGTGTCTTAATACTACTTAAAGTCACATACAAAGTTTCACCAATATGCATTCATAAATAAGCGATTTATAACATTTATACGCAGGTTTGCATACCAAGTTTTATTAATTTATGTTCATAATTAAAGGAGAGAACATTTGACTTATTCTCTTTAACAATAAAATGGGGATTTACTAAAATGTTACATGTAAGAAACTATACATAAAATTTTGGGGTACAAACCCCCCTTCCCCAAATACCCCTTTGGATGAAGCGATCTATCTCGTTTTCAAACTTAAGTCATAAATGTTGCTTTAAATGTTTGTACAATATGACATCAAAATCAGACAATTTTTTTGAGTTATCGTACCCACGTACACACATAAATATATTTTTGAAAAAACAATGTTTTTGGTAATATGGGAACCTCAAACGAAAAGTTACATGGTCCCGGGCCTAGGTCTTACCATGCCGACTTCGGTAGTACAGTAGAAATCCAATTATCCGAACCCCAATTATCCGAATGTCCAATTATCCGAATCGATTTTGAGTGAAATAATAGAAATACAAAAATCAAGAAAATAACAGCGGGAGCGCGTGTAGCGATAATGCGCCGTGAGCGCTAAAATAAAAGCCCGCGCTGTTACCTTCCGGATGATATTTTCGCGGGGAACGATGAGTCATACCCCCTTCCCGCCCTGCTCATCATCAGTCGCTACTGTTCTTTCCCCGAGATTATCGTTCAAAATGAGTGCAAAACGTAAACGTGTTGTCCTTTCGCTAAGTGATAAACTCACTTTGCTCGAGATGTTCAAGTGAAATAACCAACATTGAACAGTGAAATACATACAGTATGTATTGAAAAGAGCAACTGTATACTGTATACTGTATTCAATTTAACTCCTGTAATTTATTTTTATGACGTATGTTCTTGATACAGTTCGCTCACTTTATGTTCATTACATTTATACTAACTTTGTCAATAAAATTCTGAATTTTTATGTATGGTGATGTTTTTTGCTTAATTCCCGAGGTATAAGCTGATTATCCGAATTTCTGCATATCCGAATCGGCCCGATCCCCAATTAATTCGGATAATTGGAGTTCTACTGTAGCTTCTTTCCTAGAGGGAAATTCGCTAAAATAGGTACCGTATACTAATAACAATTTTAAAAATGTACAATGATTTTAATTACTAAACGATATAATAAATATATACCATACAATATTAACTAGTTTTAGGGCTTACTCTTCAATTTACATAAAAATGGGTTTCTATTTCAAATCAAAGATAACATACAGTCATTGCAACACCATATTATGATAGCAGGGTCCCTACCCAACCGTGAAAACCGTGAAACCTTGAATAAGCCGTGAATTTCGTATACCGTGAAAAAACCTGGAATAAGCTGTGAATTTCGATATCAAACCTTAAAAATATAACAAACTTGAAAAACAATAAAAAATATGTTAACAGAAAATATCACATTTGTTTTCAGATAGGGAAATGTACAACAGAATTATTACCGTTGTTAGTACGTTGTAAATATGGTGAATACCGCGTCGTCTGCCTACTTGCAGATTGCAGCTGTGCAGATGATTTAAGATAGTGATGTGCGATACGGCCGTGTATCGCGATACAGCGATACGAAACGTATCGGAGTCAGATATCGTATCGGCCGTATCGTATCGGTGCTGTGTATCGCGATACGCGTATCGTATCGCTTAACATACTGTGCATAAACGATACGATGTATATTGTATTATACACTGCAGTTAAAAATACAGCCATCGTGGTATTTCCATTGGTTTTAATTGTAGTACCACAGAAAGAAGACTTTTGAAGAATTCTTGTCGAATATAATTATAACCTCATTGTTTTACAGCCAAGAAAATAATATCGAATTATCGTCTCTATGTGCCGATACAAAATCGAGGATCGTTTTAGGCGATACGATACGTATCGTTTCAAAAATATCAGGACAAAATATCGTCGTATCGTCCCTAGCGTATCGCGATATTCCGATACGATACGATACGTATCGCACATCACTAATTTAAGATTGGTTCTGGTTTCCACGGTGCAAAGGAACGACTCGAGCGACAGTTGTTAAGTTGCTGGTGTTTTTGGACTATCGGTTCGCATATCGCATATTGGAATCGTAACATAACAGGACGGCCAAATAATCTATAACAACCGATTCGTTTACATTATACGGCGAGGGCAGATAACGAATCAAAACGAACTAAATGAATCGGTTCAAATTTTGATTCTTTTGAATCGAGTGATTCAAATGAATCGGTTCGCTAAAAAGAATCGCACTGCCCATCACTACTATACAATTGTCACACTACTATACAATTGTCAAGTCAGTAACTCGCCCATTCCGTTTACACGGTGCGTAGTCAGCGTTGCCACTTCGAGAGAAATTACCCTTGCCGGTGATAATTTTGAACTTCGAGGGTAAAAAGGGGTAATTTTACTAAAGCCTTAAAAATATACAAATTTATATTATCCTCTGTTATATACTTATTATACATTCATTGATGTTTATTTATGATTAAATTAGGCCTACTACATTTCTCTGCTTTATCGACTCTTCCGATTTTCGTGACTGACGAATACTCACGAACTCAATGACAGAAATCAAGCTTGAGTAAGGATTACATGTACAGTGATTGTCTCATGTTAAAAACGTGAAAGAGCGACGAGTGCCAGGACGACAAGAAGTCCGCTAAGTTGCAGTAATGTCTGCAAGTTTTAACGTCAACCAGACAATAAATAACAAAAATAGAAAATGGGGATTATTGTCACCTGTCTCCGCCTACCTAATCCTAGCAGTTGATAGACTGAAAGATAGATGTTTTATAATTGACGTTTATGGCTGTAAACAAAATTGCATCAGCTGTTAATCATTTATATACTGTGATTTTTAAGCAGTAAAATAAATTCTGAGAAAAATCCGTTATATCTCGCATGAAAAAATTGAGACAAAAACTAGCTGGCGTATGCAACTTCTATTTTCATTCTTTATTCTAAACTTTAAAATTAATTATACATCAGTGACATCTATAGGCAGCTCCTCAAACCTATCAAATTTCAAGCGCATTTCCTTTATTTCATTAGCACTGTTTACTCAAATACAGGAGTTTAGATTTTGAGGGTAATTTTGACGAGGATCGAGGGTAATTCGGGAAAAAGTGATTGGCAACACTGAGTGAAGTAGAAATCACCAGCAACCGATAACCGATAGACTGATGACATGACTTACGACGACAATAAAACAATAAGAAACTCTAAAATAGTTCTTATTTTTTAAAAGGTTCACTTGGGATGTATGGTATGGTTTTATGGTTCTGTGACATCGTAATTGGAATGATGGAAAGTTTTAACTAGTATTTGACCGCTGCGCTGCGTCTGCGTTGTTGTTTTACAACCGGTATAGATTATGTTTTTTAATATTTCGACCGTGAAATTGACAATTTTTAGACCTTGAAAACCGTGAAAAACCCGTGAATTTGATCATTAAGTTTGAGTGGGAACCCTGGATAGGCAACATGCAGCCCAATTATTATAAATCATTAATATAGCATTAAAAACGAACAAAAGTGCCAACAAAAGTGCTAACTTCATGGAGGCAAGTTACCCAGTCGCCAAGCTGGCTGCCGCACTGTCACCAACTGGCAACAGCGCTGGTGTCACGTGGTGGGGAGTACACACCAAAGTTGGAGTTTGCACGATTGTGGCACGTTGCTACAATTGTTTTCTAGTGTGTGAGGGCTAAAATCGGTGTGTATCAGAAAAATGAGTTGTTGAACATACTATCCGCAGTATCGTCGAAAACACAGTATCTTTCGTCTCAAAGATGCTCCAATTGGGTGTTTTCCACAATTGAGCGAATACATGTATGTGTGTTTGTGTGTGTCTGTCTGTGTGGATGTGTACAGTGCTAGAACCCAAACCAATGGACTGATTTTTATGAAATTTGTTATGTAGGTATTATACCACACAATATCTCTAGGTTTTTAATTTTTTTAATTTTTGATTTTTAAGGGTAACTGTCCCCCAAAAACAGCCAAAATATGTTTGTAATAATGTTTGTACCAAATTTCATCAAAATCGGACCATTTTTACGAGAGTTTCGTATATAAAATACAGTTTTGAACGAATGGTGTTTTTGGCATCTGGGGACCTCAAAACGAAAAGTTATCATGGTTCCGGGCCTAGGTCTTACCATGCGGACTAAGGTAATAGCTTCTTCCCTATAAGGGAAATTCTTTAAAAGTATAGGTCGATTATTTAGACAGTGACCTGCGTGAGAATTCTTCGCGCATGTAGGGGGGGAAAAATCAATCTCCTACTATGTCTCAATCAACCCAAGAGAGAGGTCATAAACAACGCCTGGGTAGGAATTTAGTGACGACTAACTTGTTTTTGTAAACAGTTGCAACTGCTACAAATTCACCTTTCCATTACGGTAGGTATTATTTTAACTGTTTTGTGGCTTTAAAAAATTGATTTAATTCGTTTTTTAGATCAGCTGGAAAACATTTTAATTATATAAACAATCGTTAAAGAATAGTATTTTTTGTTGTCTCTAAGCATAGATTCTTAGAAGTTTTGAGTTTTCAGCTATTTTCGTATTGATTTATTTATATTTAGCTTGAGAGGAATCTAAATACTGTACAGATCCACCACTGCCATCAATCAAAATGCAGTTAATCCAGAAAATCGGTATATGGTACAGTATGATGGTATGACGGTAATATTGCATAAGACGCTATCAATCAGTCAATATGGTATTACTCTCACTAAAATTATATAAATAATTCAATAATATTACATTCCTAACCTACGACATTACAAAATCTTCCATTTACTACTTTGACTAGTGTTACACTGGCGTATTTAGCAATTGGTTTTGGGGAAGGATAACCCTCAATCACTAACGATTGATGCAGGGCCGGATTTAGTAGCTGTACTATAGGTCCCTAGGCGCAGGTCTCCTACCGCCCTAGTGAGCAACCTGGTGACCTATGTTATTTTTGGCTTGTTTGAAGCTTTTGTATTTGGTATATGGGTCGTGCGGGCCCCTAGGCACGCTCCTATGTAGCCCATAATTAAATACGGCCCTGGATTGGCTGGCCTGATCGTTGACACTTGTTGCGGCGTTAGTTCAATTTGCATAATCCTGTATTACTTGAATAGGTTTTTTATCCTGGAAGGATTTGGTTATAAGTTTATTATCTATATAGATTGTTTGAATTTCGGAGTTCATTTTCCTAATTTTAATTTTGTGGTTTTGTTATGAAATGTTACAAATATACTACGATGCTGAGAAAACTCAAGAGATGATTTACAATGAATTGAAGTTTTTATTTATATCCAGCTTATTGTGGCTGAAAAAATGTGTTTCCCAGTGTAACTAACAGCTGTTACAACTCAAGTAAGTTTAGTAGCTGTGTCAAGTTATATTTAAATCACTCAATATTCTTTCATCAATTCCCTTTTAAATTGGTTTAGGTATAAACATTTATTATGGATCAAAGGTACAAAGTAATAGTTTCTGGAATAACGAGTTGCGACCCTGTAAAATCTAACGTATTGATTTATAAATAACAGCTGTGATGAAATAGTAAAAAAAACAAAAAAACAACTGCTTTAGCCAATGGTGATTGTGCAAGCATTGTGATTGTGATTGGTTAAGGGTGCGCCCTACCCCAGATTGAATGATTGTTGTTCAGCGCCGCGCCGGTGCCGCCAACAAGCAGGGTCATGCATATTTATGCTTGAAGACCATTTTGTTCTCCTCGATCGCACTGTTATTTTACAGATTTCTATCAAACTATTTGCAGTTTCACACTTTTCAGATTCCAATCTAGAGATTGTACGATTCCTTTTTTCCAAAATAATTTTTTTCCTTACGTTAGGAAGTTTTAGAAAAACGCTTAATTTGAAACTTTAGTAATGGCCTACCACTTATTTTGAATTAAAATAACGATTTTTAAATCGTATGATCTCTAGATGAACTTTTAATGAAAGAAATAACAACAAATTATTTTTAATTGGTTGACAATTGAGCATGCAATGTGGGAGATGCAAAACCCCTACTTTAGCGTGCGGAAGGCAGGTAGGGCGCACCCTTAACCTCCACTTTAGGCAAAGCTGGAGAGGGGGAAGCATTTCCCCTCGCCATTATTTCCATCTCTCTCCCACAGTATCTCGAATTAGGACACCATCAACAAAGTCCAGTTATAATTTATTCATTAAAGTTGGGCTAAAAGGGAGAAAGTATGTGTCACTTTCCTGGTACCGTTTATTTTTTGTTTGATTTACTTAAAATTTGGTGGGGACTTCCTTTTACTTCCTCCCCCCATAAAGAGTAGCGTATATGAAGAAAGTATTGTTTTCGTCAAAATTTTTGAATTTGAGTTGTTTCATTCATTTTGGTGCTCCCTGAACCCAAAAAAGTGATATTTACGTGACGTCTGTCTGTCTGGGTGTGTACAGAGCTAGAGCCCACACCAACTGGCCGATTTTGATGAAATTTAGTATGTAGGTACTAAACCACGACATCTCCAGGCGTTTTTCATTTTTTTGAATTTTTTATTTTTAAGGGTAATTATAGCCCAAAAACCGCTAAAAAACATGAAAAAAAAACAAATTTCTCAGAATTGGCTCTAACGATTTTGATTAAACTTAGTGATTTGTAGAGCTTTACATTTCCAACAAAATGACACCACCCGCATTCCTGAAAAAATCCGGGTTCAGAAAAGACAGTACTTAAAACATCCAAAATTAAGTTGTTTATTTTTCATGAAAAATCATAAATGTTACAATGTCACAAAAGTTGGGATCCGTCATATCAATGATTTACGAAGACCAGGAGTCAAGGGAACCCCCAAACATCAACCCTTGTTATAAATAAATATCCATCCCTTCCTAACTTCCAAGCAGGCTAAACTATGACTGTTTGAATATAATAAATATAATATATACAGTGGAGCCCCGCTAATCCGAAATAATTGGGACCGGACCCATTTCGGATTAGCGAATATTTCGGATTAAGCGAACTATTATTAAAATAAAGATAACAATAAAATACAAAGTGCAATTACATAAACTAAGCGCCGAAACGCCGAATCACGCCAATCGCGGTACGAGAAACGGCCAAATCGCCAAATTTATGCTGTACGGCAATATTCTGCAAGATAACCGGTTGAGTACGTAGTTGCGAATCAATCCGATAGATATCAGCGTAACCAGGGTTGTAGAAGCCCCGCCCATTGCACCCTGGTGGTGATTTGAGGAAACAAATTGCAAGAGATACATGGCAGTACGGCAGATTCAATGTTCCCCAGCAACAGCTGAACTAACACTGGCTACGCATTTTCAATAGAAAGAAATCTGACGATCTCGACCTACACGTATGCATGGTACGGGTCAAATGAGTCGAATTCAAACACGTAGCCGTAAAAGTATTAACACGTTGGCTGCGGGCTACGACAATTGGCGTAGTGCCTCGTCTCGCCGCCACACGCGCTACGACAATTGGCAATTGACAATTGACGACAATTTCCCCGTGAAATTCCCGTCTGGGGATGCTTAGAAAACCACTTTTTGTCCCGTTTTTCTCCCTCCAATTGGCAATACAAGGGCAAAGTTACTATATCCAGGCAGCGCTGCTACCTGTGGGTGTTTCAACGAATAACGTCCACTCTCGTGGTAACGAAGTACCGCTCCGCACAGTCTTTTGCGATTCGTCAGACCGAAATATTTGGTTTCGTCTGTGCCAATCATGTTCGCCACCGCACACCGGGACTGCCCGCCATTGGTGGCAATTTCCTGTCAGTTACTGAGTCGTCGCGTCGCGTTGTGTTGTGACAGTTATTTTTTACAATAATTACAGACTGTTTACTGTAGTTTCTACTAAGCATTCGTATACGCAATCTTCGTTGTTTATCCTACTGTTTTTAAACATTTTTAGTTCTGTGAATTTAGTGAAATGGCTTCGAAACGTAGTGAAAGGTGCTGGCGGTATTACGCTTCAAAAGAGAGGTATTCTTCTCTTCGACTTTACAGACTTTTATAAACCAATGTAGTTTTGTTCTGTAACACTTTCTGTTTTGCTAATTAAATTTTCTAACTTTGAAACGTACTGTAATATTCAGAAATAAACTTAATTAATGTTTTTCCTAGTTTTTATTTATTCCTTAATATATCCCGTTTTCGGTTTCGGATTAAGCGGATTTTCGGATTACCGGATTTCGGATTAGCGGGGCTCTACTATACTGTGATATTCTCTCTATATCCTTATGTTTACAAACCGTACCCGCTCAGCTACATCTCATTCAATATCTAATCCATGGAGCTGTTCATTTACTCATTATGATTTGAAAGAGATTTTTAAAAATAACTTTAAATGTTTGTATCAGCTGCTAGACTTTTTAGAAATTATAACCAAGTTTGGAAACAAATTAAAAACAGAAACTTTAACTCTGGTTTCAACATTCTCTTCTTCTATTACTGCTATTTATATTTTGACACCATTACATTTCTTAATGAAATTGTATATACAGTATTTTGATTGATGAATTGGTAACTCAGAATTGCCTTTCCTTAAAAAAATCATAAAAATCGGTCAAGTGGTTGTCTCAGAATTTTTAGACACAAATATACCAGTTTCTGTTAATATATAGAGTTTATTTATATGTTCATTGTTCTTTATTTTCAGAGAAGCCTGTAATGCAGTACGAGAACTGAACAACAACGTACTGTTAAATATTCAAGTAATGTTTGCCAGAGAAAAGCCTGCGGAAGATGAAGTTGACCCAATGTAAGTTTTTATGTTTTTCCAATTCTACAACAAGAAACACTTAATCCTAAATGTTTGAAAATTGCAGCAAACCTGCATCATCAGCGAATTTAAAACCATTCCTCACTACACCATAAAGCCACTGGCAAGTTTTATCAAAGCATATTCATTAATAAAGCGAGATGTGACATTTGATTTATACTCCATAAGAGAAACATTAGGACTGAAGCAAACCAGGACCACAAAAATTATGGTTTTAAGCAAATATCAATGGATTACCACCAGATGGAGCAAAATACAGAGTTTTATCAAAATGAGTTCATAAACAAGCGAGATAAAATGTTTCTTTTAAGGATAGCTGCTGAGTACGCAGGTTTGCTGCTATAGGGACTACAACAAATGGGTTTTGTATGCAAATATCATCAATAGACCCCTACCATATGAAGCCACATACCGAGTTTCAGTAATAATATGTTCATTAACAATTGAAATATAAAATTTGACTTATTCTCCATAAGAATTGGACAACGTACTGTACTGTGTTTAGAATTTTCAATATCTCAGAATCCAATTATTGACTTGGAGTAATAATTCAAAATTGTTTGTTTCTCAAGCTGAATTCAATGGTGCAATCTAAAATTTTGAATTTAAAAAGAATTATATGTAAACAGATTTTTTATAACCATTTTTGAGTTACAAAACCCTCCCTTTGGTATGGGGCAATCTGTCTGGTTTTCAAATTTTTAACCCTTTGCAGTCTGGCAAAAAATTTTTGGTCCTAGCCAAATAGCTGGTACCTTTACTTATAGTACTAGCCAAAAATACCAGGCCTTTTTAATCAATGTTGTAAGCATGTAGTAAAATGTTTTTAACTTTTGCCTTAACAGATAGAGCCATAATTATTTTTTTGTTTTATTCACTATGAAATTCCACATCCAAATATGTATAAGTCTAAAAAAATTACCTTTTTTTATTATAAAATATTATTGTTTATTTTTTGCGAAATCCAACTTTTGAACACAAATAGCTTAAAAAAACCATTGAGCTCTTATATAATATTGGTATTCTCAAGTTCCCTACTTAGTACTAAACCAAACACAACAAATTTCATGCACCTACCTTGAAAAATAAAGAAGTTGTAGACAAATTTGTAAATTGTCGCGAAATCCACTAAAATGGTGTATTCTTGATAAATTAGGGTTTATACATTACCGTAACACAAATCACAACATTTTTCAACTGTTTTCCTCAAAGACATAAACTATAGTATTGTAAAATTAATTTCTACTAAAAAAGCCAACAAAATTTTTAAAATAAGTTTAATAGGCTTAGCACTCCTTTTTTATGTACCGAATAATGAAATACAATTTTTTGTGTTATTTATATAAGCAAATCAACTCAACTTTGTTCTTTCTACAAAAAGTACATGATAAAATGTCATAAGATCACACAATAAAAATGAGTTCGCACGCAGCACGCTGACGTGAGGGAAGTGAATTTCCACATAAAACCTTATAAAACTAAAAATAAGTGTAAAAACATACATTTGTTCAATTTTTATTGAAATCTGAAAACATTGATTTTTTGGCTGTTCTGATATTCCTGGTTTCATTTACTTGCAAAGCTGGGAATACAATTTTGCGCATTATAAGTTTAGGAGAAGGTCCATACAGGCTTGAAAGTAGGCCTGGGTTGCTGGGGATGATAAAAGTACTCTAACAAGGGAATAACAGGCTTTTCTAGTGTAAAACTCCCATAAGACAACGTACTGTGTTTAGTCGATACACATTTTCTTTAATAACTCGGTAAATATTTATACTAGAATGACGAGAGAGGGTTTAAAACTTTCGTCTCTCTAATTCCCATCTTTTTACAAGCATTGATTTTAAATCTGGGGCTTTTATGACCCTTTTTGGGCCCAAAAACTCGAAATTTGAAAGATTAATCCCCAAAAGAATAGGTTTAGAGTTTTCCGATTGTTTTGCCCAACGAACTTGTCCAACTGATTATAGAAAGGAACATCCCTACCAAATTTGAAGTAAATCGGACAAAAAATGTGACCTCTAGAGTGCAAACACACACACATTATATATATAAAATTTTGAACGACCCCCCCAAAACGTGTTCAGGGGGTCACGTTAGGAACTTCTATGGTGGTCCCGGGCTTAAGTTTCACCGTGCGAGTCATGCTAATAGTTCACTTTCCAAAGGAAATTCACTAATAACTAGGCTATTTACAAACAGGATTTTGCATCTTTATGCACATTTATGTTTGTTGAAACATATGTTCATATAACATATATGTTAACCCATTGAGGTAGTAATTTTATTATATTTGCAGTAGCCTATAACGGGAATTGATTGGTGCTGCACTCTAGTAACAAAATATGTAACTAATGACCGCGGGCGTCTACGGTTCTATCCGCTAGGGGCGCGGACTGACTGAAAACCCTTAATATCGCCGCCAGGCCTTTGGTCGTGTTAACTGAGTTGCCTACGTCGTGGAAACACCTTGGCCAGGTGGTGATACGATGTTCGTGGGTTCGATTCCCGCACACGACCAAAACTGACCAGTTTTGCAACTCTCAGTGAGTTAACCGGTCTGTGGCAACGTTGGTGGGAGGGCCCAAGTAAAATAAACGGTGGCAGGCTTCCTTGGAAGTTGACGGGATCGGTTAATTATTTGAGACTTGCACATGGTCAATACTGATTTTGCTAATTTTTACTTATGTCTACTGTGTGTGTGCCAATGCGACTCTCTAAACTGAAAGAAAACAATATTTTAATTAAAATACGCCATTAATCCATTTAAAAACACCAATTTTATACTCCAATTCACAGGTTAATAAAATTACAAGTAAGGAACGAGACCAGCTCGTATGTCTACGCCAATGGGTTAAACATATGTTATATGAAAATATTGAAACATATGACAAGCGACAAATAAATAGCTTCGTCATAAGAAAAAAGGGCATAGAGTAATACTCAACAACTCTATCTGACACATATACCAAAATATTAGCGTGTTTGTATAATTTATAAAGCCAGTATGATCAATTTTACTGACGTCCGAAAAATCGGACGTTGGACTTTTTGGCATATTTCGCGAACGTCCGATATATCGGACCACGGACTTTTTGGCATAAACAGCGACATCCGACATATCGGACGTCGGACTGCAAAGGGTTAAGTCAAATGTTGCTTTACATGTTTACACTAAATTTCATCAAGATCGGACCTTTTTTTTGAGATTTATTGCACCTAAGGACATATATTCTGGTTTGAATGAATGAAGTGTTTTTGGCATCTGGGGACCTCAAAACAAAAAGTTATCATGGTTCCAGGCCTAGATCTTACAATACCATGCCGTCTACAATAATAGCTTCTTCCCTTGAGATGAATTCGCTAATAGCATATTTTTAAATATTAGTAAAACTAAACTTAGTTTGTATTTGTGTGACACATATTACTACAAAGTTGAGTCACTGAGTCTTGAAACATCCTTGGCCCATTTCATTGAATTGAAGAAAACATTTGTAACTGTTATTTTGTTACCGGTACTCGTGTTGTTAGAATGCCATTGTTTACATATTGTTTTTGTTATATATTTTTTGCAAATTAACATTTACAAATACTTATACACTTTAATCATTTCCAGACTGAAATTTCTTGCTTCTGAACCTCAAGAAGGTATGATGGAACCACTTGTCGACCCTAGGACACTGGTCAAAACAGTTAAGAATGATAATGCTTTAAGGTAAGTTTAAATACCTTACACATGTTTTGTGTTCATAAAGAATCATACTCAATAAACCTCGCTCATTTTTAGTAATTTTAAAGGAATCAGTAATCTCAATACCACTTGACTTATTTGAATTACTTATCATCAAGGCAGGATTGAGCATCAGTAGGCCCCATGGATCAACCTATGGTACAGGTCCCCTCCAGGAAGGGGGTGAAGTTTGGGAATACCACCCAGGTAATATGAAGGTCTGGCAGAAAGGGGGAAGGCTGGTTATCTTTTAAATACTCCCCTTAACCTTGAAGATTAAAAGATAAACGAATAACTGCAAAATCTCATTTATGTTAATTTAATTTTCAATATACAGTACCTTCTCTAGTATTAAGACATTTTTTCATGGAAAATGTAATCTAGTACAATTTATATAAATAAGTTAGGCAAAAAGGAAACAGAGTCAGAGTGTAACTTATATTCATGCCAAGAAATTTGTTTCTGTATTATAATAGACAAGCATAGACTGACTTGGCTGTCACTGTGAGCGATCAAGTATCAGACTGTTTACATCTACTTTACCCTTTGGCTCAAGCACCCTCCCCACCTGACACTCTTCGCTCTGTGTCTCTGAGTAAATCACATAGAAGCCTTTATAGACAACACGGGCCCAGGCCTGCGTGTTTGTTGTAACAAATAATCAAATGGAACCTTTACCAAAGCAGCAGCCACGAGTCTATGTCCGCAACAATACTTGCGGGTCTAGACGTTACCTGGCCGAGTTAAAAACTTGTTACGCAATCTGCATGAAGATTTGCTTTTGCGGTTGAATGTACTCGTTCAGATGATGCGGGCGCAGGCTGTTTTCGCCTACACAAACACCAGTTTTGTCTCAGTCATGGTAAAATACAATTTAGGCTGCCAGCAATGTTTTTAAGGTTATTGCCCGAATTCCAAGAAAAGAACCTTTACTGAAAATTAATCCACTGCGAGTATGGTGTCTTTGTATATTGCATACCCTCCCTTCGAGTGAAACGAAATGATGCGGGCCTTCGGTAGTCTGCACTGTCTATGTTGTATAAATCACAAGTAAAACTAATAAAAAAATAAATACAAATACACAAGAAAAATAGTTTTATTAATTTTAGAT
The DNA here is from genome assembly GCA_963675035.1 of Allygus modestus. Classification (NCBI taxonomy): domain Eukaryota; kingdom Metazoa; phylum Arthropoda; class Insecta; order Hemiptera; family Cicadellidae; genus Allygus; species Allygus modestus. The sequence goes on from OY776111.1 coordinate 158,921,517, forward strand.
TTGTTAGATTTGTTGAGTGGTGTGAGCCCCCTTGTGGTGCGGCCCTAGGTGCACGCCTGTGTAGCCGATGCTTAATTACGGCCCTGCTTAAAGTCATTAAATTATTTTCAACTGCCCATTTTATATGTAAGAATATTTTCGATCTGCTGTGATACAGTTGCCAAACACTGTCAATTTATCTCCAATGATTGACAGAAAATAATCTTCTTAAGGGAAATTATAACTTTAATTTGAAGCATTTTGTTACCCATAAACAAATAACAAGAAATAGAACACTGTTTGTATGTATAGTAAAAAAGTTGAGATTTGTTTTTTAACTACATTATCTCAGGAGAAATGCATTTTTTTACTCTCCATTTTATAAATGTCATTCAGGGACTAAAGATTGATAAACAAATTTGCTATATCATATAGCCTGAATAAGAATATTTACTATCTAGGCTTGACAATCGTCATATGTCGGTAAAAATCATAGGAAGGTAAAACATTTTTTCATGCTCTTTATGTAGAAATTAATGAACTTTTAGAGCGATTAAATATATATATGCTTTTCTAATCATCTGAGCAAATCAGTTTCCTATGGAGGTATCATTGAAGTTTTAAAGACTAATAAGGCAGAGTCCCAAATAATCTTCTAATTTTTTTAAATTTTGGTAAAAGTAGGAGTTACAGAAAACATATAACAAATAATGCTATATCGTATGATAGGTTTTGTCGACATTTGATAACACCCTCAATTTTTGAATGGCAGAATTGTAGTTTGATTCCCTTAACGTTTCCAAAAAGATACTTTATGTCTAACCTAAACAAGTAAATGTATTCAATAAAACAACCTATGACACAAAGTTGAATTATTTCCAAATAAAAATAAAAATATATTCTATGCTTTTAAATTACTTTGTATTTACTTCCAAGCAAGTAAATATTTTTTTTTCAAGACAGGAAAAGTAATTACTGTCAAACAAAATAATCTTAAAGCATTTTCAAGCCAGTTTTACTTTTACATGAGCATTTATGAAACTGTTTTTTAACATGGTTCCCACAATATCGTGGCATGTGATATGAATAAAAGAAAAGAATGATACCTTAATCCAAGGTTTTATTGAGCAGAACAAGACATTACTGAAGCATAATAAACAAATACAATATGATTATAAAACTAAATAAAATATGATAACTTAAACAGCTGTTAGTAAAATTCTATGACATTCTTCTTCTCTAGAGTTTGGGAACGTAATCGCGAAGATAAGCAGGAAAGCGATGGGTACGTTGGCTGCGACGTAATGACTGAGTTTGTGGTTCTTCATTTTCCATTTGATAACGGTTTTCTGGTATTTCTTTGATGTGAGGTGTTGGTGGATCTTTTGAGGGCTCAGAATTTGAATGGATTTGGACCGGAGTTTCTGTGTAGCGACTGATGGTTTCTTCTTCAGGCCTAACGTTTTCGTTTTCGCCAGGCAAAGAAACAGTCGTCTCTTGTCCAACTGGTGCCAGGTGTCTTGTAGGCACTGTAGTCTCTCTTCCGTCTGGCAGCTTTACATGGGCATACTCAGAATTAGCTTCCATTAAAGTAACTTCATCCACGAGTGGTTCATACTTTGAGTGTCGTACTTGCCGTTTTAAAAGTACAGGACCAGGTGTCAGTAACCATGTTGGTGTTGATGTGCCATTGGTTGATCGGCGCACATGACTAAACATGCGTTCATGAGGAGTTGTATTAGTCGAGGTGCATAGCAATGATCGAATTGAATTTAGAGCTTCAGGCAAAACATGTTCCCAACTTCATGAATCAATTTTTAATGACTTCAATGCTAACTCGATCGTCTTCCAAATAGTGCCAACATACTGTTCCGCCTGCCCGTTTCCATGAGGATTGTAAGGTGGTGTGCAGCTTGAGGCTACACCACACGAATCAAGAAATTCTTTCAATTCTCTTGACATAAACGACGAGCCACGGTCAGAATGAATGTAACCAGGTGTACCAAAAACAGAAAATATATTTTCAAAGAAACAATAACAGATTGCGACGAAAGGTCTTGACAAGGGTATGCAAAGGGAAAGCGTGAAAACTCGTCAATTATTATCAAAAGGTATTTGTTTCTTGTATTTGGAGGCAAAGGTCCTTTGAAGTCTATATTCAAACGTTCAAAAGGTTGTGTGGCTTTGATTAGACGGCCTTCGTGTTTGAAAAATCTAGGTTTAACCTCTGCACAAACTCGACATGACGAAACCACTCTGCGTATTTCCTCTAGCAAATAAACAAGTTCTTGCTTCGAGCATAATGATACAGACGGGCAGGGTTTAAGCTGCGGTCGCATTTGTCGCAAAATGCGACATGCACCACGAAAATGCGACAATATTTGGGCAGGCTGTCGCTTTTTGCTACAAAGAAAAGTATAAGACACTTTTAAATTTTATTGCAGAAAATCTAGTTTTAACAATACAAATTGTATTAAAAGTCCGTGATCACGATCCACAACCAAAAAAATTAGAAGAGTAGGTGGGATGTTGTAGAGGCTTAACGTTGCGTTGGTTGCACTACGTCATTTCACCGATCGCCTCTGAGCGAGTGGTAGAGGAAACGAGCCTACATTACGTAAACAGTTGCTGTCGATTTCAACTGCGTACCGTGTAAAAGGAACGGGCGAGTTACTGAAATGACATTTGTAGTGACAGTAGCTAACCCCCTAGCAGACGTCATGCGCTCCGCTGTGACTCGGTTTGGCGCGCACTCTGTAGTAGCTGAGTCTAGCCGAGCGAATCGGCGAATGCGAGAATGTCGAGGGCTAGTTCGCCACCGAAGGGATGACTGCGCTCGCCTCACAATCGTACCGACTCTTGTCGGTTTTTGTGACCGAGTCAAAGGAGACGAGCGGCAGGTTCTCCATACTTAGTACCGCTCGCGGCCTCGACTCGCGGTAGAATTTGGACGGTTACACGAGCACGAGTCACTCGAAATCTCAACGATCGGGCGAAAGTGTAGAGGTACATTAGCGAAAACAGACAACTCGAAATTGGTAATGCGGAAATGCGATCGCGATATGCTTTGAGGTTATGTTTCAGAGTGTGTAATGAATGTTTGGGGTGAGTGAGTTTTAGTTGTTCTGGTGCCACCATATTAGGCCTATTCTATTAGAATGTTTAGTATATTTCCATTAAGACTTTAATGGTTAAAATGGATAAGTTACCAAGAAAAGTAGACTCTGCTGAATTATATATTACGGTATTTAAATGCTAAACCTTAAAAACAAATACAAGCAAAAAACAACTTAAGACCAAAAAATGACACGCCATAAAATGCGAAATGGAAAATATTTTTGCTACAAGTCTCTAAGAGCTTGTAGCATTTTTGCTAAAAGAATTTTTTTCTCAGCTGAATCCCTGCAGACGGGTCTCGCCTGGATGGCACAGACTTTCGTGTATATCTGTTTCTTCAAAGAAATCTCGGAGGTGGCAGAACAATAGCGAGAAAAGGCGTCAGCTGCTTCATTTTGATTACCCGGTCTATAAATGATCTCGTAGTTGAAACAAGATAGCTTGAGTCTCCAGCGTAGGATCTTTTCATTTTTAACTTTACCAAAATTAGAAGCATTGAACATGAACGAGACTGACTTTTGGTCAGTAATAAGCTTGAAGTACTGTCCCATTAAATAATGCCTCCACTTCCGGACGGCCTCGATGATAGCGTACGCTTCTTTTTCCACAGCGGAATGGCATTGCTCAGATGATGTCAACGTTTTGGAGAAAAATGTGACAGGACGGCCATTTTGTCGTAATGTAGCTGCAATAGCATGCTCGGATGCATCAGTTTCTACTACAAATGGCGATTTAGGATCAATGGATGATACCACATCAATGTTCAATGTCCTTTTTCAAAGACTGAAATACTGATATGGCCATCGGGGCTAAGAGGAAGATTACCGTGTGTCAAGACATGGATTTTCTCCGAGAAACATGGTATAAAATTTGCATAGTGAGAAAACATTCCAAGAGCTCGACGGAGGGATGATGTGTCCTTCGGAATAGGTAGATCTCGCAATGGTGTCAAACGTTCAGGGTCGGGTTGAATTGATTTGTTACTAATGACATATCCTAGTAAGTGAATTGTTTGTAAAGAGAATCTGGATTTTCCATGTTGATAGTTAAGTTGTATTTAGACGCTGCTGTCATAAATCTCTTCAAATTTATGTCATGTTCTTCTTGAGTGTTTCCTCCGATTGTTATGTCATCTAGATAAACCTCAGTACCTTCTAGTTTTTGGTCATAGATTATTTTTCTCATCTGTCTTTGGAACGCAGGGACGCCATTAGTAACCCCAAAAGGAATTCGCTTAAAATGAAAGAGCTTCCCACAAGCTTTGAACGCTGTAAACGGCCGATCTTCCTCGCGGATGGGTACCTGATGATATGCACTTTTTAAATCAATTGTACTAAATACTTGATAACTAGCTACTCTGTTGATGATATCATCAATCTTTGGTAATGGGAAGGCATCCAAAGTGGTGTATCGATTGATCGTTTGCGAATAATCAACAACCATTTGCCTTTTGTGATTCTCATCAGTGACTACCAAGGCCTGTGCTCTCCAGGGCAAGAGGCTTTCTGTAATAACCCCTTCTCTTAATAACTTATTGATTTCGATGTCAATGAACTTAGAATCTGAGAACGAATGACGACGAGACTTAACATCTATAGGCTTTATATCTGGAGGGAGGTTAGGGAAGAGAATGGCAGGTTCCAAGTTTGCTACTGCCAGAGAGCAAACTTCAAGTGGTTCCTGGTTTCCACCAAACTGAATGTTGAGAGAGGAGTGGCGAACTAGTATATCATGACCAATAATGATATCTGAACAGAGATCAGAAAGTACATTGAGTCGGACAGAATCATATAAATGTCCTTTTATCTTAATATTGACAATACACTCACCCTGAGTTGACGAGCGCAAGGATGTGTTGGCCATTGAGACTTGAATGCCTCTAGCTTTATTGACATTAAGATTTAATCTCTGTGATAAAGCCTTACTAATAAAGCTAGATGAACTGCCAGTGTCAATGAGTGCTTGCAAGTTTACTCCATTAAGTTCTACAGTTACTAGAGCTTTTGATAGACAAGATGCTACAGTCATGATTAGTGGAAGATGATATACCTTTTACTTTCAATGACGATTGTTGGCAGACATTTTTAAAGTGACCCTTCTTACCACACTGATGACAAACCGCATCTCTTGCTGGACAGTTGATCCTCAAATGCTTACGTTGCCCGCAGAAGTAACATGGAGTTTTTACGGCAGCTGCAATGTCATCCGACCCACTTGACCGATTTTCCGTCACTTCTGCTGCATTTTCTTTCATGAAGTTAATCATTGGCGGATCTTGGAAGAATCTACTCTGGTGCTGAGCCAATTCCAACGATCTTGCTTGGGTAAATGCATCATTTAAGTTGAGGTTTGGACTTTCTAGTAGCCGCTGTCGGACAGTTGAAAGTATTCACGCATACCGTTAGAAAGGTAGTGTCCTGTAGATGAGCAGAAAACCAATATAAATTACAACAGTCCTCAGGGCTATGCCTCACAGGCTTTCCAAGTTTCAATGTTAATCTTATGGAAGAATAGTAATTGATTGAATAATTATATATTTGACAGCTGTTGGTATAAAAAATTGTAGCAAAACAGCAAGAACAGATGTTTCAGGCATACAGGGTGTTTATAAATGATTCATCAGGTTTTAATGGCATGTATCTCACTTATTTCTTATCCCACGCTAATGATTTAAACATGTGATTAAAGAGCATGTTTTCAAGTTTTATAATCAGCTGTTCAATACTCTATGACAATATTGTTGTCATTTCTCAGGTTGTCTAGGCTTTTTTGCAAAATGATTACATTTCAAGAAAAAATCATTTTGTGTTTTTAATTATGACTCAAGTTTTGATAACTGTTCAGCGTGAGTTTCGCAGGCATTTTAGGAAGAATCCTCCATCACATCAAAGCATTTTTTTCTCTAGGGCTATGTAAAGGAAACGCATTTGCATCGCCGTAGATTCAATCAACCTCCCGATGCTAGCCGGTGTATGGGACAATTTACAACATCGATTGGAAACTTGTTCCATGGCTAATTGACGGCACATTGAGCACTTGTAGGGATACCTAAGAAAAATTGAAGAAGTTTTCTTTCTATTGATGTAGTTTTTATCAATATTAGTTCAGTATTAAGGTCACAAAAAAGTTTTAAAACCTGATGAATCATTTATAAACACCCTGTATAATGTAAATAAAAATACATCACAAATGGCAACCAAAGGTTGATTTTGAGATAGTCAAAACACGACAGGGAATGTTTAACCGAAAAATTATTCTAGGTAACCACTAGCTAGGTATAAAGGGCATTTTTGTAGTACAGATTTCTCGGATATGCGCAATATGCGGCATAGTAGAGTTATGAAACTTGGCAAACTTATTTAGAACTATTAGGAGATCTGTCAAGTGTAAATAATTTTAGGTTTTGGTGTATAGGGCTATGCCCATTTGGCTTTCAAAGTTTATATGTTAATCCTTATGGGGACATGCGTTCTGCTTTTCATTTAAATAACAGCTGCATAATCTATATATTAATAAGCTAGGAGGGTTTTCTTTTCAGTCATAACTCGATAACGACTGGATGGATATTAATGTTTTAGGTGTAAAATTAAAGTTATTTTTACGTAAATTTTCCAGTTTGTCTCAAAATGTTAACCCTTTTACTGCTGACCATTTTTTTTATGACGACAAAAAAAATGCCAGACCACTATTAAGATTTACTTTCCAAGGCTGCCAGGTTCAACTAAAGCAAATTTCACGCTAAGATTAACAAATTTGTAACTTTTTTATTTTTCATCAGAAATTTATAATTAAGCTTGTTTTATTGGTATTGAGTTGTTTGTTTCAAATAAAATATATATTGTGGTGTATTTAATAGTTTTTTAGTTAAACAAAAAAATAAAAAATATACAAATACAAAAAATATATATATTTTTAGTTTGGACTATTACCTCTAAAACTTATACCTCAACCAATTTTAGACATATATGGTGTAAAACAGGCATTAGTAAACATACACCCAAATTTTCATGCCATTACCTTGAAAAATGCAGGAATTCTGATGTTTTTTTCAAAATTTATTCATATTTTCAAAATTGAACATAGTTGTATATACAATTGACACTATCATTTTTTTCATAAAAACATGTTCATTTGGCTTCTAAATTGCAAAATGTAAGGCATATCAAATAACACTAAAAACAGACTAAAATAATGAATCTAACAATGACAAAAATATTTACAAAGGAGAAAATTTCACAAAAAAAAACCTTTCAACGCTTGTGCTCACCGAAACAGGTAGGGTGAACACCTATTTACGATTGTATTTTCACTTACTGGCGATCTACTCCGCTTGTCCATTTTCATAATAACATCAAACTTTACTCACTAAACCAGGGATAAATCCACAAAGATAACCAAGAAACCAACACCAGTAAACATAAACAACAATCGAAAGACAAAAGGCAAACAGCACTCACTACACAGAGCAACTGTCGACTATACACAGACGGTAGGGGAAATAAATGAGTATAACTTTATAGGTTATACAATTCACAGAGTATAAATTGTACTTTTCTATGTTCCTCATAGTCTTGACGAGTATCTCAAGTTTCGTGGCATTTGGTAAACATTTAAGGCCAATAAGTTAGAAATATTAGACGTGCTTTAATTAATGCACAATTAATGACGTGCGCAAATGCGCACGTCGGCAGTAAAAGGGTTATGAAAGGGCATCTCTTAAATACAGTAAAGGGCTTAGTTTTCGAAACATTGGCACCATCCGACGGCGGAAGTCTGAACTAGGTGTTGATTGGAAGTACGTTGTTATCTTCCGTTTTAATGTCAGATGTTTTGTTATGTTTGTTTACAACTGAAGAAACCTTTCGTTGGGTACAAACTTGCTCGTATTCGAGCAACAGGACAACTAGCTACTGGAATGCTAGCCCTTCTCTTATCTGTTTTAACTCCTCAACAGTAAGAACAGATGATTCAAGACTAATGTAAATAAAAAAATTACTAACTACTGGAATTGTAACACCCTTCACCTATCCGTTTTAATTCAACATTAAACAAATTAAACCTGTTTGTAAGGGGGGGAATGGTGGAGAGATTTTAGGCATACATAGCCTAAGCCGCGTTTACACTATACAACTTGTTTTATAAACTTTTATTTTGTTTTTGGAATATTTGCAGTCACATAAAACGCTTTTTTTTACTGTCCATATTCTTTTGTGTTGTGTACAATTATTTGTCGATCCTTACCTCAGAGATATCAAATAATAGATAAAAGATATCAAAACATCTATATATAATTTTGTTTTAATATTTTCAAAACAAAATACAGATGTCATCTCGTTTATTGCTTTGAATACAAATCAGTTTACTTTTTGAAGCTCACACAATTCTCTTAGAATTCAGTCACAGTTAATATTACATTTAATCAGTGGCGTAGCTTTTTTGGGCCCCCTGAAAATTTGTTCAACCCCCCCCCCCCATGAAACATAATCTTTCGGTTTCACCCTATTCCTATCAATTACTAGATTCTGGGATAAGGGTGCATGAGCCAGACGTTTCCTAACCTCCAGATAGCCTACATAATGCCAGTTCCAGTATTGTTTAACTTTGGTGGTTCATTAACCCCAAGGTTCTTATTTAGGCTTTAATGATTTTAATAAAGTTTCAACATGTCAATGATGTAGTATAAAATGCCTAAGAATTAAGACACTAGTGTCAAAACGAAAAGCTTCTTAACTTCCAGGCCCCATCAGGTCAGTAACTCGCTACTTTCCTGTCAAAATGTAGAACAAGTATATGGAGTGGTTTCGGTTTGGAGTGAAATCGCCGCTACACCATTTACGGTTCTACTTTGAGGTTTTTAAACGGATCACAAAATGAGCCGCCAATTTATAATTTATTGCTATCATAAACTTGCGTTGATTCGCCATTGATAGGGAATTTACATCATAGAATTTTCACTACACACAGGGTTGCCACCGACCGGGATAACCTGTAAAAAACCGGGAATTATGCGTGAACTTTAGTGACCGGAAAAAATGCATGGATTATGCGGGAATTTTCGGCCGAACCGAGAATTTTAGGTCGCGATCGTCGGCGATTGCGTAACGCGTTCAAAATAATAGGCGACGTTAGCGATGCGTTCTCGATTGCCGGCGATTTGTTAGCGATGTGCTCTCGATGGTCGGCGACGTTAGCGATTCGTTCTCGGTGGTCGGTGACGTTAGAGATGCGATCCCGTTGGTCGGCGATGCTAGCGACACGTTCTCGATTGCCAGCGTCATTAGCGATGCGTTCTCGATGATCGGCGACATTACCGATGCGTTCCCCATGGTCGGCGACGTTAGACATACGTTCCCGATGGTCGGTGACGTTAGCGTTACGTTCCCGATGGTCGGTGACGTTAGCGATACGTTCCCGATGGTCGGTGACGTTAGCGATACGTTCCCGATGGTCGGTGACGTTAGCGATACATTCTCAATTGTCGGTGACGTTGGCGATGCGTTTCCGTTGGTCCGCGACGTTAGCGATGCGTACTCGATTGCCAGCGTCATTAGCGATGCGTTCTCGATGATCGGCGACATTAGTGATGCGTTCCCGATGATCGGCGACGTTAGAGATACGTTCCCGATTGTCGGTAACGTTAGCGATAAGTTCCCGATGGTCAGTGACGTTAGCGATGCGTTCTCGATGGTCGGCGACGTTAGCGATGCGTTGCCGTTGGTCGGCGACGTTAGCGATGCGTTCTCGATTGCCAGCGTCATTAGCGATGCGTTCTCAATGATCGGCGACATTACTGATGCGTTCCCGATGGTCGGCGACGTTAGAGATACGTTCCCGATGGTCGGTATCGTTAGCGATAAGTTTCCAATGGTCGGTGACGTTAGCAATGTGTTCTCGATGGTCGGCGAAGTTAGCGATGCGTTCCCGTTGGTCGGCGACGTTAGCGATGCGTTCTCGATGATCGGCGACATTACTGATGCGTTCCCGATGGTCGGCGGCGTTAGAGATACGTTCCCGATGGTCGGTAACGTTAGCGATAAGTTCCCGATGGTCGGTGACGTTAGCGATAAGTTCCCGACGGTCGGCAACGTTAGACATACGTTCCCGATGGTCGGTGACGTTGGCAATGTGTTCCTGTTGGTCCGCGACGTTAGTGATCCGTTCTCGATTGCCAGCGTCATTAGCGATGCGTTCTCGTTGTTCGGCGACATAATTGATGCGTTCCCGATGGTCGGCGACGATAGAGATACATTCCAGACTGTCGGTAACGTTAGCGACAAGTTCCCGATGGTTGGTGATGTTAGCCATGTTAGTCTATATATGAGTAATCTGCAGTCTTGAATGTCGGCAACATTTGTATTAAGATTAATTGTATGTTGTTATAAACAGAGGGTAACAGAAGTGGTAATTTGAAATTAATTGCGGTCTGGTCAAAATTGTTAATCGTTGATATGGAGCTTAGTTTGTAATATGTAGTCTTCGGAGGCTTCATAATTTGTTAAAGCATGATCAGCGACATTACCGATACGTTCCCGATGGTCCGTGACGTTAGCGATGCGTTCTTGATTGCCAGCGTCATTAGCGATGCGTTCTCGATGATCGGCGACATTACTGATGCGTTCCCGATGGTCGGCGACGTTAGAGATACGTTCCCGATGGTCGGTAACGTTAGCGATAACCCGATGGTCGGTGACGTTAGCGATGTGTTCCCGTTCGTCGATGATGTTAGTCATGTGAGTCTTTATATGGGGAAACTGCAGTCTTGTATGTCGGCAACATTTTTATTAAGGTTAAAAAATTAATTTGTATGTTGCTATATACAGAGGGAAATAGAAGTGGCTAATTTGAAATTAATTGCAGTCTGGTCAAAATTGTTGATATGGAGCTCAGTTTGTAATATGTACTCTTCGGAGGCTTTATAATTTGTTAAAGTATGATCGGCGACATTACCGATGCGTTCCCAATGGTCGACGACGTTAGTCATACGTTCCCGATGGTCGGTGACGTTGGCGATACGTTCCCGATGGTCGGTGACGTTAGTGATACATTCTCGATTGTTGGTGACGTAGCGATGCGTGCTTGATGGCCCTACAAAACTATTGAAGCTGAGTGTAGATGTAGTATCTCCTGTTTTGTGTCAGTTGATAAATGAGTCATTTGCAAGTGGAATTTTCCCAGAAAAACTAAAACTGTCTGAGATAAGACCAATTTTCAAAAATGGTCAAGATACTGACATAACAAATTATCGTCCAATATCTGTTCTTAGTAATGTTTCCAAAATTTTTGAAAGGGCAATTCATGCAAAAATAATTGATTATCTGGAGGATAATAATATGCTTAATATCTCCCAGTATGGATTTAGGAGGTCTAAAAGTACTCAAACAGCCTTAATTGATTTTGTAAATGAAGTCACCAGGGCCTTGGATGGGTCCCAGCAGTTATCTGGAATATTCTGTGACCTATCCAAGGCTTTTGACTGTGTTAATCATAGCCTACTCATAGATAAAATCGGTACATTAGGAATTAAAGGGATCCCTCTTAAATTACTCAGTTCTTACCTAACTGGGCGAAAACAACGAACAAAGGTGGTGCATAACAGTGTAAATTTCAAATCAAATTGGGTTACTATCACATATGGGGTACCCCAAGGGTCAATTCTAGGTCCCCTTCTTTTTATAATGTATGTGAATGACTTGGAAACCTCTTCTAGGTTGTTTCTTTATGCTGATGACACAACAGCTTTGGTTAAGAACAACGATTTTAATAATCTAACTGTTTCACTTAAGAATGCATATAATGAATTAGAAAACTGGTTTTAAAAAAAATGGTCTTTTATTAAACAATTCAAAAAGTAAAATTATGTATTTCAAGTGTATTGATCACAGCAATCAGATGGTGAAACAATTTAAGGACATGAACGTGAATTCACATAAATTTCTTGGAGTCATATTTGATGAAAAATTGAAATGGGAACAACATATCAAATATTTAATTAATAAACTAAATAGCTTCCGGTATGCTTTATACATTTTAAGGCAGTCAACATCTCTTGATATTTGCAAAACCGTTTATTATTCCTATGTGGAATGTCTCCTCAGGTATGGCATTTTACTGTGGGGATCCCACAAAAAGTGAGCAAATATTCAGAGCCCAAAAGGCGATTATACGTACAATGACAAGAAGAAGAAAAAGAACTAGCTGTAGACCACTTTTTAAAAATATACAAATATTGTCACTAACTGGTTTATACATTTATGAAATCATAAAATTAAATTTAGAAAATCCAGATTTATTAAAAAAAATATCAGTTCACACATAACACAAGGCAAAAATCAAAATTTGTTTTCCCTCAACACAAATTATCCTTGTTTGAAAAAGTCCAGAATATATGGGTATACAAATTTTTAATAGGTTTCCTGACTCAATATTTGGAAACAACATAAAAAGTACATTAAAGAGAGTAAAACATATTTTAATAAACAGAGCTTACTATTCCATCAATGACTTTTTTAATGACAACTGGGAAGAATTGTTATGATTCCTTTTGGTTTTTGTCAATTTGGGGCCAATTTTTACTGTTACAATATTTAGATATAACCTGGTTTTAATTTGTATAATTGACAATGTCACCTGTTTCATCTGGAAATACCAGAACTATGTAAACGTTTTGTGACAATAAATGACTTATGACTTATGATGGCCGGCGTCATTAGCGATGCGTTCTCGATGATCGGCGACATAACCGATGCGTTCCCGATGGTTGGCGACGTTAGAGATTCGTTCCCAATGGTCGGGGAAGTTAGCGATAAGTTCCTGATGGTCGGTAACGTTAGCGATACGTTCCCAATGACGTTAGCGATACATTCTCAATTGTCAGTGACGTTGGCAATGCGTTTCCGTTGGTCCGCGATGTTAGCGATGCGTACTCGATTGCCAGCGTCATTAGCGATGCGTTCTCGATGATCGGCGACATAACTGTTGCGTTCCCGATGGTCGGCGACGTTAGCGATACGTTCCCGATGGTAAAAATTAACCCTAACCACACATTAGTCTGATGATGCAGGTTTGCTTCAATAGGGACCCCAAAAAAGTGTTTTTTTTAGGAAAATATCATTGGGCCACCACCTAATGAATCACATACCATGTATCAGTAAAATATATTTATGAATAAGCGAGATATAAAATGTTATTTATAATCAAAAGAGTAAATTTGACAACGCAGTGTGTTAAACACTTTGAATTTCTTTCCAACGTATTGACACAAAGCTAAAAGAATTGAAACACCAAAATTATTGTTTTTTAGAGCTGAACTCATTGGTCAGTACAAAAGTGAGAATTTTTATAAAATTAACTCACTAGGTGAAAAAGCCAAAAACTTTTACCTCATAAGGTTAATGCACTTTTTGATTTTCTTCGCAATCACCTAACCTGATATTATTTAAAATACCTTTCACTCCAAACTAAATTTTGTTCAAACCAAAATCTTATTCATAACTAAAATAACAAAATCTTGTGTTTTTTTAATTTTTTTTTTTTTAAGTGAAAAAGACTTTATTTGAATACAATTTAAATTCTTTAAATTTCCTTCCCATTAACTTTATAATTTTTCAAGTTATGAGTTTCACTTTATACGTTTTATGCCAGTTTTCAATGGATGTTTCTTTCAGACGTTATCACGTTAACGAACACACACATTACAATGTTGTTGTTTTGTCCACTTGTATGATAGTAAAAGCCTGAATATCATGAATTTAATAAGTAAGTTGATCTTTTCATTTCAAAATCCATCCATATCAAATCCATATGCAAATTTGAACGATGAGTGTTTTTGGCACCCGGGGGCCTCAAAACAAAACATTATCATGGTCAAAACATTATCATGGTCTCAGGCATGGGCCTTACCATACCACACCTACAGTAATAGTTTCTTCCCTAAAATTGATTATATTTAGAAAGTGCCTTATCATATGTCATTGTTTTAGCTCGGGCATTCTCATTGAGGATTTTCATAAGCCAGTTCTTGATGCAGAGACCCAAAAGTGTATTGAAGAAGCTCTTTTTCAGAAGATACTTGAAATATACAAAGAGGTATGTTCTGTAAAAAAATTGCAAGTACTAAAATTATTGTTTTAGATGATGATGTTATATCGTTGGATATATAAAACTACTCTATATTAAAATGACTATATGCTTGTCCCTGAGGACAAATATAACATTATAGTATTTTAAAATTGTGAGTTCTTAAGTCCTTGTAGGATAAAATTTACCTATGTATGTGTTGAAATTTCTGTAATATTTAATTTTCAAATAGAGAACTTTATATAGTTACTTTGACCAGTTTGTAACATTGTTTCAATACATCTTTGATTCTAAGCTTATTATTTAGCTCAAAAAGAACAGACAAAACAACCTTTTGGAATAATTGTTTTGTCTGATCAATAGAACTCAATAGATACACCTGGAACGCTGACTCAGTGCAAATTTCGCATCAAAAAGTAGCTGTTCTCTCGCTATAGGGCAACTCGGTAAAATGAGCAATTTGAACCGGAGCTTGTGCGCTGATTAACGTGATTCTCCAAAAAAGGTCAAAATGTATCGAATCACATATGGTTGTAAAACGAAAGAACTAAAGGTATAAATTAGGTATAATTTAAAATTGGAAATAAAAAGAATAAAAAATATCGAGACACTGCACAACTAGAACATGACAAAGTTACAAAGCGTAAACTTTTTTATTTTTTGATTAGAAACAAACTTCAAGTGATAAAGTTGTAGCTAATGAGTTGAATTAAAACTTTTATTTGAACAATTTTTTAGAACTTTTTTGGTTCGCTCAAAATTAGTTGTAATCGTGTTTCCGCGTTGTGCTTCAAATTTCATGGAGCTGCGGCGACATCTCCGCTGCCCAGAATAGTATCTCAACCATTTAAAATAACTACTGTTCTTGGATGGAATATTTCTGTATTTCCTCTGTAGACCTTAAACATTCGGAGTGGATTGACATATTGTTACTTCAACATGGTATCCTTCTGGGTAGCATTTAACTGCAGCTGTGGCTTGAAAGAAGGGACGAAAGGTAGCGGTATGTTATACAAAACATACTTAATGACTTTGTTTGATAAGATGGCAATGAAAATATTTGGAGTAACTATATGTTTATTATCACTGTATATATGACAATTCTTTGGATATCGTACTGATTAATAAATATCTTGCCTGCATTTTATTAACCAACGAGTTTGGATTTCGAAGAACAGGAAGTAACTAATTCCTCTTTCTTAGAGTTAACTTACGACATAGTAAACTACAACAATTATGGTGGTAAAAAATACATCTCACAAAGGTTAGTATGTTTTCAGGGTTTCCACCGACTGGGAAAATCTGGAAAACCGGGAATTATGCCTGAACTTTGGTGACAGGGAAAAATGCATGGACTATGCGGGAATTTTCGGCCGAACCGGGAATTTCAGGTCGCGATCATCAGCGAATGCGTAACGCGTTCTGAATAGTAAGCGAACTTAGCGGCACGTTCTCGATGATCGGCGAAGAAAGCGATACATACTCGATGATCGGCGAAGTTACCGATGCGTTCCCGATGTTTGGCGACGTTGGCGATATATTCTCGATGGTCGGTGACGTTAGCGATGCGTTCCCGATAGGCGGTGACGTTAGCGATGCGTTTGTGATTGCCAGGGTGATCGGCGACGATAGTGATGCGTTCCCGATGTTTGGCGAACGTTGGCGATATGTTCTCGATGGTCGGTGACGTTGGCGATGCGTTCCCGATGGTCGGCGACGTTAGCGATACGTTCCCGATGGTCGGTGACGTTAGGGATGCGTTCCCGATGGGCGGCGACGTTAGCGATGCAATACGTTCTCGATGGTCGGTGACGTTAGTGATGCGTTCCCGATGGGCGGTGACGTTAGCGATGCGTTTCCGATCGCCAGCGTGATCGGCGACGATAGTGATGTGTTCCCGATGTTTGACGATGTTGGCGATATATTCTCGATGGTCGGTGACGTTAGCGATGCGTTTCCGATGGTCGGCGACGTAAGCAATGCGTTCTCGATTGCCAGCGTCATTAGTGAGGCGTTCTCGATGATCGGCGACGTTAGCGATACGTTCTCGATGATCGGCGGCGTTAGCGATGCGTTCTCGATGGTCGGCGACGTTAACGATTCGTTCCCGAAGGTCGGCGACGTTAGCGATACGTTCCCGATAGTCGGTGACGTTAGCGATGCGTTCCCAACAGTCAGCGATGTTTGCTATATGAGTGTGAGAGCTATTGTTGAGGAAACTTTACGAAATGCAGTCACGATAATTTTGTTGGCGAAATTTGTTATTAAGATCAATAAGATTAATTTGTATGTTAATACAAACAGTGGGTAATAGAAGTGGTTCATTTGTAATTAATGGTTGTCTAGTCAAAATTGTTAATCGTTAATGTGGATCTCTGTTTCTGATATGAAGTCTTTGGAGTCGCTGGATAGTTTGTTAAAGCATAATTGGCTGGGTAGTGAATAAATGGTCAGGTTGCTCGCTTCATAGTCTGAGGTTTGTTGTCAGATTGATGCCTAGCAAAAATCTTGAAAATGTTCAAAAATGGAAAGTTCAAAACTGGATCCAGCTGTCATAATAACGCTTTCTAAGAAAATGTTTAATTTATATACAGGGTTGCCACCGACCGGAAAAACCTGAAAACCGGGAATTATGCGTGATTTTTGGTGATTGGAAAAAATGCATGGATTATGCGGGAATTTTCAGCCGAACCGGGAATTTCAGGTCGCAATCGTCGGCAATTGCCTAACGCGTTCTGAATAGTAGGCGAAGTTAGCAATGCAATACGTTCTCGATGGTCGGTGACGTTAGCGATACGTTCCCGATGGTCGGTGACGTTAGGGATGCGTTCCCGATGGGCGGCGACGTTAGCGATGCGTTTCCGATGGTCGGCGACGTAAGCAGTGCGTTCTCGATTGCCAGCGTCATTAGGGAGGCGTTCTTGATGATCGGCGACTTAAGCGATACGTTCTCGATGATGGGCGGCGTTAGCGATGCGTTCTCGATGGTCGGCGACGTTAACGATTTGTTCCCGAAGGTCGGCGACGTTAGCGATACGTTCCCGATAGTCAGTGACGTTAGCGATGCGTTCCCAACGGTCGGCGACGTTTGCCATATGAGTGTGAGAGCTATTGTTGAGGAAACTTTACGAAATGCAGTCACGATAATTTTGTTGGTGAAATTTGTTATTAAGATCAATAAGATTAATTTGTATGTTAACACAAACAGTGGGTAATAGAAGTGGTTCATTTGTAATTAATGGTTGTCTAGTCAAAATTGTTAATTGTTAATGTGGATCTCAGTTTCTGATATGAAGTCTTTGGAGTCACTAGATAGTTTGTTAAAGCATAATTGGCAGGGTAGTGAATAAATGGTCAGGTTGCTCGCTTCATAGTCTGAGGTTTGTTTGGATTATGTGGGAATTTTCAGCCGAACCGGGAATTTCAGGTCGCGATCGTCGGCGATTGCATAAGTAGGCGAAGTTAGCGATGCAATACGTTCTCGATGGTCTGTGACGTTAGCGATACGTTCCCGATGGTCGGCTACGTTAGCGATACATTCTCGATGGTCGGTGACGGTTGCGATGCGTTCCCGTTGTCGGCGACATTAGCGATGCGTTCCCAATGGTCAGCGACGTTAACGATGCGTTCCCATTGGTCGGTGACGTTAGCGATGCGTTTCCGATGGTCAGCGACGTTAGTGATGCATTCCCATGGTCGGCGACGTTAACCATGTTAGCATGAGAGCTATTGTGGACGAAACTTTACGAAATTCAGTCGTGACTATCGGCGACATTTTTGATTAAGATCAATAAATTGATTTGTATGTTGTTACAAACACTGGGTAATCGAAGTGGCTCATTTGTAATTAATTGCGGTCTGGTCAAAATTGTAAAATCGTTGATATGGAGCTCAGTTTCTAATATGTAGTCCTTGGAGTCGCTGGATAATTTGGTGGCCGCTTCATAATCTGAGGTTTCTTTTCAGATTGATTCCTAGCAAAAATCTTGAAAATGTTTGGAAAGTTCAAAACTGGATCCAGCTGCCATTATAATGCTTTTAAGAAAATGTTTGATTTAGATAGTAGCAAGATAAGGGTTAATATCTTAATATGTATGATATATAGATATATTAAGATACTAGTGGCTTGAAGGGGCGAAAGCCCCTAACCTTTCTTCAATTTTCTGCCTCATCTGATTTTCATGCTGATGAAATAGAACATTATAAGTAGGATCATATGTTTAATGTAAACAATGCAGACGTTTTTAAATTTCCATGCTTTTCTTATAGGGGATATTTTTTGTTATTTCTCGTTTGGTGGTAACTTTTTTGGAATTACTGCTATTTTTCCCCGAGTCCCTGGGATTGAGACCTTTAATTTGAGCCCTCTCCCATCATCCTGCAATTTGCCAAACTCCTACAATTTTTACTTAAAAGTTTCGCTTACAGAATTATATATAAAGGTATATAGATATATACAGTGTGTTAATTTTGTTTATGCTCACCATTGGGGTCTTGTAAACCATAATAGTTAGAAGGAAGGTAAAATGAGCAAAGTAATATGAAAATATTCCTCCAATCTTGTTTGCTACGCTCAAAAAACCATTTTTGAACAAAAACAAATATTGCTTATAACTTTTTTAGTTTGTAAGATACAAAAAAATTTCAGATCAAATTTACGTGAAATTTTACATAGAATTTGAATAGGCCTATTAGGGGTCTGCGGTACCAACAATTTCAGATCGGTACGGTTCGGTACGGTAAAAAATTTGTACCTCGGTTCTCGGTACAAATTCGGTATGGTACAATGTACCGACATATATACTAATTTAGTTATTAATTTGAATGTTTCATAAACAAATTATTGAGTAATAATTAAGGTCATATACAATTGTTATTATTAATTTGATTAAAAAAATAAATAACTACTATGGATAAACATATTTTTAAAACCTGCATCTTTAGAGTATTACATTTTAGCATTTTTATTATTAGATATTAATAAAAGTTCTTGAAATAATCATGAGAAATAAATTAAAAAATTACTTGAAAATCAAACAATTGCATAAGTTCCTTAACTGATTAATTATATTGATTTCAATATAAATAAAAACTATTGGTTTTAAATCATACAAACAACAAAAACCAAAGTTTTATAAATACTATTCTTGTTGCATTGGGAGATTATTGTACCGTTAATACAAAGTAAAATCAGATAACTTACATAAAACTATGTATGATGTGAAACTAAAAGAAATTATAAATTAGAAAATTAGACCTTTAAATACTGAAGATTAAAATCAAAATAACTCTAAAATTACTTAATTACACTACTAAATTCAAAATTGAAGTCCATAACAAATATTACAGTACATTTTAAACATAAGTACCATGTAAAACTGGAAAATAAATAAAGTAATAAAGTAGTACAGTGATATAATGTTTATTTGGCTATATCACATTTAAAATAATTAGCTATTAACCTCATACAAAAATAAGTTTAGGTTGTTGTTAATAATAATTTGTAGTTGAATTTTCCAGAACCACACAAGATAATATAACATGTAACAGATATATATGTATGTAAAAATTTCACAGCACAATAAAACAATAACAAATTTATGCTACCATTTGAAATTTATCAAGTTAGTGGCTATTTTTAATTAGTTTTCAACCATTTTTGAAACCTTTTATAATATAATTTAAAAATTTCACTAGTATACTTCAATAACAATAATAATAATACATAAATAAAAGCAGTTTAATTTGAAATCATAATGGAGAAAGAACGTGATTTAAAAGATAGTATACCTTTTCTCACTCTAGGAATGATGTTGACAAACAACTGATTTATAGCTAATTACCGGATCCCTCCCCCCTTACCCCTCACGCTTTCCTAGTCTAAACCTTTCTTGTCTTCAAGGACATATTTTTTGCCGACCCTACCCAGCCCCTCCCAACTCCCCTTGCCAAACTTTCTTATCTCCATTCTCATTCAGCTATAAATAACACCTGTCAACGTCTCTTTTCCTATGAGTTTTGGGGCTTGTTTTCCTTAAAGGAAGTGACTAGTTATGGTCTTATTCAAACCACTTATTTTGTTAAACATTGTTTAGCTTATCTTGAAGCAGTAAACTGTACCATACCGAATCTGTACCGGGGTTATGTTCTGTACCGAACCGATGACGGTAATTAGTTGTGTACCGTACCGGTACCGTTTTTTTTCGGTGCACCGCAGACCCCTAAGGCCTATATTGCTTAAAATTAAATAATATACTCGGTTTTTTTTTATAAAATAGTCAAGTCCAAAAGATAAATAGTAATTTTTGTATTCCCCATAAAAATAACATTGAACAACGTACTGTGTTTACCGCAAAATGAAAATTTAAATTTTCTCCGCAACCAGCAATCGTAGAATAGGAATTCAAAATACTAATTTATTTAGTTTTTCTAGCTCTTTTTAATGGTGAATAGTAATATTTTTTATATTTGTGTTTTTTTATGAAAAATCTAAAAAAAATGAATTTTTGATGTTTCAAGTTCTGTAATTTCTGAACCCTTATTTTTACAGAAATGCAGGTGATGTCATTTTGTTGGAAAACGAAAGCTCTACAAACGATTAAAGTTTAATCAAAATCATTAGAGCCGTTTTTGAGAGATTTTGACTTTTCATGTTTTTTGGTGATTTTTGGGGGATAATTAATTACTCTTAAAAATCAAAAATTTAAAAAACGCCTGGAGATATCGTGGATTAGTACATACATACCAAATTTCATCAAAATCGGTCCACTTGTATCGTCTCTAGCTCTGTACACATCCATAGACAGACAGACACACAGACATCACGTAAAAATCACTTATTTGGATTCAGGGAGCACCAAAACGAATATTTCCACTATCAACTCAAATTCGAAAATTTTGACGAAAACAATACTTTCTCCATATACTATGTATAAGGGGAGAAAGTAAAAATCAATTAAAATCTTAATGATTTTCTTAAATTTTTAAACAACCGAAATCTCTGTAAATCAGCTGTAAACATAAATTTAATACTTTTATGTTTTAGCCAGTTCAACACATCCAACAAATGATTGCTAAAAAAGGTTTTTGTTAAATTATGGACTTATTTTATGATAACAATACCACATATGTGGTATTTTTGTAATCAGGGAAAAACATTTTTTCAAATAACAAATATAAAAACACTATACTTGCATTAAAGATTTTGGATTTGACCATTTTATATCAGAAACCAAGTATATTATTTAATATCAAGCTAAATATTCCAATTCTACGTATAATTCCACAGAAATTGGATCTGAAATTTTTTTTGTATCTTGAAAAATAGGAAAATTATAAGAAATTTGTTTGGTCAAAAATGTTTTTTTGGGCATAGCGAACGAGTTTGGTGAAATATTTTTGATTTCTTGGCGCCATTTTATTTAGTTTATAATTACGCACTACTTTGCTCATTTAACCTTCCTAGTAACTGTTATGATTTACAAGATCCCAATGGTGAGCATAAAAAATGAACACACTGTATCGAGATATATTAAGATATTCCCCCTCCTATCAATTAAAATCTTGTAATGTTTTTATATAGAGAGAACAATTTACAGTAGACTCTCTTTTATCCGGCATTCTATGAACCGGCACATTCTATTAACCGGCACCAGGCGACCCGGGTTTTTCCAGGTATTTTCGGTCGTTTCCGTTTCGTACTGCGACTGCGCTGGACTGTTCCCACCTTTTTCTTAGTCACCTGTTGTTTGTTTACGTCTCAAGCAGTAACGTTCAGTGATGTTCGTAACCTTTGCTCAGTACACTACTGTATTCAACCGTGTTTTGGTTCGCCTATTGTTTATCGTGTCAGTGCTCAGTTAAGTTTAGTGTTTCCTATTTTAGCCGTTAAAACGTACTATTTTTAGACGCCAACTTCCGCCTGGCTGTCTGTCCGCCCGTCTGTCTGTCTGTCTGTCTGTCTGTCTATCCGTCCACAAAAATGCAGGTGTTCCGGAGCAGTGTCAAGGTCAACCAACGCACGCGACCACAGCTCATTACTGTAGCGAGATGACAGACTCTCAGATTACTGTATTCCCATTAATAACTAAAAAGTTCTATTATCCGGAAAAATCGATTTACCGGCATGGGCGTGGTCCCGAACATGCCGGATAAAAGAGCGTCTACTGTAGTTCCATTAATATAAATTATTGGCCCAATGTATGTACCCATTTTTTGTAGAAATCATAAAAATATGAGATCTTTAATAACAAAGTAATAATAATCTACTTCGTAAAAAGTTCCTCATAATTTTTTGTTAAAATATCACTTTTATTTATATTGTAAAGCGTTATAGGGGTCGCAAATACATTAAAAATGCAGCGTGAGTTTACCTGGAATTTTGAGATTTTGACCTGGAAAACCTGGAATTATACATGAATTTTGAAATGCAACTTTGGTGGCAACCCTGATATAGTAACGATATCAGGGTTTGGGCCCACTCCCTATCGAGAAAATTGAAAAATTCCTTTGTCATCGATAGGCACACAAAAAATTGGTATATACTATTTTCTTATTCTTATAACAGTATATTGCCAAAGGTTAAATGGAGTTTTATAAAATCGGGTGTATCTGTTGACATAATTCTCCCTGCCTATCAATTAATATTGTAATGTTTTTATATAGAGAGAAAAATCAAGTTCATTACTATAAATAATTGGCCCAGCTTATATACCCATTTTTTAGAAAACATAAAAAATATGGAGAAATAACTTTTAAAAAATATATATACTTCGTAAAAAGTTACAATTTGTTGTTTGAATAGCAATTTAATTTATATTGTAAATCGTTATAGGTGTTGCAATTACATAAAAATGCTGCTCGAGTTTACCTGGAATTTTGAGATTTTGGCCTGGAAAACCTGGAATTATACATGAATTTTGAATTGCAACTTTGGTGGCAACCCTGGTTTAGTCCATTCGGTGATTGAAGTCACTTACTCAACTTTTAAGATTCAAATTGATCATGTTTCTTGTAGAATAATTATTCAACTTTTTGTAATATAAAATACTTAGCATTAAATTAAATAATGTTCTAAACTTCTTCTGTTTTTAACTAGCCCACGAAAGTAATTAAATTCAACAATCGCTTAACGACGACGGCGCGGCGCGTGCACAATACTCTTGCTTCTTTGTACGCGGTTAATGAAGAATCTAGAAATATTATCAAAAAATGTTTGAAACAAAACTTGTAGGTCAACTAATAATTTACAACTTTGCCGCTGGAACTTTGTTTCTAACCTAAAAATTCAAAAAAAATCATGCCTCTAACTTTTCCATGTCACCTTTGCAAAAATCTAAGATTTATTAGTTATAACAAATTTAAACATTTAAAAAACTCAAAGATACTTATAGGTAGGATTCCGAAGTTCATGCAGATTACAAATGTATAGGTTTCATTCCCATTACAGTTTTTATATGCAACATACGAGCACTTAAACAACAGCGAGCACAACGCGGAAATCAGTCACACTGACGTTGCCCTACAAGTGGCTGGATTGGAGGGCTGCTTTTTGAATTAGCACGAGCGTTCCAGGTGTTTATTGAGTTCTATGGTCTGATCCCAATGATATTCAAGACTAGCTTCGTTCCGATATGTTATGGATAGCCAATTTTACAAACCCAGTTTCAGTCTCAAGTGTGCTGAGGTTTAAGGTTATAATGTTTATAAAAATATATATCAGTTTATGAACCCATACATGGTTGGTACATGGTTGACATGAATTTAACTAACAATTAACTATCCAATGACTTTTAAAGCAAGTTTTATAAGTGAAATATAACAGAAAAGTAAACATTGGATGTTAACATTATTGACCTATTATAGGGCGAGTGCGCCTCAGCCAAGTGTAATGTGTGTGAGGCGAGCTGCTCCTCAGCCTGTTCTGGCTGTACATCTGTGTTCTACTGTTCTGAGAACTGTCAGAACAGAGATTGGGCTTCTCACTCCCGGAACTGCAAAGGGTAAGACAGACATAGACTTCAGGTTAATTAGGAAATAACAATTATGAGAAAAAGGCAGAAAATTATTTGATCAGTTTGAGATGGATACAGTAGAACCTCGCTGCGACGACCCTCGATAAGACAAAAACCTCGATAATGAGTCTGATTTTCTAATCCCCGTGAATCTCCCATAACGCTCAATGTTATAAATACCTCTATAACACGACTCATTTTCAAATAAATACCTCGATAGCACGTCTTTTTGTAAATTCATATTACTAATAAATAAACCTCTATAGCGCGTCTTTTCAAATAACTGAACCTCTATAGCACGACACCCACCTCAATAACACGCTTCTTTGGGTAAGTGAACCTTTATTACACGACTCTAACCTCAATAGCGCGCCGTTTTGCGTTACGGAACCTTTATAGCATGACTAAACCTTTCTTACGCATACTTCCCACGGTTAGAACGGATGTTTTGAAGTAAACAACGTCTTGGGCTCAGGTCTCAACAGGAAAACCCCTTCCCCACCCCCTTCCCATTCCGGCCTTTCCTTGTCTATCACGGGTCATATCAGTATTTCACAATAGGTTAACCCATTGAGGTAGTAATTTTATTCTATTTGTAGTAGCCTATAACGGGAATTGATTGGTGCTGCGCTCTAGTAGCAAAATATGTAACTAATGACCGCGGGCGTCTACGGTTCTATCCGCTAGGGGCGCGGACTGAGTGAAAAACCTTAATATCGCCGCCAGGCCTTTGGTCGTGTTAGCTGAGTTGGCTACGTCGTGGAAACACCTTGGCCAGGTGGTGATACGATGTTCGTGGGTTCGATTCCCGCACACGACCAAAACTGACCAGTTGTGCAACTCTCAATGAGTTAACCGGTCTGTGGCAACGTTGGTGGGAGGGCCCAAGTAAAATAAGCGGTGGCAGGCTTGCTTGGAAGTTGACGGGATCGGTTAATTCTTTGAGACTTGCACATGGTCAACACTGATTTTGCTAATTTTTACTTATGTCTACTGTGTGTGTGCCAATGCGACTTTCTAAACTGAAAAAAACAATATTTTAATTAAAATACACCATTAATCCATTTAAAAACACCAATTTTATTCTCCAATTCACAGGTTAATAAAATTACAAGTAAGGAACGAGACCAGCTCGTATGTCTACTCCAATGGGTTAAGGTACTGTATTTTGAGCCTATTAACTCAATACTTTAATGAACTGAGTCGGTTAATTTTTTTTCTTACTGCCGTAAGTTCTGCATAGTATTATATTGAGTAAGAAAACTTATCACAGTAGTGGCCTATAATGAACAATTTACGGTAACATGAATTTTGTAAAATGAATATTGCAGCCTAATTATAAACTTTACTAGGCCTATTATTCTTCAATCAGTTTTAATACTTGTTTTAATTACTGTAATTGTATTTTTATATGACAATAATAAAGAATTTTGTTTTACTTGTACGTGTGTTTTTTTATGTATGACTGATTTATACAGTAATTTTCTACTTAAAACACAACTTATAAGAAATGTTTCATAACAAATTTGCTTGGTATAGCAAAAAGTCTGTGACCTCGATAACACGTCTTGTTGTGAAAACCACCTTGATAGCACGACCCTCAATTACAAGTGCACCTCGATAAGAAGACGATTTTAGAGATCCCCTTGAGAGTCGTGTTATCGAGGTTCTACTGTACTCCACACTGCTTATGGTGTTTTAGTACTCAGCAACATGAAAAATATAAAGTCTATTAAAAAGTTCTTAAAACCCTCTTATTAGTTGGTTTTAGGTTTTTTTTTTTAAAATTTTACTGACTTTTTGAGGGAGGGGAAAAGGAGCGAGTCCCAAACTGCACTTAATGATTTGGCCTGATGATTTTTACCAAATTTCATTTAGAAAAGTGAGCTATTAGCATGGCTTGACAGTGAAACTTAAGCCCGGAACCACCACAGGAGTTCCTAATGTGATCCCCTTAACACGTTTTGGGGGGTTGTTAAAAATTATATACATGTACATAGGTACGCGTATATGTGTTTGCACTTTAGTGGTCGCATTTGTTGTTCAATTTACTTCAAATTTGGTAGGGAAATTTCTTTCTATAATCGGTTGGACAAGTTTGTTTGGCAAAACAATCAAAAAACTCCCCCTTTTTGGGATTTTAATTTTTCAGATTTTGAGTTTTTGGTCTGAGCTAGGGCAAAAAACCCCCAAATATAAAGTAAATTATTGCATTTAAAATTATTGGACGTAATAAAACAACAATTTTAAGCCCTCCCTCATTATTCTATCTCAAATATTTACCGAGTTACTAAAAGAGATGTATATTAATTAAACACAGTATTTTGTCTTATAGGGATTTTACATTGGAAAAGGCTGTTTTTCATATCTTGATGTAGTTTTATCACATTTAACACCCCCAAACCAACTTTTGATCCTGATGGGACTTCCTCCTAACCTAATATTGTATAACATTTCATTTAAAAAGAACCAGAAACATTAGAACAGCCAACAAATAAAAAAATCTGTATAATCCGAAAATTGGGTAATCCGAACGGGGCCCGCTCCCAATTTGGGATACTAGTATATACTTTTAAATGTTCATTAATACAATTGATTATAGCCAATTTAATTTGTTTGGAGACAGTTTGTAAAGTAGAAGCTTTATCTAGAAGATGTTTTGTTTATTACCATTTGATGATCTTGTCATATAAAGTCTGCTGCCTCGACAGTTAAATCCGAATCCCACCCTGATACTATTAAATTTAGTTGTAATATTTATTTTAATAATACAAATTCATACTTATATTCCAGAGCCAGCATGGGAGCTGCTGAAGATAGAGGTGGTGGTGACCACAGGCAGGCAAATGGTTTTGGGTCATTTGACTCGGAAAAAGAAAATAGATCTGACAACCGAACCAACAAATTTGCTGACAGAAGGAATAACAGAGACAATGACAGAGGAAATAACAGAGACAGTGACAGAGGATATAACAGAGACAGTGACAGAGGATATAACAGAGACAGTGACAGAGGGTATAACAGGGATAGTGGTCAGAGAGAGGAGCAGAATAGCACCGACCAACAAGGAAAGAGGAGTATGTTTGAAGAAAGAAAAGCGAGGATGGCTACATCTAGTAGGCAGAATGAAAGTGATAGAGGATTTCAGAATCGATTTGGCCAAAATAACCAGAGATCCCAAAATGGCCAAGAAACAAGAAACTTGTTCAAGCCTAGAACAAATGCAGGGCAAGCTGATGGAGATTGGGGATCTCAGAATCAGGTATCGTAGTGTTGCAATTTTAAAATATACCGTAATGAACATGTTTCTGATGTTATCGCTACTTTTATACGCTCCATCTGTCTCAAACATTACTTTTGTGCTGAAAATAGCCACACAATGCTTCCCTGATATGCTTACGGGTTATCTAGAAGGATTATTAACTAATATACCAATTATGGTGTGCTCTCACCCATATTTGCGATGTTTTGGTTTCAACTGATAAAATTTGTTTAATAAATCGTCAGCTTAATATACTGTAATAATTTCATAAATATGCTCACTTAGTTTTGTGTTCACTGTACCGTAGTAATCTTTTGATTTAATACTCTTTTGTTATAATTAGTCATTAGTAATGGCTTAAAAATGCAAAACACTAATAACACAATATAATGAGACTAAAATGGAAGACGACACAACACCGTCATAAATTGTAAATTTAAGCTTTTGTACAATTTATAGGCATTTTGTTAAACAAACCCACATCTCAAAGTAGTAATTAATAACAATTAATAAATAATTTGTCCAGTTATTTGGTGTTTAAATACAGTCAACTCCCAATTATCCGGGAGTGGGTTGATCGGGAAATGGTTGCAGTTTAACCGGGGTCACCAAAGGTTTATTGTTATTATTTTTATTCATCTCCTATCAAACATAAATATAGCAATTAATAATTCCTTACCATCTCCAGAATCATAAAATGTATTAATCAAAATAAATACGATTCCAACAATTTAGTAAATACAACATAATCTGAGAGTCTCACCTCCCTAATGAACCGTGGTCACATGCAAGGGAGCGATAACCTTGACACTGCCCAAGCCACCTGCACCCTTGCACTTGAACTGAGCAGAGAGACGGACTGACGTCCAAAAATAGAAACCAATCAAAACAATCACCCTTCCTGTGCTGTTTACTTCACACATTTTTGCCCCTATTGCGGAATTAATTAGCATACTGTTTGGTGTAGTTCTGTGACAAAAAAAACTCTCACAGTGTATTTCAAATGTGTTTAGAGAACTTAACCTATCAAATACCATTCGACGTTTTGGAGAGTTTTTACTGCTATCATCCATTGCCAGTATTACCTATTATGATCTTGTTTTTTTGTAGATTTGATCACATTTTCAAGATTTTCAAAAGTATTTAATTTACATAAATATGTCTTAAATGACATTAAAACACAATATTGTAATAGAAAAATATGAATGAACCTTTCATAAATTTGTAATTTTAATTTATTGAATCCCTTTGTGTTAACCGTGGTTTTGTGTTATCCGTTACCCTCCAACCGGTCATTACCCCTGTCAGTCAGGAGTAGACTGTAAATGGATTGCAAAGGAATAGTTGCATATACAGTCAACTCCCGATTATCTGGGGTTATGATCAGTTGGAGGGTCACTGATAACCCAAAACTACAGTTAAAACAAAGGGATCCAAAATTGAATATCACGAATATAAAGGTTTATTAACACTTTTTTACTACAATATTGTGTTTTAATGTCATTTAAGATATATTTATGTAAATTAAATACTTTTGAAAATCTTTAAATTGTGATAAAATCTACATTCAAGGTAATTATAGTTAATACTAGCAATGGCTGATAGCAGTTAATACTATCCAAAACGCCGAATGATATTTAATAGGTAAAAGATCTCTGAACACCGAACTCTCTAAAACTACACCGAACGGTATGCTAATTAATTCCGCACTGGGGGAAAACCCCGAGAGGGTGAACAGCGGCAGGAAGGGTGATTGTTTTGTGATGTTTCTATTTTTAGACGTCCACGTCCGACCATCCATCACTCTGCCCAGCTAGGTGCAGTGGCTAGAGCAGTGTCAAGGTCATCGCTCCCCATCACGCACCCACGGCTCATTAGCAAGGTGACAGACTCTCAGATTATGTTGTGTTTACTAAATTGTTTGTATAGTATTTATTCTGATAAATAAAGTAAAGCAAATACGATTCTGGGGAAAATTTAGCGAAATAAATTGTTATTATTGCTATATTTATGTTTAGAAGGCGATAAATAAAAATAAACCTTTTGTGACCCCGGTTAAACCACAACCCGACTGACCCGCTCCCGGATAATCGGGAGGTGACTGTAGTTTAAAGGAAATTGTTATAAAAACTAGACTACTAAAAAACACAGAGTGCTGCAAACGTTAGGTTAGGTTACATTCTTATTATGTAAATTAAATTTGTTTATAATATAATTCAGATTTAAAATACTGGGCTAATTTTTATATATAATAATTCTGTAAGCGAAATACTTAAGTCTAAATTGTGGGAGTTTTGCAGGATGATGGGAGGGGTCTCAAATTAAAGGTCTTGATCTCAAGGACACGGGGGGAAAAATAGCAGCATTTCCAAAAAGTTTCCAGCAAACGAGAAATAATGTAAATCATCCTCCATAAGAAAAGCATGGAAATTTAAAAGTGTCTACTTTGTTTATATTAAAACATGTGATTAAGTGTTTACTTTGTTTACGAAAAGACATTGTGTTCCTTCTTATATTGTTTTATTTCCTCAGTATGTAAAGAGTAAAAAATCAGATAAGACAGAGTATTGGACAAATTTAGGGGCAAATGGCCCCTTCAAGCCACTTGTTAGGATAGAATTGTCATATTAAAATGTAGAGATGTGCGAGTACAGGTTTTTTAAGTCAAGTCGAGTAAATGGTAAAAGATTTTAATCTTGAGTTTGAGTCGAGTATACAAATAAAAAACACATAGGTCGAGATGAATTGGATCAAAACAGTGTGTAGGGTTCCATTTATAAATGTTATTAAAATAAACTTTTCTAGTCACTATGACCTGAAAATAACAATAATAAGTAAAATAAATGGATTCCTGCTTCATTGGAAAAAAGTAAGTACATTTAACTGAAAATAAATCATACCAAAGATATTTCATAATATTTGCCATGAAGATTTTGCCATGAATCTTTTGGTATTAAGGTTGTTATAGCCTATATGGTATTAACTAACTGTTTCATTAAAAAATAATCTCAGTTTCTTATTTTATTTCCTTATTTATGAATGTATTTTTGTGAAACTTGGTAAGTGGCTCTATGTAGTAGCAAGGCACATTTATATGCATTGGAAATTCTCTATGTACGCAGGTTTGCTGCGAAGAGGTTATTTTAGTTATCCTATGTTTTGTATATTATGTTTAGGCCTAAGCTACATCTTTCTACGAATGGAGAAAATAAAATTACATTTAGGCCTATAAGTTAAAATAATTTTTTTTTATTTAAAAGGCCTATTACATAGTAAAACATTAGCCTACTTACTTACCACACAAAATGTATTTACTAACATATCTTAGCATTAATTTTAACACTATTTGTCCTAATAAGAACAATCAGTTAGTAACAACATGAAAATATGTTTCAAAGTGCCTGGCAAATCAATTGATGAAATTGAAGCCATGTCTTAAGTAGAGTTTTAAATTATTTAAAAAAAAATCATTAATGAAACTTAAACAAGGCTATAACAAATCACTTGTCTTTAAAAACAGCTCAATGCCAAAGGACAGTTGAGCCTAAAACTAATGGATTGACTCAATTTCAATTATTATGGAAAAAACAAGCACAAAGTCCTTATGCTTACCTATTAGATTTCATTATAGATATGTTTTTGATATTTTACTTTAAAAAATTACGGTTAGGTTAACCTAGAAGTCGACTATACAGACAGTGTTCATACAACTCAATCTGAAGGTCCTGGTAAATCCTCCACTTTGGTATAAAGAGTAACACAAATTTATAAGCCACAACTTACTTGTTTATTAATAAAACACTAAACTCCACATCACAACTCGTAACACCTCAATTGTGTTCACACTCAATTTGAATTTACAGACGTCGCGCGGCCGCGGACGACCCTTGGTAGCGCGGGTAACCGGCAGGAGTAAACTCGCTCGACACTTTCGAGTTTCAGTAAAACCTCGAGTTTCAGTGCCAGACTCGGCTCGAACTCGAAATTTTGAGTACTCGCACATCTCTATTAAATGTATAGTCTTTTTCACATTGATTTATTCAATTCCATTTCAGTTCTGAACATAAAAATAGGTTGAGGCTTAATATATTATAATATAAAATCAAAAAACTTCTATATAAACATTTATTTATAAATCTCACACTTATCATTTAATATTTATTACTATCAATTCCCAAAAATGTATTTTTTTACATTTTTTTGGTTGTGCTGCCCGTTACCTGCCAAATCAGCTTAAACTGGCCCTAGAATGAACCCAATGATCAACCATTAGCATCACAGCCATAGTCAGAGCAATATGAGGGCATGGTTGACATTACCTAACTGAAATATTATCACTTTGACCGATCT
The DNA here is from genome assembly GCA_963675035.1 of Allygus modestus. NCBI lineage: Eukaryota > Metazoa > Arthropoda > Insecta > Hemiptera > Cicadellidae > Allygus > Allygus modestus. The sequence continues at coordinate 158,953,314 of OY776111.1, forward strand.
TCACATCAGTCAATCCCAGAAGCGTAATTTGATTGGGGGGGGAGGGCAAAATGATCCTGGTCATAAATTTTCGTATATTACATTATTTCTCTGAATTGTTGGAGACAGCAACTCGGGCAGCTACCCCCAAATTACGACTTACCAGGTAATATTACCAGGTTGAAGTCTTGCCAGATTGAATGGATTTCAAAACAGCCTCCGGCTCCAATTTACTTTTACCCTCAGTCACCCATAGGAGCTTAGTGCAACCAAGGCAGGTTGAATTATTAGCCTTAAACTGCATGTTAATTGTGTGATTGTGATTTGCTTTTTGTTTTGTCAATCTCTGCTCATAAAATTCCCTTTCACTATTTTTTCTCATGCTTGTTAATTTGTAGAAAATGTGTAAAGATAGCATGTTATAATTTTTTTACATCGCTGTCTAGTTACGATTATTGCTAGTTTTTAACTTCAAGTTAAGCCAAAGTTAAAATGTGTAAATTTAATTTGTATTCCTATTTTTCAGTGTTTTTACACATTTTTCTTACTTAACACTTTCGCTGCTGCAAACATATTTAAACATGAAATTTGCTTAAGTTTCTATGTTGAAACAAAACCCCGATCGGGATCCGCAGCAGCCAACGTGTTAAGCTTATAGTTAATAATTAAAATAGCATTCATTTTTAATTATAAATTTTGTTCTACGATAAGGACAAAGACATCAAGGATTCTTCAGCTACCACTCCTGGCCTTGATTTTATTAATAAAGAAAAAGCATTCCTACAAGTAAGTTACCATTTGTTTGGTTTTTGGGTTTTATTTAAAAGTTAATCATAAAAACTGTAAACTAGCATAAATTATGTTTTGAATGTTAAGTAGCCTAATTAATAATAGTTGTACTTGTAAAAAATGTTTGTAGTAATTAAATAATTGTTCCATGTACTACCGTTAAATAATCTTATAATAACACTTGATACTAGTTTGAGATAAAAATTAGAGAAAGGTTGTCAAATATCTTACTCTTAAAGTAATAAGGCAGATCCCAGACAAAACATTTGATTCCTAGGTTATAAAAGACTTAACACCAAGAAAACCTACAATATTCCGGGTGATTATCATTCTTTGCTAAGCAGCGAGTGACTGAATATCATATATTTTTCTGTGGACTGGAGTTTATAAATCCAGTCCTGCAAACGCACCCCAAATACTACCCTTACACTCTCCTACTAGATCTTAACACATATTTAAAAGTTGCGGAGTAAAAATATCTAATCCTCATTCTTTAACACGTTTATATTCACAATCATACTTAATCATGATAATTCCTTATGTTTCATTGTTAAACCTCCACTGGAAATCCTGCACGCTGGCTGAACACGTTAAACTACTTCACTTGCTGTGTTTGTGTTGTCATGGAAATGTTATGTTTTGTGGGTTTATTTTTGTTTATCACTCCATTGATCTATTGGAATGCAAGCTTGTTGGTGTATCCCTGGGTGATGGAATTACTGGGTTTAGTAGGTTATTATTATTTTGTTTTTTGTTCATTTTAAAATATCCTGAGCTCGGCTTTTGGACAACTGGTGTAGAATATTTTAACTGAGATCTGATTCAACTCCTTCAAATAAATCTAGGTTTTCTCTCTCTTTGACAACTAAAATCATAAACTATCATCTCATATTACTCTCAAGAACAGGAAACTAGGCAGTTGACTGTCTCTAGCTGGACCCCAACGTATTGGCTGGGTTGTATAAACAAATTGAATGCCATAATTCTGTTAATTCAGCAATCAAAATAGGCAGTTGACTGTCTCTAGCTGGGCTCCAACGTATTGGCTGGGTTGTATAAACAAATTGAATGCCATAATTCTGTAGTTCAGCAATCAAAATATTAAATTTATGATAATCTAACCAAATCTGTCAAACCTTATTTTAAGTCTAAAGTAAATTAATTTTAGTGGTTTGACATGTACTTATTACGTTAAGTGCTATATTACAGACTAGCAGCCACGCTACGAACCCTGAAGGATTAGGTGACCTTCCACCAACGCACCTGCACTTTCCTGCAGGGGCGCAAGGGGCCTGCCCTACCCGCCACCGCCGGTTAATGACCCGATACTTGTTAGGCCACGAACAAAGTTGAAAGTTGAAGTTGAATAGTCGAACATCGCGATTCGATTATTTTTCCCTTTTTATTGGTAAACTGTTGAGGTAACTCTAAAGTTATGAGCAGAACGAGTCCAAACACGACATAATTACAACAATTCTAAACATGGAAAATAAAACTGAGTTGTACAAAGTACCAAGTGTAACAGCCAACAATTCTTTTGCAAAGTATTTGGGTTTTAATAACGTGTATTTTTATGTACAATTGTTTTTAGAGATTAGAAATAAAACAAAGGTTATCTGGTTAAAAGATTTACGCGTTTACTGATTTGTTAACATGTGTTGTATGGTAACATATATTTATGCTTAGTAGGCCTACTATGGTAATAAGTAAGTTTTCATGAAAAAAAGTTACATAAAAAAGTTTTCATAAAATTGTTGATCAGGTAAACAATATACAAATTAATGTAGGTATTATAAACAATATATAAATATAAAACATAAAGAAGACTAAAGAGACATGAATGAAGTAGTGAGCACGCAGTAAAAGATTAAATATTTCAAAGCACTGAGTCATGGTCACACATCGGGTAGCCAAAGTGCTTAAACAACCATGAGGGGTAGTAGGGATGTGCGAATAGTGATTTCTGGCTCGAGTTGAGCTTTTTACAAAGTTCTCGAGCTTTGAGCTTTCTTGAGCCGAGCTTTTTTGATGGGAATTTTCTCTAGTGGTATGCAATATACCGGCAGTGATTTTCTGACTCGAGCCACATCGGGCAGAATTTTTTCAAAGTTCTCGAGCTTTGAGCATTTTTTATTAGGCCTATATTTGTTATTTATTTATATTAATGTTTAAAAGAACAAACATTTTATTCATTATGGTAATATAAAATAATTTATAAATTTCAATATTTGTCTCCTTTCATTCACTTCTTCTAGATTCATTACTCGTATGTTAAATAAATAAAGGTCTACACAGGAAAAATAACGAAATAGGTTGGCTACTATAAAGTAAGATTTATTGAGACCACTTGTTGATAGTAACGAAAAATTTGTCTTTCAATATAAAGTAGGTAGCCTATATAGGGAACAAATAACGTAAAGGAAGAGAACTAAAAATTGTTAACTAGACTGATGAGCCCACAGGTTAAATAACACAGTTGTTACCGTATTTATTAATAGCTATAATAATAATAATTGACTATATGCCAACATTTACTCTCCATGTAACCAAAGACTTAGGCCCTTGCCTTGGGAATTGCCAAAACCCAGTAGCCTATCTCTCATTCAACTTTTTGTAAATAGTAAATTTTAGGTTATCCTTTTATAGATATAAGATAGTTAAACCAATCTTTATATCTTATTGTACTCACAGGAATAAGTTATTCAATAATCGTAGGCCTAGCTTATGTTCTATCTAACCTATTACCTAATAGACTTAACCTATTATACCGGCTTCTGAAAGAGATGGTTTTAGTAGCAGAAGGTGGAACAGGATCGTCAATGCATTCTTCTTCCATCACAACTTCCTACAATTTGATAGCATACAATTATAAAATGATATGGTTTCTACTTCTATTGACATTTCATAAATAAAAAAAAAACGCGGAGTTAACCATATGATTTTAATCGCACAGCTGTAGCGTAGCGTAATAAAACACTGCGCCATTTTGATCGCGTCTTGCTCTTGGTCAAGGCCTTCAGGGTACATAGATTATAATCAACCTTTAAAATAAGGTGACCGGTGTTATAAACATGCGTTGCGTAACCATTCAAAATTTTTATAAAATCCTTAGATTTTGTGAACCTTGCAATTAGTCAATTTTTTACAATCCAATTTTTGGAGAGTACTAATTCGTCTGCACATTACAGGGTTGCCACCGACCTGGAAAACCGGAAATTATGCGTGAACTTTGGTGACCGGGAAAAAATGCGTGGATTATGCTGGAATTTTCGGCCGAACAGGGTATTTCAGGTCGCGATCGTCAGCGATTGCGTAACGCGTTCTGAATAGCAGGCTAAGTTAGCGGCACGTTCTCAATGATCGGCGAAATTAGCGATACATTCTCGATGATTGGCGAAGTTACCGATACGTTCCCGATGGTTGGCGACATTAGCGACATGTTCTCGATGGTCGATGACGTTAGCGATGCGTTCCGGTTGGTCGGCGACAGCGATGCGTTCTCGATCGCCAGCATCATTAGTGATGTGTTCTCGATGATCGGTGACGTTAGCGATACGTTCCCGATGGTCGGTGACGTTAGGGATACATTCCCGATAGGCGGCGACGTTAGCGATGCGTTCCCGATGGTCGGTGACGTTAGGGATACGTTCCCGATGGGCGGCGACGTTAGCGATGCGTTACCGATGGTCGGCGACGTAAGCGATGCGTTCTCGATGATCGGTGACGTTAGCGATGCGTTCTCGATGATTGGCGGCGTTAGCGATGCGTTCCCGATGGTCGGCGACGTTAGCCATGTGGGTGAGAGAGCTATTGTTGAGGAAACTTTACGAAATGCAGCCGCGATTGTCGGCGAAATTTTGTATTAAGATTGTTTTGTATGTTGTTACAAACCGTGGGTAATAGAAGTGGTTCATTTGTAATTAATTTTAGTCTAGTCAAAATTGTTAATCGTTGTAAATGTTAACAGTTGCAACTAGACAGTTGAGTGTTCAGTCGGTCGTCAAATAGGGTCGGGACCCAGGCGCGTGAATGTGTGTGTGTGTGTGTGTGTGTGTGTGTGTGTGTGTGTGTGTGTGTGTGTAGTAGTGAGGGTCGCCTAATCCCTGGGTATAGTAGGGTTTATAAGATAATTTGGTCTCGTGGGTCGGGGTTGCCAAACTAACAAAATCCCACCAGACTAAACTGTATTAAAAACCCTTCTTAATACAACGCTACTTAAGGTAATAATTACGCATGTCAAACCCACCAATAACCTTTTGGTGAGTTATTGAAGTGGTCAAGGTGATGGACTTCAGAACCATGGCAGCATGTCGTGGGTTCGAATCCAGGTCCTGCCAAGTAAATTTTACCATTAGGCTACTGTTTAGCCTGTACTTAATAATTCTTGTCTACATAGACCAGCCGCAAGCATACCGGTAAAACTTAACATGGCTATTAAGTATGGCAGTAACAGTTGGCCAGTTGATACATTAGGGCCCTGATAAACATGGGCAATAAGTATGGTAGTATAACAACTAGCCAGTTGACTCGTTAAGGCTCTGCTAGACATCAGGTCCTTCTCCTGGGAATAGCAGTTTTGATGAATGTGATAATTTTTCTTTATTGATACCTTTTATTTCTGTAAATCAACTTAAAATAAGCAAACCATTAGAGAAGAAAGCCCTTTTTACATTAATTCAATTCAATTCAATTCAATTAAGCATTTATAAAAACTAGGTTTCGTCTATGAATGTGGTATGCAACAATTCTTATATTTACCCTGATAATTTTGCCCCCAAAACTAGTAATTTTAATGTTTCAATATGTAATTTATATGTAATTTTAAACACCAGCAACAACTGAAAATTCCATATTAGGAATTATATAGATAGGCCTATTAGTTAATTTGGTTATCATTTTAAAGAGAGGAAAATTCCAAATAGCCTAGTAAATAAATATATAATAGCCTATATTACCATGTAACAAAATTGCTTCATAATTAATATTAATCTATTTTAATATTTTTTTTTTTAATTCAAAATTTAGGTCTTTAGCAGTTTTTATATATTGTATATGTGACAGTGGGTATCAAGAGCCAAAAGTGATTCATTGAACTTTGACATGAGTGCATTCTTGCAATAATACCAGCATATGCCCTTCTCATTTAAAATTGCCAAGTGTTAAGATGTATTAAAAAGTGGGACATTTTCCCAACATAATAATTCCCCTTCATTTTGTATTTGGGCACTAAAAGTCCATATTTTAAATAGGAAGAAGAGCTACAGATCTTATTTTACCCTTTGTAAAGGCCGAGAATAGTTTTTAAACATGTAGCGGAGAATTTCAAGTTGTGGTGAGATCAGCCCTGTTTTTGTAAAAGGAAGCCATTTGAATTCCAGTTTTAGGCCACAAACTGTTATAGAACTATTACAGGGTCCCTACCCAACCATGAAACCTTGAATAAGCCGTGAATTTTGTATACCCTGAAAAAAACCTGGGATAAGCCGTGAATTTCGATATCAAACCTTAAAATCATATCTAATTTGAAAAACTAAAAAAAAATCTTATCAGAAAATATCACAGTTGTTTTCAGATAGGGAAATGTTTAACAGAATTATATAGTTAGTTGTTAACACGGTGGTAACGCGGTGTCGCGTCACCGCGTCAGTAACTCAAAATTCTATGTACACAGTGCGTAGTCAGTGTTGCCAATTCGAGGGTAATTACCCTTATCGGTGATAATTTGGAACTTCAAAGGTAAAAAGGGGTAATTTTACTAAAGCCTTTAAAAATATAAAAAATTATATTGTTCTATGTTTTATACTTATTATAATCAATGTTGTTTATTTATGATTAAATTACTAAATTTCTCTATTGACCCTTCCGATTTTCGTTACTCTGACGAATACTTACGAACTCCATATAACAGAAATTAAGCTTGAGTAAGGATTACATGTAGAGTGATCGTCTCATGTTAAAAATGTGGAAGAGCTACGAGTGCCAGGACGACAAGAATTCCGCTAAGTTGCAGTAATGTCTATAAGTTTTAACTTCAACAAGACAATAAATAACGAAAGTAGAAAATGGGAATTATTGGCACACCTGTCTCCGCCTACCTAATCCTAGCAGTTGATAGACTGAAGGATAGATAGCGTTAGCTGTTTTATAATTGGTGTTTATGGCTGTAAACAAAATTTCATCAGCTGTTAGTCATTTATATACTGTGATTTGTTGAGCAGCAAAAGACATTCCAAGATAAATACGTTATATCTCGCATGAAAAAATTGAGACAAAAAATGGCTGGCGTGTATAACTTCTATTTTCATTCTTTATTCTAAACTTAAAACCTTAATGATACATCAGTGGCATCTATTGGTGGCTCCCTCAAACCTATCAAATTCCTTCCAATTCAAATTCCAAGCATTCCTTTGTTTCATTAGCACTCTTCACTCAAATACAGGAGTTTAGATTTTGAGGGTAATTCGGGAAAAAATTATTGGCAACACTGAGGCGAAGTAGAATAGTATAAACCGCCATCATCAGCAACCGATAACCAATAGACCGATGACTCACGACGACAATAAAACAAAGATATTCTAATAGAGTTCTTTAGTCCTTATTTTTTTAAAGGTTCACTTTTATGGTATTTACTGTGACATCATAATTGGAATGTGGGAAAGTTTGAACTAGTATTTGACCGATGCATCGCGTCTACATTGTTGTTTTACGACCGGTATAGGTTATGTTTTTTAATATTTCGACCGTGAAATTTACAATTTTTAGACCTTGAAAACCGTGAAATACCCGTGAATTTGATTATTAAGTTTGAGTGGGAACCCTGTATTAAAGTAATTAAAGTCAAAAGCCAACTATATTATCAGTCAAAAACTTTCAATCATACATCAAGAAGAATTTTAAATCAATTTTATAGCATCCAGTTTAATTTTGAAACTTTTAATATCAAGTTGAAATAATAGCCTACTAGCTATTTACTGAGAGCGTCATCTAGCCTCTAGATTTTAGAAGTTTTCCAGTGAACAATAACTTTTCACCTGCTACTGAGCAACTTTTAATTATTCATATTCCAGGTCATAATTTATTAATAACTTTATTTCATGCTATGTTCGCTTATAAAGAATCTATTAAGCTGTATAAAAGATCACAAGAATACATTCTACCCGCCACACGAAATCCCCTCCTGAGATATAATAAGAGCTCTTGTGAACCCTGAGACATTTTCAAACACAATTGTTTATTAATCAAAGAAAATAATAGAGATTCCCCGATTTTGTGTAATATTTTGTTAGCCCCCCTTTTTATTTTCAAGAATATCATTATTGTATTTTAAAATATATGTAAGTTTGTTTCTGAACTTATGAGTTGTTATTGCTAGGCTAGGATGCCATTATTTTAGTTTAGTTACAGAAAGACAGAAAAACCATAGACCTCTAGTGTATCCTTACCCATAAACCCTTGTATGAGCTAGCAGAAGGCAAGATCACTTATGTTTGTTTGTAAACAATCGATTAGGTTAAATTGAAAGAAAGAGAGATAGATAAATTTAAAAAAAGGTTTATTATCAAATAAGAGCAATATAAATAAAAATAAATAAAAGTATAAAGTAAGTAAGTATATGCATATTTACAGGTAATTTAAAATATTTATGATGGGCACAATTAATAAAATAATGTAACATTATTTCAACGGGTAAACATATTTTTGAATTTTGTATATTACATTTCTTAAATTACATCAAGGTGTAACTTGCAAGTATATTTTTTAAAGCAGCAGAAGTTCTGAGTTTGTTTTTGTATGAGACACTATTTGAAATATTAATTTAAACTATTAGTTATTTTATTACCTGTATCAGAATCAGAACATCCTATATTCATTTTCTACATTTCATACATGGATATTGTCACATGAGATAATAATATAATCTAAACATTTTAAGATAAACTTGCTGTACAAATCATCTACCTAATTACAAAATTTATGACGTAAAAACTTAAACCTTTTTTAAATAGCTTTAGTGAATTCGCACACTTTATAAAGTCAGGCAGGCAATTATATAATTTAATTCCAGATTAATATGGTGAGAATTCATAACTAGAAGATTTTATGTCTTGGATATGAAAGACTACCCTTGTGTCTTGTGTTATAATTGTGGTAGTCTGAATTAATTGAAATATTTGATTTTGTTTGATTAATATAATTAAATTAAAAATGTATATACTGGAAAAGGTAAGGATATTACTACTTTTGAAAGTATTTTGACATGAATCCCTTGTTTTGAGACCATATACTATTCTGATGTATCCTGTTTTTGCAATACTTTGTTCCTCTTATCAGAATTACTCCAAACAATTGTGCTGTAGTTAAGAGTAGTATAGACATATCTATAGTAAACCATCATGAGAGTGGCAACGTCAACAGATTTAGATAAAGTAAGAATTACTAAATGAGCTCTATTAGTTTTTTTTATAACTTCTGTAATGCAAATTTTCCAGGTTTATTTATGATCAATTGCTACTCCCAGAAATTTTGTAAAATTAGTACAGTTACAAGGTAGATTAGTATTATAGTTGCATTATGAATGTGGAATGAATGGTTGTAATTTAATCAAATAGCTTTGGTGATGTTTTAATTTTAAAAATTTATGCTATGCAAACTTGTTTTATTAATGTCATAAAATTTTGGTAACTTTAAGGCATGATGATTACACTCTTGATTTGTGTGTTTGGTATTGCTGCTGTATTGCTTATCGCTTTTTGGAAATTTATTTATAATTTTTAATTGGGATTGTATATGGATAACTTTGAGCCCAAATAGTTTTAATTATATTGTATCTTGGATATACTTTCGCTTTCTCGCTTTTTAAGCCTGTTTAGTGGTATTAAGTTGTCAGAGAATATATAAGGGTTATTGTTATTATTGCCAATATATGAATTAATACTAATTGGGATTACAGCTAAACATTTATGTATTCCTAAGATACAACTTATTGTTGATGAATGACAACAATAACATAAATCACTTGAAAATAATAATAAATAAAACTTCAGAGTTGACCTGTTGCTCAAAACTGAGCAAAGTCGTTCAGAAGCGGTTAACAGTTTGTGTTGCTGTAAATTGTTGATGTATGTTTAGATCACAACATGGGGTAAGGCTGAAGAACTGTGTCAAGCTGTGTGCTGTATCAACAATCAATTTTGAATTAAAATTAATCTCCATGTTATTCTTAAGGGTGAAAAATAAACTTTGAGCGTACCCTTTATAAATAATAAATAAAAATGTTAAATGGTCAAACAACCACCCTTGGACCACTTCATATGGATTGACCCCCATAATATTTACATTGAAGATTTGAAGTCCAGTAGGCAAAAGAAAGATTAATGTAAATGGCAATTTGTAGAATCCTTTTGACCTCTTTTAATTGAAACACCAAGCATCACAATCGGTTCTAGTCCCTTAGATCTCGCTCTTCTAAAAGCCATACTTGTATAGGATAAAGGATTGTTTGATTTATCCTAGTGTTATGTCGTGTGGCTAAATATTAATGAATGCTTGTTATTTCTGAATGAAGTTTGTTGTTTCTGCTATTTCAATTAACCAACGTTAATTATCACAAAATGCTAACTGATTTGATGTTTCCTTATAGGAAATTGAAATAAAAAAAGAATTTAAAACAACCTCAGCAGAGATTAAACAGGTAATAATTTTATTGTTAGCATATTTGACCAATTCTTCTTTCGCATTTCAGCTTATAAATTTCCTATCTTTCTCTCCTTTTTTGACTTGATTTTGTTGTATTAGATTATTATTTACGTTTGAATATAAAACTTTCTATAGTAAATTCCTTTCTATTCCTATTTATAAATTTAGCACACATATATTTTTCACCAAAAGTATTTAAATTTAAGTTATACATTAAAAAAAGTTGTTCAATTTATATTTTTATTGGTTTGTGTAGCTAAGTCGTAATTCATACTAAGTTTGTTGTTTCTGAGTTATCAGTTAATCAAAGTTAAGCAATGCAACTGATTTGATCTTTCCCTCTAGGAAATTGAAATCAAAAAAGAAGTTATAACAACCTCAGCAAAGATTAAAGAGGTAAGAATTTGTTAAGTGACAGGTTATGTATCCTCATTTTTTAACTGACAAGTTGTCATTATTGCTGCCTTTATTTTAGTTTGGCACTAGGCTTTTATTTAAATTATTAAAAATATTCCTATAGTTTGGGACAACAATTTTCATCTCCTATATCTACAAATTTATTATACGTTTCTTCTTGTAGGTTAGCCTCTTTTCATACTACTGAACATTACCCCTACTCTCGGGTCAAAAAGTATAGATACTCGAGTTTGAGCTTATACTGCAACGTAACTGTTAAGAACATGTGGTGTATATTTCATGAATCTGCACAGCTGTTCTTAACAGTAACCATTAAACTTATAAAAAAAAGTTACATCAAAATTTTACAAATTTAATTCTGCGTTTATTCGTGTTAGTTTCAAATTTTTGGTGCAATTTCAACTTAGTCTTTCAGCGGGTTGAATGAAAAAAGAACATGTTTTTAGCGTTTTTCAGACTTTGGCTGACCTTGAAATTTGATAACATAGAACTTCTGGTCTAATCGTCATACAATTGTTATAGCTTTTAGAACATATACTTGGACATCGTATTTATAAATTTCAGAATTTTTACGTTATTAAAAAATATTTGTTGTGGCTTTTGTAAAAGTATTTTATTTCAGTATCGGATGAAGATAGAAACATCAATGAAAGCTTGAATTTTAGCGCTTAAAAGATACAACTACAATATCAAGTCATACATTAGCTATGTTGTTTTGAATAAATGAAATTTATGTATAATGAAAGCGGTACAGAGATGAGTAGCACGTGAAATTGCTACCGCTAAGTGACTCGCGGGCAGGGAGTTTTTCCCGGCCGCGACCGGTTTTGGTAGCCCGGACGTGCTGCCGCCGGCGTTGAGTCAAACCTACCCCTAACCATACTGTGAATTGCGATATATAATTAACCATTTCCCATTACCTTTTCTCATGAGGGCTTTGGACCTCCAATGGCAGGTTTAAAAATGGATTGCTTGCTCAGTAGCAGTTGTCAAATATTTACATAATATACAATTATTATAAGTAGTCATTATTTACTACATTTACATTTGTTCTGTTTTTGTAAGAGATTATTTATCTGAATAGTCACTGGCTGAGTATTCCGTTGAGCTGTCATTTAAGTTTATTGTTAATGGTTCAATAGGAGGTAAGTCAATTAGGTTATCTTTTTCCCGATAATTATCTTCTATCGTTTTGGCATGACTGATGCACTTCTTCCATAATTCTGGAGTAACCGATCGCAGTGCTTCTTGACAAAGATTATTCATTACTTCCATTGATCTTCCTTTTTCTGCCTAGTTAGTCATATTAACTTTAGTGACTTTCCCCTTACCGTAGGCCCAAATTAGCTCAATTGGGTTAAGTTCACAGTGAGCCACTCGAAGCTAGACGAGCTCAACATCAGGACGAACTCATTTAATTATCTGATCTACCACTTTCTCTGGTGTTTTAAAGTGTGGTCTGGCATGGACAATAAGTTGAGCTTTCGTCATTTTCTGGTATTCTGGAATATTGTATGGAAGAGGAATATTTCTCTCTGTAAGGAATGAAATAATGTCATCTTTTCCCCAAGACATCGTCGAGTTTCTTGTAGAAGGATTGACCTTTGCATGATAAGGTGCCTGATCAAGTACTATCGCCGATTTTGCGGGGAGGAGCCTTATGACGTATTCAAACCATTCTGCATAGTCCATAGAATTCATTTCATCATGGTAATCCCCAGTGTTCTTCTTCCCAATGAATGACAATTCGGTTCCAGGTAAGAAACCATCTTCACTACCAATGTACAATATTATCATTCTTTTCCCTGCTCCTGACGGTGTCTTAAAACCTCCGCTCCAACCGTAGATTTGTTGAATACAGCCTCTGTATTGGTCATAGTTATTTAACCCTTTTACTGCCAACCATTTTTTTATGATGTCACCAAAAATGCCAGACCACTATTAAGATTTACTTGCCTAGACTGCCAGGTTCAATTAGACCAAATTTCACGCTCACATTAAAATATTTGTAACTTTTTTATTTTTCATCAGAAATTTATAAGTTAGGTCTTGTTTTATTTGTATTGTTATGTTTGCTTAAATAAAATATATATTTTGGTGTATGTAATAGTTTTTTAGTTCAAATATATATTACATATATACAAATAAAAAAAAAATATATTTTTTAGTTTGGACTATAAAAATTACCTCTAAAACTTATACCTCAACCAATTTTATTTATACATGTTGTAAAACAGGTATTAGTAAACACATACCCAAATTTTCATGCCATTAGCTTGATAAATGCAGGAATTCTGATGTTTTTTTCAAAATTTATTCATATTTTCAAAATTGAACATAGTTGCATATACAATTAACAATTTTTTTTAAACATGTACATTTGGCTTCTAAATTGAAAAATGTTGTAAGGAACATAAAATAACACTAAAAACATACTAAAATAATTAAACTAACAACGACAAAAATATTTAGAATATTTGAGAAAATTTCACAAAAAACCCTTTCAACACCTGTGCTCACCGAAACAGGTAGGGTGAACACCTATTTACGATGGTATTTTCACTTATTGGTGATCTACCCCGCTTGTCCATTTTCGTACTGACATCAAAACTTTACTCGAACTAAACCACGGATAAATCCACAAACATAACCAACAAACCAACACCAGTAAACATCAACAACAATTGAAAGACGAATGGCAGACAACACTCACTACACAGAGCAACTGTCGACTATGCACAGACGCTATGGGGAATCAATGAGTATAACTTTATAGGTTATACAAGTCATAGAGTATAAATTGTACTTTTCTATGTTCCTCATAGTCTTGACGAGTATCTCAAGTTTCGTGGCATTTGGTAAACATTTAAGGCCAATAAGTTAGAAATGTTAGACGTGCTTTATTGCGCACGTCGGCGATTCTCGCACATCGGCGTTTTTTGCACGATTCTCGACGTGCGCATTTGCACACGTTGGCAGTAAAAGGGTTAAATTGTTATTCAACGCTGATAGAACATTCTCCTGCGAAGCGTAAGACATAGTATGATTTTGGCCACACCAAGTTTCGTCTGTAAAAAATAATTAATACCCTTTTGATTGGAGGTCCTTAATTTTCCTTAAATACGTATGACCTAAAGCAACGACAGTCGTTACCTCCACCAAGATAGGTTTTTATTTATTTTTTTTAAGAGAATTCCAACTGTTGAATAATTTTTCCAAGAGTGTTTTTTGACATCGTCGGAAAATCAGTCAGTGTATCAACCAGTTTTTTGTGCAAATTACTTATCGTAGGGTACGTCTTATTTAGATAAAAATCGTAAATATTTCTTCTAATTACCTCAAGAGTGAAATCATCCAGCTTGATACTTGGTCGGCCCGTCCTCGCACAGTATTTCTTGCTTGGTCTTCTATTCCAATCTTCTTGATCTTCATTGTAGCACTGCATCTCTTCACTGTTGATATGGACTTCCAGGCGCACTCCGAAACTTTCTGGTAAACCGGGTACCGCTTCTCATTACACCTTACGCCTTCATTCTTGAAAAAAAACATTTCACACTAATAATCATGGCAATTTCACCATCTGATTAGTGTGGCGCTCTGGGCATCTTGACTGATGTGATCACAACGAACAACACAGAGAGAGTGAGGAAAGGGAGTTCAGTTCGAAATAATAACATTTTAGGAATAGAAAGTACATAGCTAAGTATGACTCAGCGGTTAGGGGTTAGGATGATTCAACGGTAGGTGACCCCACAGGGTAGGTATGACTCAACGCCGGCGACACCGAGTTCTTTTTACTTAATTAGTTGATTATTGATAACATACATATACACAAAAATTGTATCTAGTGAGCCCACAACTACAAAAAACTATCCCTAATCCTAAAACCAACCTACTCATGGTGTTTGGTATTTGTTTTTAAGGTAATGTAAGCATTTTGTTTTTAAGAAAGTTAATAAAAGGTTTTTTGCAAATGTGGTCCAAACCCATTACCATTACAGAAATGTGCCCCAGATAATTTCAACAAAGAGTATAACAACATAAAATGAATGTCACCACGGAATACATGCAAGTGTTATCCAAATCAACATGCATTTCATATGGGAAAATTTTGTTTTTTGCTGATAGCAGGAAAACAAAAATAGATACAAGGTTGGAGTAAATTTGAAAGTTGCTAGAATTTACAAGACCTTTTCAATAGTTTGGTTTTTGACATATACTACCATTTGACTTTTTTGAATTTTGGGTATATAGGCATTTTCAAAATAAATGTTTTATGGAAATTTAGATTTTCTCAAAAAAAGTCTGTCATTGAGCATACCAGAGGAAAGCTGAGTTTATCACAAGTAATAAATTTGAGTCGGAAAAAATATACGAGTAGTGGTTTAGAAAATACAGGATATTCCATAAATGTCATATTTTACACACAAATGGCCGCCATTTCGAAACGAATAAAGATAAGTGAATTCTGTTTTCGCCAAAATGTTTATTTTAATACTACCTTTAAAATGATGTATAGCTTTTTCCTATGTTTACATAAGACAATTTTGAGATTCGAACCCGCGACCTTCAGTTTTGGAACATTCTGTACACGGATTTTGATCAAAATATTTTTGATAGATTGCCCGTATGCTTTTTAGCGGGAAAGAATTTTGTTTTTTGAATTAAGACTAAGGGTGTGCGAGTACTCAAAACTTCAAGTTTTCTGCCTAGTATTTCCCGCTGATTTCGGGACGATTGCGACCAGCCAAATCCAAAAAGGCAAAAGGCCGCAAAAGGCAATCGCATCACGTAAAATCGGCCGAAAATGAAGACCGGACTGCGTAATGTCGACCGTAAATGACGACGGAAAACATATTATTGGCCAAAAATGATGACTAGATTACGTAATGAAACTGAAAATAATGACGGTATACATAACATCGGCAAAAGTGGCGTCCGGACCACTTAATTTTGCCGTAACTAACGATTTCGTCATCTAATATTGGTTGTAAGCCATGTCCGGATCAGGTGATATTGGCCAAATGACAACCGGACTGTGTTTTATCAGCCGGAAACGAATGTCAAACCGTGTTTTGTTTGTCAAAAGGTAATCCAGTTTGATTGTACTGACCTAAAGTTTGTATTGCTACTCATGGATTAGTTAGAAACATGTTTAACTAATCCATTAAACAACTGGAGTGGTATCAAATTCCATTACACTTCTTGTAACTACCAACTGATGGCAATTACTCACTCGAAAATACTCGAAACTCAAAAATAATTGGCATTACTCGACTCTACTAGACTCGATTAAAAAAATCACTACTCGCACACCCCTACTTTAAATCAAACCGTTCTCCCGTTATACATTGTGTACGGGTGGTCTGCCTCACCCTGTATAGACTCCTAAACCGTTCAACCGAAGTTAATAAAACTTGCCATAGTTAAAAATGAATAATATTTTGAAAAACCTTGTCTAAATAAAATTATTACTATAATTATAGTTTATTCATTTCCAAAATATTCAGGTCCATGGTGGCATAAGCTATTATAAAACACATTTAGATACTGATCTTGTTCTTAAATTTTTCAGGAAATCAAGGACAACAAACTTGAGGTCATTGTGCCAGTACCAAGCATTGAGGTAAGCATATTATGGCTTTATTTGTCAGTTGGTTTATATGAACTGAAACAACCTAGACTTGAGATCCAATAAAGGCTTTTTTTATAAAAGTGGTAAAAGCGTAAATGTATTTGTTGTACTATTATTTGGGAGTTATTATTGCAGGTTTAAAAGCCGAACTAAAGTTAAATGAAATTATCCTAATTTGTATCATGCTCATTAGTACAAAAATATAGTAGGACCCCGCTAGTCCGACCTCTGATGGACCGACTCCTCGCTTAGACCGACCATATCCTTATCGTCGTTTTGTTTACGAATCCGGTCGTCGCTCCACTCATGTCGATGCTTGTTGATGACTCATCACTGGCGATGTAAGTCACTGGCCGTGGACTGTTGATGCAGTACGTTCTCTTATGCAGTAAATAAGAAAATAAATTGTGCATAACTCGATCTGTGTGTGATGGTGTACTTTTACATGTGTTTTTGTAGTTTTTGTTATTGTTTAGTTATTTAGAGTGAGGCGTACTACATTATGTCAACTACAAAACATAAACACATCACGCTCTCTTTAGCGGACAAGCTGAAAGTACTTGGAACGATTAGACAAAGGTGAGTTTGTTCAAAAAATTGCAAGTGAGTTAGGAGTTGGCATAACAACAATTAAGGACTGGAGAAAGAACAGGAAACAACTTGAAAGTCATACAATGACAGTTGATAATGAGAAAGGACTAAAAATTTGAAAAACTTTGAAGAAGCCTAAATGTGAAATTCTAGACAGTGCTTCTTTGTGGGTATGGTTTGAACAGGAGAGAAGGAAAGGAACTCCATTATCTGGACCTGTCATAAAAGAAAAAGCACTAGTTTTGCATAACAAAATGGGAGGGGACAATGACAATGAAAAGTTTACAGCAAGTGAAGGCTGGCTACATCATTGGAAAAAATGGGGATTCGTAACGTAATCATTTCTGACGAAAAACTGTCTGCTGATGAAACAGCCTCAGTTGAATTGAATTACCTCAGCCTCAGCCTCTAATGAATTCATTCCTAAGTTTGAAAACATAGTTAAAGAACATCAATTGACTCTTGATCAAGTCTACAATATTGATGAATCTGGTTTGAACTATAAGATGCTTCCCACAAGAACTCTTGCTGCACAAAATGAATCTGTACAAGGTACTAAACTCGCCACAGAAAGGATAACAATTAATGTAGTGATGCAGTAATTGTCTGCAGTAATGCTAATGGCAGTCATAAAATGTCATTGTTTGTGATCGGAAAGGCAAAAAAACCAAGAGCATTTAAAAATATTAATATGGCCTCATTACCGGTTTTCTAAAACCAAAGTCAGCATGGATGGAATCTGCTCTTTGTAGGGAATGGTTTTTTGATCAGTTTGTCAAAACACTTAAAGGAAAAACCTCCCTAAATGTGCCATACTAATAATCGATAATGCAACATCTCACCCCCTCTGAAGAAGAACTAAAAAAAGGAGAAATCAAAGCTTTATTTCTTCCCGCAAATGTAACCTCTCTAATCCAAACAATGGATCAGGGAGTTATTGAGTGGCTAAAGAGACGATATCGCTGAAAATACATTGGATCGATTTTAGAGAGGACAGAAGAAGGCAGCAGCTTGTTTGAGGCAATGAAAACAATCAATATAAAAGATGTTATTTACACAGTTGCCAAGGCTTGGGAAGAAATGCCAGCCTCTACACTTGAGAAATCCTGGTGCAAACTGTGGCCAAAAATGAATAAAAGAATGAAACAGAACAAGGAACAAGTAGTGAAATCCAAAAAGAAACCACCTGTAACAAGTGATGAAGAAGAAGATGTAGACACTCCAGCAATCGTGAGGGATCTGCAAACTTAACAACCTGAAGTTGCGTCCAATGACGAACGTGAATGGTTGATTACAGCTGACGTTGATTGCACAACAGAAGAGGAATTGAGTGACGAACTGATAATTGAAACTGTAACTCAAACCACAGATGACAACGAGAAATATGATGACGTTGATGCAGACAACGAACCCACAACACGAGTATCACGTGCAGACGCTAAGAATGCATTTTATCTAGCCCTTCAGTACATTGAAGAAAGTTCCACGTCTACACCAATGGATATTTTGTGGATACGAAAATGGAGGAACATCGCAGCTAAATCGAGATTGTCGTCTGCTAAGCAACATACTTTCTGCGCAAGAACATTAAATTTGTGTGGTGTTTCATTAAGTTCTTTACTTATTTTTTGCTTCATTTGAATATTACAGGTGTATACTTTTTGAAAATTGTATGAGTTAATATCACATTTGTTTGTAGTTTGTCAACACATGCTATGAATTGTATAGGCCTAACATCTCATGTGGCAATATTTTTCGTTTAAACTAGAGTTTTATTACGTATTTATGTGAATAAATTTGTTCCTCTGATAATCCGACCTTTTTTGCGTTCCGACCATGCTCTCGGTCCCGTTGATGACGGATTAGCGAGGTTCTACTGTAGTGTTAAAATATTAGCGTCGTGAATTATGGCCTCAGTGTAAACTATACAATTTATATTCAGAATTTCTTCTGATTCATCTATATGCTTGATCAGAAGAACCTTCTGCTTCTGAAAATCTGAGAAAATCCGTCATAATGAATAAAAAAAACTTAAGCAAGAAAAAAGAACAGTGATGTTCAGAACAGTAGTCAAAAAGTATGCATCGAATCAACCTTCTACTTACACTCTTTCTTTTCTTTTTTTTACTCTTTCTTTTACTCCTTTTACTGAGAGCATTAAATTTGATTTACCTTCTGTCATTACCTTTTAAGCAGATCTATAAAGCAACATTTTTGTGCAATGCTCTCTAAATTAGGGTGTAGGGTGGCCTGCCATCGAGCATATCATTAGTGCCAGTTGATTGATTTTCTGGTTATACGGTATCTCTAAGCGTGTAGGATCTGCCATCCATGGCTAGCTGCAGAACAGGTGTCACAGATGGGGGAGGTAAGTGAGAGAGGTTAAGAAGGAAGAACCGAACCAGTATAGTCGACCATTAGTAAATAGAAATGTGTGATGAAAGATTAATTCCCAATTGAAATGCTGCAGTTTATGACATTGTCCAAGCTATTGTTATGTAAGTTACATTAAAAATGCGAATAAAAAGTAGGTAGCAATGGCAATGTAATCTGATTATGTTTTTTTGTAGAAATCTATATGAATATATCAGTAAATAGCATACTTCAGTTTGATTACCCTCTGAAAAAATAAACTTCTTTTTACTTTTTGGCAACTACCTATTATTGTTGTTTCAAATCTGTCAACAATGCTCCAAATGCTGTGTGACATAAGACGCTGACACAGCCATTCCTACAGTGTACCCAATTTGATTTAGAGAAATGATTTTTATTGGAGCAAAAAATGTGCTATATTTTCTTTCAGCTCATTTCTGCCTTATGATTTAATTTATTTTGAATCTAATTGTTTGAGTGTAACAGGAACGAGCTCTTTAAATCTTCTATTAGTTTTTTTTTAGCGAATTTCCCCTATAGGGAAGAAGCTATTACCGTAGTCGGCATGGTAAGACCTAGGCCCGGGACCAAGATAACTTTTCGTTTTGAGGTCCCCAGATGCCAAAAACACCATTCGTTCAAAACTGTATATATATATATATATATATATATATATATATATATAGATGTCCGTGGGTGCGATAACTCTCGTAAAAATGGTCCGATTGTTATGAAATTTGGTGCAAACATGTAAAGCAACATTTATGAATTTAAGTTCGAAAACCAGCCAGATTTCTCTATCCAAAGAGGTCTTTTGGGGGGGTTTTGTACCCCAAAAATGGGGTGTTCGAGTTTTTTATATATAATATTTTAGTAAATAAACTTTTACTTTTCACCATTGAATTTGGCTTAAAAAGACAAACAATATAGTGTTTTTAGCGAATTTCCCCTATAGGGAAGAAGCTATTCCCCTATAGAGAAGAAGCTATTACTGTAGGTCTCATGGTAAGACTTAGCCCGAGACCATGATAACTTTTTGTTTTGAGGTCCACAGACGTCCAAAACACTATTCGTTCAAATTTATTTATATGTATATATATCTATATGTATACATATATATGTGTGTGTCTGTTAACACGATAACTTGGGTAAAAAACGTCCGATGTCGATGAAATTTGGCTCAAATATGTAAAGTGACATTCATGACTTTAAGTTCGAAAATCAGAAAAATCGGACCATGGAAAGGGGAGTTTATGGGGGTTTTAAATTTTCCACAAATCAGTTTTTTGTATTTTTCACCCTAAAATTTTTAGAACACTCAGTTTTTGTTTTGAACATTTTTTAGAGCTTAAAAACAATTAATATAGTATTTTAAATTATTAACCTAGGTTAAGTGGTTGCGTAGAAAATCCAAAAAACCTGCTCATAAAATCTCCCATTTTAATCTTATGGAAAAAGGTTTTTGGCTTTTCCTCAGTTCATTTTAATGTAAACTTCAGATGAGCTTTTCCCAATCAATTCAGCACTACAAAACAATCATTTTGGTGTTTAAATTGTGATTCTACGTCCAACCGTTGCATTGATATTTAAAATGCTAAACACAGTACATTGTCCAATGTTATCCTTATGGAGAATAAATAAAATTTGATATCTCGATTATTTATGAATGTATTTTGATGAAACTTGATATGTGTCTTCCCGTAGTACTAGTATATTGATATTTTCACGAACAATTGATTTTTTGTCGATTATCCCAGTAGCAGCAAACCTGCATACACAGTCCTAATGTTATTCTTATGGAGAATAAGTAAAGTTTTATATCTCCTTTAATTATAGAGATAAATTAATAAAACTTAGTATGTAGCTTCGCCTGGTGGAGTTATATTGATAATTGCATAAAAACACATATTTTGTGTTCCTTGTTGCATCATACCTGTGTACTCAGCCCTAATATTATTCTTATAGAGAATGAATAAAATACTATAGATCACTTATTTATTCATGTATTTTTATGAAACTTGGTAAGTGGCTTTATGTGGTAGTGAGAAACATACCCATGCATTGGAAATTCGCTGAGTACGCAGGTTTGCTGCGACGGGGGTATTATCGTTTTTCTACGTCAGTTGGTTACAGAGATAATGAAAGTGCTAACATAGTACACACCAATGTTATTCTTATGGAGAATAAGACAAATTGTATATCTCGCTTATTTGTCAACTTATCCTGACAAAACTTGGTATATTGCTTTATATCGTTGTGGTCTATTGATATTTGCACAAATAATTCAATAATTTTTTTACCGATAGTTCCCGAAGCAGCAAACCTGCGTACTCAGCCGCCATGTTATTCTTATGGAGAAAAATTAAAAATGTGATAAATAGTTTATTCATGAATGTATATTGATACAACTTGGAATGTGGCTTTATGTGGCAATAAGATACATGTAAATACATTGGAAATTCGCTGAGTACGCAGGTTTGCTGCAACGGGGGTACTACGGGGTTATTATATTACTACATTCTCAGTTTTCAAGTTTGATATATATTTCAGGCAGTTCATGTCAAAACAACAGCTGAAGAGCAGTTGCTGCAGCCTGGATCAGTGTTGGAGGTAAGAAATGTAGTTTTTAGTGAATTTCCCCTATAGGGAAGAAGCTATTACCGTAGTCGGTATGGTGAGACCTAGGCCCGGGACCATGATAATTTTTCGTTTCGAGGCCCCAGATGCCAACAAAACCACCATTCGTTCAAAACTGTATATATAGATGTCCGTGGGTGTGATAACTCTCATTAAAATAGTCCGATTTTGATGAAATTTGGTACAAACATGTAAAGCAGCATTTATGACTTTAAGTTCGAAAACCAGCCAGATCGCTCTATCCAAAGGGGTATTTTGGGGGGGTTTTGTACCCCAAAATTTTTTTTAGTTTTCACCATTAAATTCAGCTTTTAAAAAACAAACAATTTGGTGTTTTGATCATTGCTCTACGTCAATTGGTTACACAGATATTGAAAGTGCTAAACACAGTTCGGTGTCCAATGTTATTCTTATGGAGAAAAAGAACAATTTTATATCTTGCTTATTTACCAACTTATTCTGACGAAACTTGGTATATTGCTTCATACAGTTGTGGTCTATTGATATTTGCACGAAAATTACTTTTTTGCCGATAGTTCCCGTAGCAGCAAACCTGTGTACTCAGCCCCTATGTTATTCTTATAGAGAATAAGTAAAATGTTATCTCCCTTAATTATTATGAACATAAATTAATAAAATTTGGTATGTGGCTTCACCTAGTCGTGTTATAAAAAAATATTGCATAAAAACCCATTTTTGTATACCTTGCTTCAGCAAACCTGCATCCTCAGACGCCATGTTATTCTTATGGAGAATAATTAAAATGCCATAAATCAACTATTTATGAATGTATATTGATGAAACTTGGTTTGTGGCTTTAAGTAATATTTGAATACATATATATGCATTGGAAATTCGCTGAGTACGCAGGTTTGCTGCTACGGTGGTATTTTTATTTTTTTACTCTCGATAGTGTATAATATTTTTTAGAAATGGAGAGGTTTACAAATTGTTCTTGGAATTTCTATTTGTAACAGTACCCAAAAAAGGAATACATTTGGTTTATATTCACTAATCAAGTGAGATATGGTATGGTTATGGTCTGATGTGAAATACATTTTGGTTCAGTCGATAGTGATTTTTTACTATTAGTATCTTTCAGTGGGAAACAAACATACCACATAAATTATTCATAATGGGTTTTTAATATATTCATGTTTATAATTAAAATTTGTGATCATTATAATCCTAACACAAGAGACATTTTAATGGAGGTTACCTTAATTATTTATAAACCTAATAAACCAACTCCTAAGGTATTTTTAATTCAAGCAAATGTAAATACTCCTTTAAACTCTAAGTTGAGAAAGCTGACTCCTAAGATGTATGTATTTGCTATGCTGTATGGTGGGGTGGAGGGGGAAGATGCTTTTGTTACAGCAATATAGACATGGCCACTTCTGGTTTGTCTAGATATTCTCAAGCTCAGTCAGTGCTCTGTGATCTACCAAACTGCTTGTGGCATTTGAGTGTTAATTTATTTATTTTGTCAACATATTGTATGGTATGCAACATTTAAAATTCCACAAAATACCTACATTATAATTAACTTACTTCTGTGTGTATGGTGGGTTAAACTATTGAATTTCAAAGATTAAATTCTAAAACTTTATCAATAGAATTGGATGAACTTAATTTTTGTTGTAAGGTTAGAAAAATAACCAATATTTTCATTGCAGATAGTAGAGTAGAATCAGGTGCATCAAAACAAGTTAAAAAATGTAAATATTATAAAATAAGTTTACCAAATTTGTTTTGACTTATAAATATGGAAATTCGCTCCACTCAAGTCAGCATGATGTAGCAAACTCATATTTCATTAAATGTATCAGCAAAACAAACTGGACATCATTCAGTGTTACTTTTTTTTAAAACATACATTACAGTGTACTTGGATTATACAAATACATAGCTAATACTGGTGATTGTGTCCTAGGTGCTAATTTATTATGCTGAAGATCGAGGATTGTTTTGGGTTCAAAAAACAAAACAGGAGAGTAAAATTAAAGCTCTCTTTGAAAAATTGGAAGACTACTTTAAAACATCTAGCTCCCAATTCAGTCTCGTTCAAGATGGGATCTGTGGTATTCACTATGAAGGGAAATGGTAAGTTACAAACATAAGTACTTCAGCTATAAGTTTATGCTTTTAACAACAAATTTAAGAAGTATATTAATCATAGATGGATAATGCCCCCAATAATTTATTAAACAATATAAACTCTCCATCACCTACAATTAATTCCAAACAAAGAATAATTTAACATGTGGGAACTTCTGGAATAGAGCTCATTTCACATAATCATAATCACAATCATAATTTTCAAATACAGACATCCCCAACATAAGTCCAAATTTAATTGATTCTGCTTATAAAAATCACTATTATTTTATATCTTGATGCTAGTACACACAACTTGTTCAAAGAATAATTATGTGATTATATTATGTGATATACAGAAAATACTCATTTGAATTGTAAATTAATTTAATTTTTGAAACTCATAATAGGATTTGAATGAAAAAAACTTAAAATACATTACTTGTTCTGCATTGTTGACTCCAAGCTGACAGTGACACAGTAACTGGCAAGTAGGGGTGTGCAAGTACTCGAAACTTTGAGTTTTCGGCCGAGTATTTTAATACTCAAACTCGACTCAAAGTTTTGAAAAATACTCGAAAGTTCGAGCGAGTATTTCCTGCCGATTTCCGAACGATCGCTAACGATCGTGACCAGCCAAAATGCGTATTAACGGCCACAAACAGCGATCGCATCACGTAAAATCGCCTGAAAATGACGATCGGACCGCGTAATTTCGGCCGTAAATGACGACGGCATACATAATATTGGCAAAAGCAGCGACCGGGCCACTTAATATTGGGTAAATAACGATTTTGTCTTTTAATATTGATTATAAGCGATGTCTGGACCGGGTGATATTGGCCGAATGACAACCGGACCGTGTTTTATCGGCCGGAAATGAATGTCAAACCGTGTTTTGTTTGTCAATAAGTAATTCAGTTTGATTGTACTGGCCAAAACTTTGTTTTGCTACTCATGTTTTAGTTAGAAACCATGTTTAGATTATCAAATCTGGGGTGCTATCCAAATCACATTACATTATTTTAAACTACCAATTAATGGCAAATACTCGCTCGAAAATACTCGTAACTCGAAAATAATTGGCACTACTCAACTCGAATCAAAAAATCACTACTCGCACACCCCTACTGGCAAGTAACCTGACCACACTTCCCACAGCACCTCATCCTAGACTAGAGGCTAGCGAGGTGTAGGTATTACATTTATTAATAATAAATCTAAATTAATATTTACTTATACTATGCCAGCTAACATTTTGTTATGAAAATAAATGGCCATAACTGTGTTTAACCCTCCGAGCGCCCCTTTGATGATAATCATCATTTTATGTTGGTTCCCCAGTACCAGTATGTCGGAAATCGTTATATTGTGTCGTATTTTTACTTGACAGCTTTTAAGCAGTTTAGTAAAACTAACTTAAGCTTTTAAGCAGATTAGTAAATTTAATCAGAAAAGGGCGTTTCTTTCAAAAGTTATCGCGGTAACGGACAAATATATATATATATATATATATGGAAAAGGTCATGTATCAGAATCAGAACTGTTAAACTAAGATGAAGTTTAGTAATAATTACATTAATTGAAAATTCGAAAGATCACATTCTAAACTTTAATTTTCTTACATGATTGAACTTCCTAGCAGCAGTAGATAAATTTAATTGATAATATCATTTGAATAAAAAGGTCAATTCTGCCTTTTTTTGTTACAAAATGGCGACAAGTATGTGGGTCACAAAAATCATGTGTGGTCAGTTTTAGTTTTATCTGGAAACAGGAAACAGGTGGTAACACTGTATTCAGCTTGAAATGGTCTTGTAGATGGCATTGTCCAAA
Organism: Allygus modestus; assembly: GCA_963675035.1. NCBI lineage: Eukaryota > Metazoa > Arthropoda > Insecta > Hemiptera > Cicadellidae > Allygus > Allygus modestus. The sequence continues at coordinate 158,979,367 of OY776111.1, forward strand.
CATAATTTCACAGTAAGGGGCCGTGCATATATTACGTCACGCCTCCCTGGAGGGAGAGAGGATGTGGCACATCGTGACAGACCGTGACACGGGGAAGGAGGGGGGTTAAGGGCTGTGTGACACGTCACGATTAATGGGGTTAAAGCCTTTGAAATCGTCAGTTACAGTGACGAAATACCGTAACCACAATAATAATACGTGTGACATGGCAGGGGAGAGAGGGGGAGTAATGAGCAGCGTGACACGCTGGGGGGCGGGGGGGGGGTCAAAAAGGGCTGAATATAGTGTGAAGTAATTTATGCATGGCCCCCTAACAGATTTTTCTGGAAACCTACATTACTTTGATTACAAAAAATCGTTTAGGAAAACAAAATTCACTATATCAACGGTAATAATTATACAGTGGAACCTCAATAGCTCGAATCTCAGGGGAACGGGGAAAAATTTGAGTTATCAAATATTTCAAAATATTGAGGTTTGACTTATCAAGGGGTCAATCCATATAAAATGGTCCAAAAAATAAATAATAGGTTTCTTGATAATTTTCCTGTTGTTTCTTTTGTATTTGAGGAGTTAAAGCCATTTTTGAAATTGTTATATCTTAACTTGTTTAAGTGTGGCAGCCGTTTTGTAATCCTAAATACAACGATTTTGTGTTTGCAATCTTTTACATAACCAAAAATATCTCATAAACTATTTATCCTAAAAAGATAATACCCCCATCACATCAAACCTGCGTACTCAGCGAATTTCCAATGCATATATATGTGTCTCAATACTACAAGAGCCACTTACCAAGTTTCACAAAAATACATTCGTAAATAAGTGATATATAGCATTTTATTTATTCTCTATAAGAATAACATTAGGGCTGAGTGCGCAGGTTTGCTGCCACAAGGAATATAAGAAATGTGTTTTTTTTGCAATTACCTAAATACAATTACAACTCAACCAGGTGAACCTACTTACCAAGTTTTATTAATTTAGGTTCATAACTATGGGAGATATATTATATATTTACTTATTCTCCATATGAATAACATGGGGGCCGAGTATGCAGGTTTGCTGCTAGGGGGAAAATCGACAAAACCCATTTTTTGTGGGTAAATATCAATATACCACGTCATATACCAAGTTTTATCAATATACTTTCATAAATAATCGAGATATCAAATTTTATTTGTCCTCCATAAGGATAACATTGGACAACGTACTGTTTAGCACTTTGAATATCTTTGCAACGTTAAACATAGAACAACAATTGAAACACCAAATTGATTGTTTTGTACAGCTAAACTTGTTGGTAAAAAGAAATGTGAAGTTTTTAGTACAGTTATCTGAGGAATCTAAAAACCTTTTGCCTATAAGATTAACATGGGAAATTTTATGGACACGTTTTTTGACTTTTATCCACAACCACTTAATTATTAACCACTTAGGTTAATGATTCTAAATACTAAATTGTTTGTTTTTTAAGCTCTATAAAATGGTTCTAACCAAAATTGAGTGTTTTTTTTTTATTTTAGGGTAAAAAATGCAAAAACTGATTTTGGGAAAATTTTGAACCCCCATAAAACCCCCTTCCCATATTCCGATCGATCTGGTTTTCGAATTTAAATTCATAAACATTACTCCACATTTGTGCTAAATTTAATCAGAATCGGGCGTTTCTTTCAAAGTTATCGCCCGTTATATATTAGAGATGTGCGTAAACAGGTTTTTTAAGTCGAGTCGAGTAAATGGCAAAAGATTCGAATCTCGAGTTTGAGTCGAGTATACAAATAAAAAAACACATAGGTCGAGTTAAATTGGATCAAAACAGTGTATAGGGTTCCATTTATAAATGTTGTTATTAAAATATACTTTTCTAGTCACTATGCCCTGAAAATAACAATAGTAAGTCAAGTAAATAGATTTCTGGTTCATTGAAAAAGGATAAGTACATTTATCTGAAAATAAATCATACCAAAGTTATTGCCTAACATTTTGCCATGAAGGTCAAATACTTTTAATATTTTGGTATTAAGGTTTTTATAACCTATATAGTATTAATTAACAGTTTCATTAAAAATAATTTAAGTTTTTTATTTTATTTCCTATTAGCGAATTTCCCCTATAGGGAAGAAGCTATTACCGTAGTCGGCATGGTAAGACCTAGGCCCGGGACCATGATAACTTTTCGTTTTGAGGTCCCCAGACCCCAAAAACACCATTCGTTCGAAACTGTATATATATATATATATATATATATATGTGTCCGTGAGCACGATAACTCTCGTAAAAATTATCCGATTTTGATGAAATTTGGTATAAACGTGTAAAGCAACATTTATGACTTTAAGTTCGAAAACCAGCCAGATCGCTTTATCCGAAGGGGTATTTTGGGGGGGTTTTGTACCCCAAAAATGGGTTTTTTGAATTTTTTACATATAATTTTGGAAATGGTCAAATTTTAGTTTTTACCATTGGATTCAGCTTAAAAAAACACACAATTTGGTATTTTGATCATTTCTCTACGTCAATTGGTTACCGAGATATTGAAAGTGCTAAACACAGTACGTTGTCCAATGTTATTCTTATGGAGGAAAAGAAAAATTTTATATCTCGCTTATTTATGAAAGTATACTGACAAAACTTGGTATACGGCTTCATCTGGTTGTGGACCATTGATATTTGCTCAAAAAAACAATTTTTTGCCAAAGGCTCCCATAGCAGCAAACCTGCGTACTCAGCCCCATGTTATTCTTATGGAGAATAAGTAACGTGTTATCTCTCTTAATTATGAAAATAAATTAATGAAATTTGGTATGTGGCTTTACCTAAATGAGTAATATTGATATTTGTATAAAACCCCATTTTTTGTTTTCCTTCCTTCGGCAAACCTGCATACTCAGCCGCCATGTTATTCTTATGGAGAATAATTAAAATGTCACAAATCGTTTATTTATGAATGTATATTGATGAAACTTGGTATGTGGCTTTATGTGGTATTAAGATACATATATATGCATTGGAAATTCGCTGAGTACGCAGGTTTGCTGCTACGGGGGTATTTTTTATTTATCCTACATTTTATTGTATATTATGTTTAGGCCTAAGCTACATCTTTCTACGAATGGAGGAAATAAAATTACATTTAGGCCTAAAGGTTAAAATAAACTTTATGTTAATATTTAAAAGGCCTATTACATGGTAAAGCATTAACCTACTTACTTACCACACAAAATGTATTTACTAACATATCTTAGCATTACTTTTAACACTAATAGTCCTAATAAGAACAATCAGTTAATAAAAACATGAAGATACTATGTAAGTGCCCGGCAAATCAATTGATAAAATTGAAGCCATGTCTTAAATAGAGTTTCAAAATATTAAGAATGATTTAAAAAATCATTAATGAAACTTAAACAAAGCCTAAACAAATCACTTGTCTTTAAAATCAGCTCAATGCCAAAGGACAATAGTTGAGCCTAAAGTTAATGGATGGAATTTTGTTGAGTCTCTTTTGACACAATTTCAATTACTATGGAACAAAAAACAAGCACAATCTTCTTATGCTTACCTATAAGATTTCATTACAGATTTGTTTTTGATATTTTACTTTTTTTACAAAGTTAGGTTAACCTAAAAATGGACTATGACTATACAGGCAGCGTTCATACAACTCAATCTGAAGGTCCAAGTAAATCTTCCTTTTTGGTGTAAAGAGTAGGCTAACACAAATTTATAAGCCACAACTTACTTATTTATTAATAATACACTAAAATTCACATCACAACTAACTCTTAACACCTCAAATGCGTTGACACTAAATTTTAATTTACAGACGACGCGCGGCCGCAGACGACGCGCGGCCGCGGACGACCCGTGGTAGCGCGGGTAAACGGCGGGAGTAAACTCGCTCGACACCTTCGAGTTTCAGTAAAACCTCGAGTTTCAGAGCCGAACTCGGCTCGAACTCGAAATTTTGATTACTCGCACATCTCTAATATATATATATATATATATATATATATATATATATATATATGTATGTATGGAAAAGGTTATGTATCAGAATCAGAACTGTTAGCCCCAAAAAATATAATTTGTATAACTCTTTTCCATTATTTCTTATAAATGTTTAAAAATTGAATTTTTTTAATTTGGCTTTTTCTTACCTCTGATCTCAGATGGGGCTGATGGAAAGATTCCAAAATTTTTACAGGTTTACAGGTTCCGGAACATAAGCTCCCGGAATTGTTTTAATTATGTCAGAAACACCTTGTATAGTAGCCTACACATATTTATATTTACTAATTAATTGTTCGTAGTCTAAAAATGATATAACAAAAAGTGCATAAGCCATATTAATGCTTATTTTATTTAACAAATTGATCCTCTTCAGTTAAATTTAACAACTGTAAGCTCTTTATGAGCTTCAAAGATCCAAACAAAACCACAAATACATCAGCAATCAGTCATGTAAGCAAACACAAACTACTGTCTCACGACTCTTTTTCTTAATTTTTAAGAATGCACAACTTTTAATACTACCCCAATTCCCAAAGGATGATTTTTCTCATGCATTGGCAACAAAAAGACTACAAACTGTTAACATTTCAGAATTGTTTAATCAGCTCCATCAGAGCATTTATACAGAGGTAAAAAAAGCCAAATTTTTTAAAAATTAAATTTCTAAACGTTTATACAAAATAAAGGAAATGAGCTATTCAAATTATATTTTTGGATAACAGTTCTGATGTATAAACTTTCCCATACAAAATACCAAGATGTATATAGGACTCCTTCTATGACAAAAATTTATAAAAAGTGAAGTTCCACAATTTTAATATCCAATTTTAAGTCAATTTTTCTGGTGGAAAAAAGAGAAATAGGCGAATAGATTATGTTACTTAAATTTAGGTGAGGAACTTTTCCTTTTAAAATGGTTTTTGTTTGATCGTTTTTAGGATAAGTTTATGAGATTTTTTTAACATAAAAGATTGCAAACACAAAAATTGTCGTGTTTAGGATTGCAAAATGGCCGCCTCACTTAAACAAGTTAAGATAAAAAATTTCAAAAATGGATTTTAACTCCTCAAATATAATAAAAACAACAGGGAAATTATCAATTTTACTTTCTCCCTCTATACATAGTATATGGAGAAAAAGTATTGTTTTCGTCAAAATTTTCGAATTTGAATTGTTAGTGGAAATATTTGTTTTGGTGCTCCCTGAACCCAAAAAAGTGGTTTTTATATGATGTCTGTGTGTGTGTGTGTATGTCCGTGTCCGTGTGTGTGTACAGAGCTAGATCCCTAACCAATGGGCCGATTTTTATTAAATTTAGTATGTAGGTACTAATCCACAATATCTCCAGGCGTTTTTTAATTTTTTTAAATTTTTAAGGGTAACAAAAACCGCCAAAAAACATGAAAATCAAAATTTCTCAAAAACGGCTCTAACGATTTTGATTAAACTTTAGTCGTTTGTAGAACTTTAGTTTTTCAACAAAATGACACTACCCGCATTCCTGTAAAAATTCGGGTTCAGAAATTACAATTAATTTTGTATTTTGAATTACGATTCTACGATTGCTGGTTTCGGGGAAAATTTATATTTTCATTTTGCGGTAAACGCAGTACGTTTTCCAGTGTTATTCTTATGGGAAATACAAAAATTACTATTTCTATCTTATTTACTGATAAATTTCATTCAAATAGAGGAAATTTGAAATATGTTGTCCCTTAATAACCCTGGGGGGGAATAGGGGGCATTCCCCTCTTAAAACCACGAGTGTAGCAATGGATTCTGTAGTGACTCCAAAGCAGGGATTTGGGTGGATGTTTTATAAAACAACTTGTTTACAAGATTTTCTGTACATTCGACCGTGCTTTGAATTCTATAATTAGTAAATAAAAAGTAATTTATTCGTTAAAGTTGGGCTAAAAGGGAGAAAGTATGTGTCAGTTTCCTGATACCGTTTATTTCAAAATGGTCAAGCAACCAGCTCTTGACCACTTCATATGGATTGACCCCAAGGTGATTTTCCAGACTTTGACTTATTGAGGGTCACGGTATCGCAATAGATGCGTATTTGAATGGAAGCGTAGAATTCTTACATCATTTTGTACTTTGTATCATAAATAACCACACCAAAATAATTTATTATTAAAATTAAAGAGGATTTAAACTGTTTTAAATGTCTAAATTAAGCTCGAAAATATTTTGAAAACTTCTTTGGTTATCGTAGGAAAGGATGAAAAATGTCCTTCAGTAAATGTGTTGTATAGTAGGAAAGTAAACAAACAATGACTCACTGTTCAGTATTTTGGTTATGTTTTGTCCATTATACTTCCTGTCTATTTTCTAGACTTTTTTGCCCACTTCTTATCACTTGCCCCAAACAAACCCCTCCCCCTCAGAAATTTAGTTTAAGACCAATTACCCATAAATTTCAATTTAGGTGAAAATCAATGTGCTGTAGACTATTAAGATAATTTTCAAAACTAAAAGAAAACAAAACGTTATATCATATAGCAATTGCTGAGCATTGTTATAATTAAGGCGAAGCAGTACGACACTTTTGCAGACAATTTAAGACAGAGTGTTTTGCCATTCTGCATATACCTAGTATCACCGTAAATCACAACCTATAAACTACATTTCACTCACTTCATCCAGAACCTCCAAACTCGCACTACCTAACGACACCGGGCAAGAGTAGATAGAGTAGTAGTGGGGAGGGAGGGTTGGAATTTCTGGCTGCAAAGTCACTGGAGTTTTGTTGGATTCCGAACTAATAATTAACCACTTCGACTTGAGGTTCTCAAGTCAATACTTTGACTTATAGAGGTACGGCGACTGTACAGATTCGAATTATAGAGGTTTTCCAGCAAAACGTCGTGTTATAGAGGTGTTGCAATAGGCTAAGAATACTGCAAAAGTTTTATTTATCGAGGTGGACCCTGCTAACCCGACTGATAGAGGTAAAGTAACATAGCATTAGGTGGCAGGTTCAAGAGAATGACAAAACTTTGATTTATCAAGGAATTTGAGTTATTGATTTTTCGCGTTATCAAGGTTCCACTGTACAATTTTCATACGATAAGTGGGTGTTTTTCTGCTGCTATTATATACTACTTTGTTCGTAGCTTTATGAATATTTTTTATTATATTATGAATACATGGATTTTATTACCACTTCAAACAGACAGTGTAAAAATCAGCCATTTGCACTTATTTCATACTATTGTATGTAATTCTTAATCAGAATCAGAACATACTTTATTCATTTTGTACATTTCATACAATTATCAAGGTACATTTACTTGAAATAAATTAATTTTATATCGAGATTTGTAATAACAAAATAATTAGCAAATGTTTATAAATTTTTTTTTAATTTTAGCGAATTTTCCCTATGGGGAAGAAGCTATTACCATAGGTCTCATGGTAGGACTTAAGCCCGAGACCATGATAACTTTTTGTTTTGAGGTCCCCAGATAACAAAAACACTATTCATTCATACTGTATGTATGTATATATATGTGTGTGTGTGTGTGTGTGTGTGTGTGTGTGTGTGTGTGTGTGTGTGTGTGTGTGTGTGTGTGTGTGTGTCCGAGAATGCAATAACTTGAGTAAAAAACGTCCGATTTCGATGAAATTTGGCTCAAATGTGTAAAGTGACATTTATGACTTTAAGTTCGAAAACCAGAAAAGAATTGGGGGGGGGTTTAAATGTTTTTTTTTATGTTGTGTACGATAGGAATGGATTTCAAAACAGACGACAGATATACTTTACCATATGTTTTATTAGACCAGAGCGATTTGGCAACACTTTATTAACTTCCTCTAGTAAGGTTATAATTTACGGTCAAAGTACGACAACAGTGAGCAAATAGTGGTGTACAGTACTAATTCACAGGTCAAACCTATATTCGTGTACTTAATTTAGTTTCATTATCGGGTTATCTTTACTTTTATATAGGCCTAATGCAAATTTGCCTGTACTTCAATTTCCCCGTTTTTAGCTGCAAAAATTGTCTATCAATGAACTGTTGATGAACCAGGGTTTTCTACCTTCGTTGCATAGGTCCTCTGGTTTGCCGGTATTCATATACCTATGTTGGTATCTACCTGGAACCTACATTGAACTGAAATTTTGTTTATGTTTGAAGTTGCGATGTTCCTCAGGATGTCGCGAAAGATGAAAATGTTCAGGTGGGGAAGCGGACACGACTTTTTAACTTGCTATGAAAACATTCACAGGCGTTTGTAGTCCGCTTAAGGAGTATGCTTAATCTATGGCATTGAGCTGTTTTTAAACACAAGAGATTTGTTAATCTTATGGGAAAAAGGTTTTTAGATATTTCTCAGATAGTTTTACTAAAAACTTCACATTTCTGTTTGTGTTTAGCTCAACAAAAAAAAACATTTTGGTGTTTTAATCGTTGTTCTACATCCAACCGTTGCAGAGATATTCAAAGTGCTAAAACACAGTACGTTGTCCAATGTTATCCTTATGGAGAATAAATAAAATTCTATATCTCGATTATTTTTGAATGTATATTGTTGAAACTTGGTATGTGGCTTCAACTAGTTGTGGTATATTGATATTAGCACAAAAAACAAGTTTTTTGTTGATAGTCCCCGTAGCAGCAAACCTGCATACTCGGCCCCATGTTATTCATATGGAGAATAAGTAAAGTTGTATATCTCCCTTAATTATGAACCTAAATTATTAAAACTTGGTATGTAGCTTCACCTGGTTCAGTTATATTGATAATTTCAAAAAAATTACTTATCTTCCTCGTCGCAGCAAACCTGCGTCCTCAACCCTAATGTTATTCTTATAGAGAATAAATAAAATGCTATATATCACTTATTTATTGATGTATTTTTGTGAAACTTGGTAAGTAGCTCTATGTAGTAGTGAGTCACATATATATGCATTGGAAATTCGCTGAGTACGCAGGTTTGCTGCGACGGGGGTATTAAATAATTTGTAATATTTTTAAACTCGGCCTATTTAAGACATGGCTTCAATTTCATCAATTGATTTGTCAGACATATCTTCATGTTGTAACTAACTGATTGTTCTTATTAGGACTATTAGTGTTAAAATTAATGCTAAGATTTTAGTAAGTGGTAATAGGCCATGCAATATACCTTTTAAACATTAAAATAAAGTTTATTTTAACTTATAGGCCTAAATATAATTTTATTTTCTCCATCTGTAGAAATATGTAATTTAGACCTAAACATAATATACAAAAGATAAGATAAATAAAAAGGAGGAAATAAAATAAAAAACTGAGATTATTTTTTAATGAAAATGTTAATTAATACCATATACGCTATAACAACCTTAATACCAAAAGTTTAAAAGTATTTTATCTTCATGGAAAAATGTTACGCAATTACTTTGGTATGATTTATTTCCAGATAAATGTACTTACCTTTTTCCAATGAAGCAGGAATCCATTTATGTTACTTACTATTGTTATTTTCAGGTCATAGTGACTAGAAAAGTATACTTTAATAACAACATTTATAAATGGAACTCAATACACTGTTTTGATCCAATTCAACTCGACCTATGTGTTTTTTTTTATTTGTATACTCGACTCGAACTCGAGATTTGAATCTTTTGCCATTTACTCGACTCGACTTGAAAAACCTGCACTCGCACATCTCTATTAAATAGTTTATTCTATATTTAGACTTATACGTAAAAAACACATACAGATCGACAGATAAATTACGGTTAGAGATAGGAAATATTATGTTGTTACATTTTGTTATTGTCTGAACCTGCTGATTAACTTGTTAAATGTTTGGCACCTAAGAACTGGGACACCTTGTATATTTCTACATTGAGAATCAGATTGCCATCATTTAGTACATTTATAATTTTTCCCTAAAAAATTGTTTACTGACTACAATAAAGTTTTACTTTTGAAATTTCAGTCAAAATGTTTTCCTATTTTCCACTTTTACTTTCTCCCCCTATACATAGTATATGGAGAAAGTATTGTTTTCGTCAAAATTTTCGAATTTGAGTTGTTAGTGGAAATATTCGTTTTGGTGCTCCCTGAATCCAAAAAAGTTTTTTACGTGATGTCTGTCTGTGTGTGTCCGTGTGTGTGTATGTCTGTGTGGATATGTACAGAGCTAGAGCCCTACCCAATGGGCCGATTTTTATGAAATTTGGTATGTAGGTACTAATCCACGATATCTCCAGGCGTTTTTTTCATTTTTTTGAATTTTTGAATTTTAAGGGTAATATCTCCCAAAAACCGCCAAAAAATATGAAAAATCAAAATTTTTCAAAAACGGCTCTAACGATTTTGATTAAACTTTAGTCGTTTGTAGAACTTTAGTTTTAAAACAAAATAACACCACCCGCATTCCTGTAAAAATTCGGGTTCAGAAATTACAGGACTTAAAACATCAAAAATTCAGTTTTTTGGATTTTTCATAAACAGAAATAGATATCAACAAATATTACTATTCACCATTCAAAAGAGCTCAAAAAAATAAATAATTTAGTATTTTGAATTACTATTCTACGATTGCTGGTTTCGGAGAAAATTGAAATTTTCATTTTGCGGTAAACGCAGTACGTTGTCCAATGTTATTCTTATGGGGAATACAAAAATTACTATTTCTCTCTTATTTACTGTTAAATTTAATTCAAACTTGATATGCTTGTCAATTTAGCATTGACCAATAGAGGAAATTTGAAATATGTTGCCCCTTAATAACCCTGGGGGGGGGGAATACGGGGCATTTCCCCTCTTAAAACCAAGAGTGTAGCAATGGATTCTGTAGTGCCTCCAAAGCAGGGATTTGGGTGGATGTTTTTTAAAACAACTTGTTTACAAGATTTTCTGTACATTCGACCGTGCTTTGTATTCTATATTTAGTAAATAAAAAGTAATTTATTCATTAAATTGGGCTAAAAGGGAGAAAGTATATGTCAGTTTCCTGATACCGTTTATTTTACTTTGATGATAAAACCACCCCTATGAATTTTTTTTCTATCTTCAAGTTCTCCTGTCTTTTACAAACAAATTGAATGTATGCATATTGATACTGTAGGTTTCATCCATTCTGCAATTTACTGTGAATTTTTGAAATAATATCTGCAAAATCAAAAAATTTCACCGAGCAATTACCCATTGGGCAGACAGAGTCTTCAGTAAAGACAAAAGATGTGGTTTATAATATGTAATTTTCACTTTCAAATGGATTACATACTTAAGAATGTTGATAAAAATTAAGTTTTCTGTAAGGATGCGCATGGAGACGAACTTTTTAAGCAAAAGAGGTGTTAATAATTTTTCCCTTTGCCGTTCTCCCAAAAGTTCAAGTTTTTTAATATGTAGCTTCTTAATTATCATGATACGTGTTGTTAAAGTATATTTACATTTTGTTTTTATATTTATACTATTTATCAATTGTAACTGTAGCTTAATATTACTACTAAATATGCTAAATACTGTCTAATATTGTGTAATGGAGTGAACAGTATTAAATGTGATGAACTCGCTATGCTCTCTTGCTCATAAGAAGATTGAATTTCCTTTTCATTGGTGGTTCATTCGCTTCCTGTAATTATACTGCAGTTGTGTGTGCTGCATGATGCACCTGTTGAACTGTTTTTTTTAGTGAACACACTCATTTTGGTAGTGGTTTTTTTTACACACTGTAAAACTACCTATTAATTTCACATTGCTCTTAACATGCTTGTAGTTCATTGAATTTTTAATGGGAAATTTTAAATTTGATTACAGGTACAGATGTCAAATAACAAGCTTGGACCCTTTGTTGGTACTGTATATTGATTTTGGATATCCTGAGGCAGTCGAAGCAAACAGACTCTTTGAGCTATCATCTGAGCTGAAATCATTGCCACCCTCAGTAAGTATCAGCAAATGATGTTTAAGTGATAAAAGGTATTTATTTATTAGCGAATTTCCCCTATAGGGAAGAAGCTATTACCGTAGGTCTCATGGTAAGACTTAAGCCTGAGGCCATGATAACTTTTCATTTTGAGGTCCCCAGATGCCAAAAACACCATTCGTTCAAATTTTTATATATTTATATATATATATGTGTCCATAAGCACGATAACTCTCATAAAAAAAGTCCGATCTTAATGAAATTTGGTACAAATGTGTAAAGTACCATTTATTATGAGTTCGAAAACCAGATGAATCGCACCATCCGAAGGGGGATTTTTGGGGGGTTTTGTACCCCAAAAATGTGTTTTTTAGGGTTTTCACATGTAATTTTAATTTAAATCAAATTGTAATTTATACCATTGAATTCAGCTTAAACAAACAAACAATTTGGTATTTTGGTCATTGCTCTACGTCAATTGGTTACCGAGATATTGAAAGTGCTAAACACAGTACGTTGTCTAATGTTATTCTTATGGAGAAAAAGAAAAATTGTATATCTCGCTTATTTATGAACATAATCTGATGAAATTTGGTATATGGCTTCATCTGGTTGTGGTTTATTGTTGTTTGCACAAAAAACAATTTTTCGCCAATGGTTCCTATAGCAGCAAACCTAGGTACTTGGTCACCATGTTATTCTTATGGAAAATAATTAAAAAGTTATATATCGCTTATTTATGAATGAATGTGGATGAAACTTGGTATGTGACTTTCACTAAGATGAGTTCTATTGATATTTGCATAAAAAACCATTATTTTGTGTGCCTTGTTGCAGCAAACCTGCGTACTCATCCCCAATGTTATGGAGAATAATTAATATTTCAAATATCGCTTGTTTGTGAATATATTTCTTATGAATCCTGTTAAGTGTTTTAATGTGTTATGTTATATATTCATTGGAAATTCGCTGAGTATGCAGGTTTGCTGAAACGGGGGTATTCTTTTTGTTTTTGCAACTGGACTATTAAATTGTCCTTAACATTTGTGCCACTAATTTGTTACTTTTTTCTGTGTGGGTTGGCTTCGCTATGGTATGTATTTTTGTAACAAGACAATTCTTGATCAGCCATTTTACATGTAAACTGAATTGCTTAAACAATTGAAAATATTTGTTAACCTCATCTGAATAAGTATAGCCAAATTCAGTGTAAGGCCATGGCGAGTGAAAATGGCAACGTCGTACGCAAGGGCCTGCTGAGCAGCCTCTCGCAGTGCAAGGGATGGTAGGGTTACGATTTACAGCGGGCTGCATAAAACCTATTTTAAATTTTAAGGTTTTATATTAAGAAGGAAATAAATGTATGTGTTTATTAATTGTTTTTTCACCCTTTGCATAAGAAGGGAAATAATGGCATATTAAGGATTAATTATTGACACTTTCATTGAGCTAGTCATATTTTTTTTAGGTTTTTAAAATCAAATTGGTTGATGGAACATCTGAATTGTTTTTGGACAAAGGAGACACTGACACTCTTAATGTAAAACTGATCGAGAAGGTAAGTGGATAATTAATGCTGTAATCTTATTTTGTAGTATTAGTATAACTTTAATTTGTTGTGAAATACATTCAACACTATTACAATATTCCTACTCTAAACATGTACTGTATATTAATTGATGGTGAGTCCCTCGTTTTTAAAGCGTAGAAACTAAACATTTCCTCGGTAGAAATATTATGAGTGGAAAACAAAAAGGTCAAATGTGAATAAAAACAAATATGGAAGCAGGCCTAAAGAGTGAACATCATAAAAATTACCATTGAGGAGTAAGCAATAAAAGGAAAGTAATTTGATCCTTATATATAACAAATAAATTTGTGAATGTAGCACAGAACAATATTAGGGGTAGGTGAGTAGGTTTGTTTTTAAATTGAAATTCGAGTGAGTCTACTTATCTAATATTGAGTCAAATCAAGTAGAGTACTTATAATAAATAAATAATTTTATTTTTATAATATTTATTAAACAATTTTTCTTGCATAATACTGAGCTTTAATAATAAACATGTAATGCAATTTTAGTAAAATTGTGTAGATGTTGATTTTCTTAATTGAGTTATCAATTTATTTTTTTTGCCTTTCTTTTACATGACTGAATAATAAATTTATCTTAGTTTCATAGATAATAACTTAGCCCCTAGCTGCCTAGAAAGTGTATTCACAATTTCTGGACTTGGCCTAATTAATATCTTGTACAGGCCTATTGACTAAAGGATAATTATTAGGCCTTGGAAGTTGAGTACAGGTCCTCATCTTCCCTCAGGAGTTGTCAGCTTTTGACGACATGGGAGGCCCCTCTCTGGCTTATCCAAGAAAGGGCTGGCGACCCCGGAGTATCCTAGCCAATCTGTGTGACTTCTTACACTCACAGTCATTCAAAGAGCAGAGGCCTTTCTTCCATCTATCAGATCTTAGCTTGCAGTCTTTTTTTTCTTCTCTGAACGTCTCTTCTTTTCTTCGGCCTAGAGATGTAAAATACTCGGGTATTTAAAACTCGGGGTAAATACCCAAAATTGATAAATACCCGGGTATTTTGGGTATTTATGATATTTTACATAAAAACACCAATGTAATTCATATCTACCATTACTGACCTTGTTATTATCAATGTGTAACGTTTGAGGATATTTTATTGATTACAATTATTAATTACTAGCTGTTACCCGTAGGCTTCGCCCCGCGAATCTTTATATATAATTCTGTAAGCGAAAGTTTTAAGTCAAAATTGTGAGAGTTTGGCAAATTGCAGGATTATGAGAGACGGCTCAAATTAAAGGTCTTGGATCTCAGGGACTCGGGGAAAAATAGCAGTATTTCTAAAATCTTACCTGCAAATTAAATGAGTAATAACGTAAAAAATCCCCCAAAATAAAAGCATGGAGATTTAAAAACGTCTGCTTTGTTTACATTAAAACATGTGATTACTTTGTATTTGAAAAGAGTAAAAAAATCAGAGGAGGTACAGTTTTGGAGAAAGGTTAGGGGCTATGGCCCCTTCAAGCCACTAGTTATTTATAAAAACTATGATAGTTTTGTGTGCTGCATTCTGTGGTTAGCCTCTGGAACTACTACGAATCAAATTCAGCTGAATGTATTTTCATCAGCTCAAAAATGAAAAATGAATGAGAAAAAAATGAATATCCATAAGGAATACATGGGAACTTTGAACCCTCGTGGGGCATAGTAGCCCTAAAAGATTTGTCACAACTTTAATATGCCTATATCTTACTCAGGACTATCAAGTACCTCTCTGTAAAATTTCAGCTCAATCGGTCCAGTAGTTTTCACATGATGGAACTTTTCAGAGTTACGCATAAACATCCGTACTTTCACATTTATAATATGATTTTACCAATAAATAAATAATAACATGGACATTTTTGTAAAAATACCTGTCAGATGTTCAAGCCGCATCACCACAAAACTGAAGGAGCTGGTTAAATACGAGATATTTCATACAAATTTAAAAATATGTAATTTTATAATTTGACAAATATAGAACAAAATTACAATTTCATTCAATTTGAATTCTTTTCCTCCAAAATTTTAAATTTATTAAACATTCCAAAAGGCCATCAAAGTAGTAAATACCCAGTCTTGTTAGGTATTTACCTACCCTCTGGGTATTTACCTGGCTCACTTCGACCCCATTTTTCTTGTTCTTTTTCTTCTGGCTGGCATTTCTTTCTGGCTCCCTGGGAGTGCCCCTTAACCAGTCCGGTTTGTCACTGGGCTGGACTGGTTGTAAGCTGACGGGAGTCAGTGAGGAAGTGTCTGAAGCAAGCCACATCGGGCCCTGACCAGGGAGTGCGGCATGTATGCATGGTGTCGGACCAGCATTGTCACGGGTGACCCCCGACACGTCAGGTTACCGATGCCAGGCAAACGAAGGCCAGGCCCCAGGGAACTGGAGTAGAGAAGTATACCCAAGGGTATACCCGTTCCTGGCTACTCCGGGCTGCCCCATGCCGCACGATGCGCTAGTGACAAATAACGAATGGACACCACCGACAATTTGAGTGAGAGGAGAACAGTTTTGGTTGAAGTTGACACCGCAGAGTGAAATTTGTGGAAGTCCGTTGACACGGCGCTGCAGCCACACACACATATATATATACATTTTAACGAGTGGTGTTTTTGGCATCTGGGGACCTCAAAACGATAAGTTATCATGGTCCCGGTCCTAGGTCTTACCATGTCCACTACGGTAATAGCTTCTTCAATATAGCGGAAATTCACTAAAAAGGTGCTATTGGTTCAAGTATAGCTCAGGAGGAATATGGGATTGGCAATGGTTCAATTTCAGAAATAAAGAAGTATAGCGATGCTATCAGGAAATTTGCATGTGTACGGTGGTCAGTGCCGACAGAAGTATACACAGAAAAAACAATCAAAATTCAAATACTTATGTAATTGAAAATAGTGTTCTTAAAATAATTACCACATTATATAAATATATTTGTATGAATGCAGTTGCAAAGTAGAAGGTTTTTGCGTTTTACTGTCCTAGCCGCACGTTCAAGTCCGTAAATAAGTATAAATTTGTTCATGACCGATTATCCGAACAACCCCATTCTCCAATTGTTTTGGATAATCAACATTCTACTATACTCCCCACCCCTAAAAATAGTCTTCAGTTGTTTTGTTTAGTTGAAATCGACCAACCAGAATTTTCCAGGAGTTGTGAGAATCTATTGTAACATTATACTTAAAAATTGTGTAGTAAAATTTATATAAATACTTAATTTAATTCTTAATAAGCAGATACTTAATCTGCAGTTTAGAGGGATTAAAAAAATATATAAGCTTGATTTGGCTAACTTGCACCACCAAAATAAACAAACATTTGATAAAACCCCTCTCCATTTCACAAAAAGAACACAATACCACCCCCCAAACCCTCTTTAAGGAATCAAAGAGAAAAAGAGATGATACAAGATTTGTTGCAATGTTCAAAGTTGTTATAATTTGTCATATTATGTACAGTAGGACCGTGTGTCCCAAACCCCCCCCCCCCTATTATTTTTCTAACAACTGCATATAACAAGATTATCTTCCGGCGAAGTCTTAGTGACCCGAAAAGGAACTTTTGATGAGTCCAAATTTTCAAAATAGGGATTTTGGGGGGTACGGTAAGTCAAATATTTAAATGGTAACCCCCCTTGAGTGATGTCTCATTTTAAAGGGCGTAAAGAAAGAAGAAACATGGTGCAAGTTAGGTTTCTAGCTCTGTTCTATCAAACAAAGCGTTCGATTGAATTTTTAAAGTTTAAAACGTCATTTTGCATTATTTTTCCATTTTCATAATTTAATTTCACTAATAAAGTTCAAAATAATAAGATTTTCCGATGGGAACGTTTAAGGGTCAATCCCACCAAATGGGATAATTTAGGTTAAGGAAAATTTTTAAAATTAAAATTGTCAAATTGTCTTCTACTATTGACTGTTTAGTCTCATACATTTTTGGGAACACTCCAATGCTGCAGCAGAGCACAATTTTCATTTTTTATATGAAAAAACAAACATTTTCAGTGATCGGTCACACTCACTTAACCTCCCACAAAAAATTAGTTTAAGACATTTTATGCAAACAACTGACAGAATGTTTAATTAAATAAACAATAACAAAAACATAACGTGTATTTATTTCCTGATTCCATCATTTTAACCTTTAAAAATTAGAAAATGGTATTGAAGTTGGAAGTGTATCATAATTTGGTACCTAATACCTAAAATTTATTCATTGGAAAACATTTTTAAATAATGATTTTACTATTGTGAGATGTGAATACATTTTTTCATCAGTTTTATGTAAATATATATATCAATAAAAATATATTATCGTCGTTTAGTTAGTATTTTTACCCCGTGACCGGCCTGTAGCAGACGTGACCGGTCTGTAACAGACGTGACCGGCGGGTAACAACAGTGACCGTTTGGTAAACTCACGTGACTTATACCACTAAAAGGTAACATAATACATCTAAAAGACAATAAAACTTATTCATTACTATAAAATATGAAACTTACTATTAAAGTTATAGATTTCCTGAAATATCTACAAAACCAGGGAAGAATTATATCGTATCTCAATTCACAAACAGTACGGTCACACTTATAAATCATAACATGTTAATCTTTTATGAAAAAGCTAAATATATCATAACAAGTTAACAAGAACTAAACACAACCTCAAAACGTGGTTAGCCTACAAAGCTTAACTGAATGACTATTAAACATAATGTCTCGGATATACAGATCGGTCACACATAACAGTACCGGTCACGTGAGAGATCTGTTCGTGACCGATATGTATATTCGAGACATTATTTTTAATAGTCGTTCAGTTAAGCTTTGTAGGCTAACCACGTCTTGAGGTTGTATTTAGTTCTTGTTAACTTGTTATGATATATTTAGCTTTTTCATAAAAGAATAACATGTTATGATTTATAAGTGTGACCGTACTGTTTGTGAATTGAGGTACGATATAATTCTTCCCTGGTTTTGTAGATATTTCAGAAAATCTATAACTTTTTCTGAAAAAACTACACTCATAAAACAAACTATCAACTGTTAGAAGAATAGATCAGATGTTTCCTGCTCTTTTTACCGCCACACCTTTTTCTGGACACTCCGTTAGTTTTACGCGTCCTTGAACCACGGACATTCGGAGACACTACTTGTCAATACGAAAAAACCATTTTCCCACTCAACTTTCTCCAGACCGATGTTAACGTGTAGAAGTACAGGTTAAATTGTCATTGGTTATACACCACAGTCGTTGGCAATCGTCTGCTTGACATATTTGTTTTGATCAGCATAACCTCCAAGCCAGTTGGAGACGAGTGACCGATGGGTAAATAAAGACATATTTAATCGTTTACACTTTATTTATTTATTATTTGGAATGTAGGATAGGGTTGAAAGGTAGGAACAAAGGTTGTTTAATCAAAGCAATAAAGGTTTTAAAAATATATAATTTAATTTTTCATTTTTCTCTTTGAGACCTAAGTTATCCCATTTGGTGGTATTGACCCTTAAGTAACCAAGCCGTTAATCTTTTAGTGAGTGAATAAGTTTGGCCCCGACCCCCAAAATAGGAGTTTTTGGGGCTAAGTCAAAAATGTTAAACAGCAACCCTTAGTGAGTGATACCTCTTTTTAAAGGTCTTAATAAAAGAAGATGAATGGTGCAAATTAAAGGTCTCTACGATGATCCTGCCCTAAAACATGGCATCTTATTAAATATCAAATTTTACAATGATATTTAATAAGCTGTTACGATTTGGATATCA
Organism: Allygus modestus; assembly: GCA_963675035.1. NCBI lineage: Eukaryota > Metazoa > Arthropoda > Insecta > Hemiptera > Cicadellidae > Allygus > Allygus modestus. Next base: position 158,998,616 of record OY776111.1, read on the forward strand.
TAAATTTTTTTACTTACCCCCAAAACCCTTATTTTGGGGGAGGGGGTTGAAAATTTTGACTCATCAAAAATTTCCTTTTTGGGTCACTAAGACTTCCCCAGAAGATAATCTCGTTATATGCTGTTGTTAAAAAAAAATAGGGAGGGGGTGGGACTTTTGGGACACAAGGTATAAATATTTATATTTTTTTGTTTCTTTTTTTGCTACATATTGGACCTCACCGACAAGTTCTGCAAAACTTGATGGGGACAAGTTTTTGTTTATATTTTTGAATGAAATGCACTTAAATGAAATTTTAAACATTGCTTTTTCAACAGGTGGGCAACTACTGGTTGGCTCAGGTTTTGGATGACAAGTCAACATTGGCAGAAGTTCCAGAGGTAAATGTACATTTTTGCAACATAGTAAGCTATGCGTTTTTTTTTGTTGTTTTTTTTACACGTTTATATATTGTTAAGAAATTTTAAAATATAAAAATACTCTTAAAATAAGGAACTTGCACTCCAAGTTTGGTGATCAAAACATGTAACTATTATACTAACATTTCTGTTGTTTACCTTCGTCTCAACCGTTACAATTACTCAAGTTTCCTTTGTCTTTTGAACATTTCTTGATCTTAGGAACTCATGAAGTTTTGATGATATAGTTCCCATTTATACTTAGGTTATTTTTATCGTCAAGTAGTTGATGATTATAAAATCTGTTTCTTGCTAACTATCCAAGAAGTTTCCTCCTGGCATATTAATGATTTTTTTTGTAGGTATATGGGCCAACTCTTTTTGTATTTAGGACCAACTCTTTTTTTATTTTTATAAATAATTTCTTTATTAGCATGATACGTGTTGTTACAACTAAGCAGGATAAATAAAATACGTCTTACAACACTATAAAATATATTTACACTTATACTGTACTTACATACAAGACGGCAAAATATACACAAAAGATGGTATAAGGTAATTTATAGTGTTGTAAGACGTATTTTATTCATCCTGCTTATTTTTATACAAAATTGTTAGTTTTGATTTGTGAAATTAGATTGCCTATACTTTGTAGACTACTGATTCATTGCTTTAGAACTCTGATGTTAACAGGATAAATAAACTACGTCTCACAAAACTAAAAAATATATTTATACCACGCACACCACACACACAAGGTGCAAAAAAACATACCCCCTGCTCAGTGTAAATATATTTGTTAGTGATACTGTGTAAGTGTAAATATATTTGTTAGTGTTGGTGAGACGTAGGTTATTTATCTGTTAATTGTAACAGGGCACTTTTTTATGCTACTCAATCAATTATTTAATTCTGATGTATGTACTGTTGTGTAGCCAATTGTCAGTGTTGTGTCTGCTAACATCATTGGCCCCAGCCTTTTGGTAGTTAGAAGTTGTTATAATAAAAACCATTGATTATTTTTTCCCATCACATATTAGAGTCTTGAATTTTTCCTATATATGCACCGTTTTAAAATGTAATATTCTTTTTTAATATAAGCCTAGGCCTACCGTATATTTTTGAGAGACTTAAGTACCGGTTGGTAATGGAAGTGAATATTTGAATTTGGGAACACTACGATCCAAACTGAAATTCCACTATCCGCACACCTCTAGTTATTGCATTGTTTGTCATGAGACTACAATCCCTTTCTTTTCGTCACTAATAAATTGATGGATACTATGCTCTTTAGTGTAAACATTTTAGAAAAAACTATAACTGTTTCATAACTAAGGCTACTAAAGCCTTATAACAAATTTGACCTGTAACAAATTAGTCATTGCTATTACTTGCCTGTTTTTTGTATACTCAAGACAAATTCACAACCTATTGAAAGTCGTTAATTTTATATATCTACCAAATATTTCTCCAGGCAGCCTGTACTCCCCTTTAGTCTGCCTTGTCGGATCAGACACATTCTGCAACCCAGATTATTTATGGTTATTAATTTTATCTTCTGAAGTTGGAGTGCGCTTGATTTTGTTCATATTTCAGGCTGCAACCAGCAACAATCCTCCTGTGGCAGTGACAACTCCTGCGCCAGTGACAACCCCTGCACCAGTGACAATCCCTGCACCAGTGACAACCCCTGCGCCGGCTGTGGAGGTTCCAGCGGAACCAACACAGACTCACCGAGCTGCTTTGGCAGACACGCCACCACCAGCGACACAACAGCCATACCCTCCCATGTTGGATGCCACCAGATTTGCCACTGTAGTGGTTACAGTAAGTGCCGACAGCTTTATATCTTGGTGGTGGATGTTAAATTGAGTTATTTCTTAATAGTTTTTATCCACTGACTATTTAATCGCTGGCATGGGGGTAACTCGCTGCTCGGCTTCACGACAATATCTATTTTGCAACAACAGTTGGTTAGCCCCGGCCTAGCCTATCTGGACCCTTTCTCTCTTTGGCCGGACAGTACTACTGCCGCTGGATATCTTGCTGCAGAAATCCCTTAAGCCTACACGCAGCTAAGTTTTAAAAACTTGTAAATAACACTGGGCAGTTTATACTTATTGTCTACGTAAATAATTACTAAATATGATTTTCGCTTCCTTCCCATTTTATTTATTTGCATCCAACGAGCCAACCCGCAATGAGTTATCTTTATAGTTAGTGAGGAGTTACGCTAATATTTTATGATTAATATAAATATAATATCAGGCAAGATCTCACATAGTCACTTGAGAGTAAGGTATTCAAATTAAATAGATCAAAGTATACCCTGAATGAATCTAGTGAGATTAAATTTGATTAGCTTGCCCTGAAAGTCCACCTAGTAAAAGTGCTCTAATGCTTTGATTTCAGTATTGTGGGGGCACCGAGCACAAAGATACCTACTATGTTGGGGCACCAACTGTATGGAATACTTTAGCTGAAATGTGCTCACATTTCAAGAGCGTGATTCAACATTGTGAAGTGCTGACACCAAAACACGGGACAAAGGGTCTAGCAATGTTTATGGATGAATGGTAGGTACAGTGTGTTTGACTGAACTTGTATTTGTGTTAGATTCATTAGTTTTGGACATGACTTTAAATCCATTGTAAAAATATTAGGGGTCTGCGGTGCACTGAAAAAACGGTACCGGTACGGTACAAAACTAATTATCATCATCGGTTTGGTACAGAACATAACCCCGGTACAGATTCGGTACGGTACAGTTTACTGTGTCAAACAATTAACAGAGATAAGCTGAACAATGTTCAACAAAATAAGAGGTTGAAATGAGACTCCTGTTGATAACTAGTCATTTCCTATAAGGAAAAATAAGGTCCAAAACTCGTCTCAATTAATATGAAAATAGACGTTGACAGGTGTTATTTATAGCTATACGAGAATGAATATAAGAAAGGTGGGCGAGGGGTTCGGGGAAGGGTTGGGTCGAGCCGGGCAACAAACCTGACCTTGAGATAAGAAAGGTTTAGATTAGGAGAGCGTGACGGGTGAGGGGGTAGGGATCCGGTCATTAGCAATACATCAGTTGTTTGTCCAACATCTTTCATTGGGTTCATTTCACAACATCAAGGTACAGAACTTAAAGGTCCTATTAAAATAATGCGTGGTTTCAGAATGTAAAGGTACATAACGTCAAGTCTCAGTTATTTAAATGTAAAATAAGACTGTTTTCAAAACCTCCAGTTTCAAAACGTAAAGGTGCAAAACGTCAAGGTAGGATTTGTTTCAACTATAAACGCTGACAGCAATTTCACTCAAAACCAAATCTGGATCCACTCCGGTTAAACTACTTATAAATACATCTGTTTCACAAATTAAAGGTACAGAACGTCAAGTAAAGCCAACCTCGATATTTTTGTTTGCCTCCAAGTGGACTGAAAGCGAGCGAGTTACTGATCCGGACTTGTGAAACTTTACGTTTTGAAACTAGTTGTTTTTTCATATAATGGATTTATACAACCTTTACGTTTTGTACCTTGACTTTTTGAAACAGCTAAATTAAAAACATTCTAAATAAGAACCTAGATGTTTTGAAACCTTATCGATTTGAACCAGCCAAACTACTGAGTTTAAATAAAAGAAGACCTTGACGTTCTGTACTGTGAGGTTATGAAACGTTCTGCTTCCATTGAGTGAGAAAAGGAATACTTATCTTTTGATCACATTCTTTCTCCATTATGAATTCAAATTAAACTGATTTTATATGTGTATTATTATTATGTTTATTATTATTGTTATTTAAGTATACTAGTGAAATTGATTTTAAATGATATAAAAAGTTGTTTTCAAAAATGTTTGAAAATTAATTAAAAAATAACCACTAACATAACAAATTTCAAATGGTAGCATATATCAATTATATATATAGCATTATATATATTAGCATATATAGCAATTGTCTTGTGAAATTGTTACATTTAGATATCTGTTATATGTTAGATTATCTTGTGTGGTTTTAGAAAATTCATCTAAAAATTATATACAACAAACTAAATTTATATTTTGATGAGTTAAATAGTTAATTATCTTAAAGGGGAGGTAGTCAAATTAACAGGATATCTCTGTACTTTAATTACTTTCTTTATCTTGCAGTGTTACATGTTACTTATGTTTAAATAAATGTACTGTATTATTTATTATGGATTACAATTTTGAATTTTAAAATAGTATAATTTTAATCTTCAGTATTTAAAGGTTTAATTTATAATTTTTTTTACCTTCACATCATAATAGTTGGGTTTTTAAAGTTATCTATTTTACTTTGCATTATTGATAATATATCTTCTCAATACATCAAAGAATGGTATTTATAACATTTTGGTTTTTGCTGTTTGTATTTTTTAAATAAATATTTTGTATTTATATTGAAAGCAATTAATCAGTTCAGCAACTTATGCAATTGATTGACCTTCAAGTAGTTTTTTATTTTATTTATCATGAATATTTTAAAAAATTGTATTAATAATAATAATCAAAAAATTAAAACAAAGTACTCCAAAGTAGCAGGGTTTTAAAAATATTTTCATCCATAGTATAGTTATTTGTCTTTCAATCAAATAAATGTTCCCAGTTGTTTATGGCCTTAAATATTACTCAATATTTTTATGATAAATACAAATTAGTATATATTACGGTACAATGTACCGTACCGAATTTGTTCTGAGAACCGAGGTACAAAATCGTTTACTGTACCGATCTGAAATTTTGGTACCGCAGACCCCTTAAAAAATATACAGCTGCTCTTTAGGATATTGGGTATTTAAGAATTAAGAGGTGTGCGGATATTCTAAAATTCGGGCGGTTTCAAATAGGATTGGATATCTGAAGCTTTAATTTAAATCTGAAATGTTCTAATAGTATAAATCCAACTTATATGGGTAGGCTGTATCTGTGGAGAGAACAAGCCATAAATTAAAAAGGTTTGACTCTGACGTTGGTGGAACCAGGTAACGCAACGAGAATCGCTTTTAAAATGCGGGGGACATGCTGTAACGAGATGCTTGCATTGCCAAAGGCTATTGCATCAGTATCAATGCCTTTGATACAATGCAGCAAAGATATTTTTTATCCAATACAAACCAAATTGCTAAATTGTGATGCACATCACCGTAGCTATGAAATAATATGAAATAAAAAGTACAAAAAGAACAAATATGCTCAAGAAAATAGTAATCCACAATAGGTAGCGAACAATTTTGTCAGAATAGCAGTCACAACATTTCACAACCGTGCCACAATTATAGAATCTGATAGATGTGTTCTTATTCATAACAATTTAACTGTGAATTAATTACAGTTGTCTGTTAGATGAGTAATATACTATTTACTACTTCAAAAATTGCAATTCAACTTTGATTATTTGGTCACCAATTCATCACAGGGTAGGCATAGTCGGCAATAGTTGATCTATCGAAGTTCAAACCAATCATTGGTTTTCAATTGGTTTCAGTAGCCGGCACTCAGTTCTGTCAATAGTGCACTCACACACCACAAATAAATATTACTATTATGATGACAACGGTCATGTGTCAGTGCCGTCAGTCGTTGAATTGGTTTCTAATTTTAACGATTTCATGTTTTTAATTTGATCCTAAAAAGGAAAAAAAATCTCCTGCAAGTAGATTTTGGTCTGCAAACTCTACACAGGCTTGCTATGGTCTGCAAGATGCAAGCTTGTTCTTAAAGTAAGGTCATGAAGTTTGTTTACATTTCGGTGATAAACAAAATTAAGTTTCTATTTTTGAATAAAGAAGGGTATCAAAAACTAGTTTGTTATTTTATTATTCCGATAAAAAGCTAAGGTCATAGAAGTTTTAAAATAAGTATTTTATTATTTCCTAATTTTTCTCAAATTATAAAAAAATATAACCTCTCTGTTGACTCACCTGCTAAAGAAGCAGACGCTCAAAGAAGTATTCTAATTAGTTACTGAACAACAAAAAGGACAATGGGAAAATAAAAGAACAGGACCAAAATCTGTACAATATACTCAGAGGATTCCAAAATTTGTACTCATAGGATTTGTTTGTGTTTGAACAAAGTGTTAATTTTTTTTTGTTATTTACTAAAGAAACCCGACACTTTTTTTGGTTATTTACTAAAGAAACCCGACACTATCATTGTGTATTTGGACTAATGCCACCATTTAGGATTTAAAAGATGTCACATTAGTTATCATTTGCCCATTATTCATCAATTCATTTTTAGTTTTTACTTGGGGTCTGTGGGTCCCCACATTTTTTGGGTGGGATCGGGCAAAGGGAAGGCTTGAGGGATCAGGTCGGGAACATTTGTTCAGGCCAAGATCGGGCCGGGCCAAATAAAGAATAATCATTTATTTTCAAAGAAACACTCTCATGTTATATCTATTATAGCAGATGACATAACATTTTCATTTCGGAATTAAAAATAAATAAAATAAAGTTAAATTGAATGAAAACAATATTCATGAAATATTTAACAATTTTCAACGACGTTAAGGATCAATGATTCAGCATACAGCAGAGCAATTGCCAGTCATCTGACACAAAACAAACCCACGCAACAGTTAAAAAAAAAGCCAAAAGTAAGACTATTTATTCAGAGGTATTAGTTTAGTTACATTAATTATTATTTATTCCTTGACTGATTAAACATATATTTTAGTATTTTATATAATGAATATTAGATCAAATATATTGTACAGTCTTTGGTCTTGTTCTTTTATTTTCCCATTGTCCTTTTTGTCGTTCAGTAACTAATTAGAATACTTCTTTGAGCGTCTGCTTCTTTAGCAGGTGAGTCAACAGAGAGGTTATATTTTTTATAATTTGAGAAAAACTAGGAAATAATAAAATACTTATTTTAAAAGTCAAGATTCAGGATTTAAAAAGCATATTTCATGCCATGCCATTAGGGAAGAATGTCAACAGTTATGAGCTTCATGAAGAGTGTCTTCATACAAATTATTATTAGGCCTATTATGTCTGACCCGACCCGATTTTGGCCCAAAAGCCGAACACCAAAATTAAAAACCCGACCCGAACCGAACTTAAAAAGTCTGGCCTGCAGACCCCTAGGTTTTACCTATGGTTTGTCGGATACAAGAATAATTATTTGGAGAGCTTCGCCAAAAGAGAGAGCTTTGTTAATTTTTTTTTCATTTAAATTATGTTTAACTATACTTCTTAAAAGTAGAACATAATGTTACAGATTATCTCACTACATTGTGTTTCTTAATGTTTTATAAATGTATTCATTTTTATATTTACACAATCAAACTGTCAGGTATGCAATTGTAACCTGATGTTGTGGTGTTGCCAGGAATCGAACTTGTGATCCTTGAACAAGTTATTTTCAGTCTAGCAAGATATAAAACTTTAGTAAGAGTAATGTACACCTACATTTTGTTTTCTCTGCAGGTATCGTGTAAAGGTAGTCTCGCTGACTCCTAAAGTCCTTGCTTATTATATTGACTTTGGCAATGTAGAACCAGTAGAACCTGAGGGGTTGAGGAAGTGCCCTGAAACTCATAAAGATATTCCACATTTGGTAAGTAAATGTTTTGTTACCTTAAAAATGTCACCTTTGTCAGTCTAGTTACAGTTTTAAATCTTATTTTTTCATTATAAAGTCAGAAATCAATTGGCAAAACTCTTAATCTCAGAAAAAATGTGACTTTGCTGGAAAACTCATTTTGAAAATTGAAAATTTAAACATTGTTTTTTGTAGTATCAAATCAAAACAAAATAATCATAACAGGTTATCTAAAACAACCGGTGATCTGTCAAGGTAACACTCATGTGGGTAAAGAGTCAGCAAGGTTATACAAATGACCATAATTGCTTGTGCCCGTCCACAGATGTCTCAGAATTGGTTCAAATAGTCTCCTTGAAATGTGTGATTAGCTTATTTCTGGGTTTAATATGTTTGTTAAGTCTCATCAATAATTCTAAACTTGTATTTAAAAAATAAAACAGTATAGTAGAGTTTTACAAAATTGACTCCAAATAACTCGACGCCTCCGTTTATCCACATGTACCTAACTTACAGCCATCACTCCACCGTAACTCATGCGCCTCCGATTCTTGACCTTTGATTCTCGACTGTTCCTCCTGCTCTTCCGTTCTTTTTTCGTTCTTGGAAAGTGGCATTTCCTCTGTCTGTCTCGTGGTTTTAAGTCATTAATGTAAGCTTTATGATTTTTCTGTTTCCTAAAACCATACACAGTACTGTAATATGCTAAATATGACCTAATATGCAATTTAAAGCTAAAGCTTTAATTTTTTTTCTCCATCGAATTTAACTCCAAGAAATTTACTCTCCAAACTCAACAGTTTCCAAGTCTACATTGTGTCAAGTTTGTGATACTATTGTATTCAAATTAAAGCGTAATTTAAAAACTGATTTGTGTTTTGAGACTTTTTGAACAACCCGTAAGCTCTCCAAATTAAGCTTGGCCCCCAGTTTCTAATGCTAGATGCATTCAATATTAGAAACTGTATATAAACTATATGCAATAATAAAAATATTATATTTAAAATATTTTTATATTTATTTGTATTTATATTCAGAGTTTACTGTGATAAGTCCATAATTGTAATTAAACTAATGGCTTGTTCATAAAATAAAGTATCACTGCACCTCCTTCCACAGCCAGATTTGAAAAAGCTTTTGTGAGCATTTCTCAAACCTTACCCTCTGTTATAGAAAATGTTCAAACAGTTCTAGGAAATAATAATTTACTTTTAAATACTGATAAAACTTTTTTATTAATTTTTCATTTTCAAGAAAAAGGAAAAGTGATGAATTACATGCTATTTTTCAAAATCAAAATGTTGTTGAAACTACAAATTTTGGGTTTTAAATTAAATTGTAATTTACACTGGACAGGGCATGTAGAGACTTTGTAAAAACATTAGCTCTTGCATATTTACACTGAAAGTTTTGCGGAACTTGTATTCTTTAGATGTTTCACAAAAAGTATATTTTGGTCTCATTCACTCTAACCTATCATATGGTTTAAAAGTTTATGGAGCAATCATCAGATTGAATTTAGATCAAATGTTAGGTATTCAGAAATCGGCAATTAGGATTATATAAAATATCAATATTATAGAGTCATGTAGAAATCATTTTTCTGACCTCGGAATTTTGACAGTGCATAATATTACATGCCATCCATTCATTATTTAGTGTTAATTTCCCCGTTATCAACAATAATTTCCCCGTAATGTGCTATTTTATATGTAATTCCCCTTATCAATGTGTCATTAGTGAATTTCCTATGGAAAGTGAACTATTAGCATGACCCGCACGGTAAAACTTAAGCCCGGGACCACCATAGAAGTTCCTAACGTGACCCCCTGAACACGTTTTGCGGGGTCGTTCAAAATTTGATATATATATGTGTATATATATATATATATATATATATATATATATATGTATATATATATATGCCCATATATATAGACATATTTATATATATGTGTATGCACTCTAGCGGTCACATTTTTTGTCCGTTTTACTTAAAATTTGGTAGGGACGTTCCTTTCTATAATCTGTTGGACAAGTTCGTTGGGCATAACAATCGAAAAACTCTAATCCCCTTTTTTGGGGATTAATCTTTCAAATTTCGAGTTTTTGTACCCAAAAAGCGTCAGAAAAGCCCCGGATGTGAAATTAACGCATGTAAAAAGATGGAAATTAGTGTGGCGAAACTTTTAAGCCCTCTCTCGTCATTCTAGCATAAATATTTACCGAGTTATTAAAGAAAATGTGTATCGACCAAACACAGTACGTTGTCTTATGGGGGTTTTACATTAGAAAAGCCTATTATTCATTTGTTGGAGTACTTTTCTCATCCCCAAAAACCTCACGCCTACTTTAAAGCCTGACTAGACCTTCTCCTAACCTTATAATGCGCAAAATTGTATTCCCAGCATTGCATGTAAATAGACCCAGGAGCATCAGAACAGCCAAAAAATCAATATTTTCAGATTTACATAAAAATTGGAATAAATGTATGTTTTTAACTGATTTTTTGAGTTTTTATAGTTTTTTATGTGGAAATTCACTTCCCTCACGTCAGCGTGCTGCGTGCGAACTCGTAATTAATTTGCCCCCATAAATGTGTTAATTTGTGTTAATTGCCCTGTGTTCATGCCCCAATAATAATCATCCTTATCACCACTACTCAGAAAATCATTCCCCTCTATGTATTGAAACATTTATTTATCTGTGTAATTTTAAAAAAAATATGTATTTCATTATTAATCGCCAATAATCATTCACAGCCTATCCACACCTAATAGCCTACTCACTTAATTTAATATGTTTGCTAATAATAATATTTTAGATATAATTTATGTAAGAGAATTGCCATAGAATTAAAATTTAATGTACTTTTCAGAATTAGTCCTTAACACGTTGGATGTGGAGGAGGATAATTTCTGCCCTCTAATTAACATTGAAACTTATGTGATTTTCATGTTTAAACATGTTTGTCAGCATTGAATGTGTTAAGGAATTTAAATTACAGTGACCAGTGATTTACCATGTGTACGTGAACCCTGTGCCTCCAACTAGTGTTAAGACATAAAATTTTGTGCCGGACATTGTTCCTGGTAAATTCAAACCCAGTATGGCCTAAGTTTTAAATTGCTTAGTGTCCATTGTTTAGGGACTTTATTGCTCAATATATACCACTTTAATTTCATTCCCTTTTTATTTGTTTAATCCCAGAAATTTGGTATAGAGCGAAGAACATTTGTAAGCTGTTTGGTAAACCATCTCCATCTTGTATTCTATTAGGGACATTGAAAGAGTACAGTCATTTGATAAGAACATCACCAATGATCTGAAATTTAAGTAACATCAAGAATAATCTAATATAATATTGAACTATCTTTTCTAAATTAATTTGAGTATCTTTTAATCATCAGTAAATTCAGTGAAACTATTGGACTTTCCTTTTGGACAACATCAAAATTTTTTTCATTGTTGTAATTTGTAAACAACCCAATTTGGCCTAAAATATTCTTTCACTCCTAATTCAACGTTATTCAAGTCAGCACGACACTTCCCCCCTTAGATAAGAGCCCTCATTTATTTAAGAACCCCATTTATTGAAGAACTATGAACATTTTAATCTTAAGCATGTATTTATTGTTGTGACCATTTGATAGCCTAGGCCAGAGTAACTTTCCCCTGTAATTGTAAATCATTTGTGAATCCCCTTGTTTAATAGCTTTCGGAAATCAAATTATTTGTCCTTCAGATAAATAAATATTATATTGTTCACCTTTATATTGCATTTTATTCAAATAGGTAAAAGGTATTTTATGATAAATGTACACCTACTTTCTGTATGGCATATAAGACTAACTACAGTACACAGTTCTACTCACTACAAGAAGAAGAAAGGCAATTGTAGAAGTATATTTATTTGTAAGTCAAAGAAAGGTATTTGTGAGCTATATTTAAATAGCCTAGTGAATTTTGTAGGTAATTACACCATTTGTTATAAAGCCAAAGTTAGGCTTGTTCCACAGCAGCCATTGCCCACAGACCAGATAGCGTCCTTTTGTACCACCATTCCCCGACCCCAACAGAGCACATTTAAGTAAAAGTGTTTTTTTTAAGTAAGAATTGACAAACAACCAATTAACAACCACAATCAATTTAATTAAATTATTATAGTGTATATTAAAAAATAAGAAGTGTATGGACTGTACATTTATAAAACCATTCTTCATTACAAAAATAATGTTGATAAATAGTGTTGATAAATTATACAAACAAAGCCAAGTCCAGCCAGTCAAAACCCAGCCGGCCAGCCAGTCGGCTATAACACCAGAAGAAACAAAGATTTTTGAATTAAATCACACAAAAAAGATTTTGTTAAGAAAAAACTTACTTATGCTGGGGTTAAATTTTTCAACAACTTGCCAGACCATATTAAGAATGAAAATGGATACAGATTCAAACGTTCAGGTTCAAAGGTTTACTGAAAGAACATCTTGTAATGAAGCCATTTTATAATTTTTATGAGTTTTTCGTTATGATAAGCCTAGTTATTAAGTTACTTTGATTTGTATGTACTTTATACATGTTGATACCATTCTTATGTATTTTTTGCAAATGTGAATAAAGTTTTATTGATTGAATCATTGATTGAAGCCGATTGTTTCAAAACTATTATTTTGTTGTTATTTCAGGTTCACAAAATAAAGCTTGCTCCTGGTACTAATGAAAAATACTTCAATTTGCCAGAAGACTCTGAAATTAGTGTAAAGCCTGTTTCATGGGTAAGAATATAAAACTTACGTTGGAATAGACATATTTTAATTTTAGTAATAAAACAAAATCTGTCATTGATAAGTTACAACACTGTTAAGTTGGAATATTGTTTTAAAATTGTGGAACTGAAAACTGGGTTCACCGTACAGTAGTTTTTGATTACAAATATTCTATAACTCTAATTTTTTATTTGGTCTTTTGCAATTTCTTTACAAACAATGTGAAGAAATCTTAGTTAATTTAAATTTTATTTTGGATTGGCTAGTTCAAACTAATTACTGAGGCTAGATAAAAATGAGAAGTAGCTACAGTTGTATTGCATAAGTAACTGTTGTCACACCTTTAACCCCGCTATGCTAGTTCAAGGTCATTGTACCCACCCATTCCCACTGCACTTCTGGTCCATCCCTCTAGTTTTGCAGTTATATGTGACTTCTTGCACCTGTCCGATAGTAAAAATTATTGATTTAAATACAACTTTTCCTTTAGTGAAACATTTTCTCTGAATATTGGAATCATGAAGGTTTTAAGCTTTTTTATAATTTATCGACAGTTCAAAGTTTGTACTGATCCCTTGAGTTTTGAATTATCCACTGTGTATACCAGTAGGAAATATAAAGGAATTATTCAAATTTTTGCGGGGCCATCTTGATCTATTTTGTTCAATAAGAAATGTTACGTTGATAAATTTATACATCAATTTCAATTTTTTGTTCATCAATTTATAACTTTTAAGTGTCAAAACAAATGTATCGGTATATACTGTAACTTTTTCTTAAATCAAAAATTTTTGCTATTTTTTCATATTGGGTATTTAAGAAGCTTCTACTACTTCACATATGTCATCTTATGTAAATGAAGAGGTAAGAATAATGTGTTAATTAATTATTTATTAACATGTAACAAATTAGAAATAGTACTTTTTTATTTTGTAAAGAAGTTGGTAGGTTCTCTAAATTATAGTGTTACTATTAAAACCAACACTGGATTACAATTACATTAATAACATAGTAAAATTTGAATAATGAACAGTTCCATTGATTCTTTTAATCTTAGCTTGGCAGTCTCAGGCCTGTGCATGGGACATATCCAGCAAAATAAGAGAGTTCTTTTTTAAAACAAGTTAGACAGTACTGACAAAATTGACTTGTCAGGTTTAGGATTAAAACCCAAGTTGGGCTACTGCCATATACCATATGTATCTGTGATACTGATACTTTTGCATCATACTGTGTCATGCTTCAAATTAGTGATGACTATAAGAACATTTTAATTAGTAGTTATTTATATTTAATTGCTTTTAATTTAACACTTCCTTTGCAGCTTGCCAACAGTACAGTTGTGGTTGAAGTAGAAGGTGAAAACTATGTCAAGGGAACCATTCAAGGCCCCGAGGACCCCACTGTACCTGGAACTGCAGCCCCATCCGCACCCACTCCCGCAACCACACCCTCACCCGCACCCACTCCAGGCCCTATATCAAGTCCGTCTGCGCCCACGTCAGATGCACCTCATGCGACAAATGCTACTACAGCTTTCTCAGGACCCACTGTTGTACAGGTTGATCTCATGTGAGTAAAATTGTCAAATTTGCTCAAAGGAAAAACATATGATTTAACAAATAGAGGAGAATAACTACTTACAACATCTGGTTAAAAGAAGTGATTCCGTCATTACAATTCAGTTTTGTTTAGTCATTTTATGTTGTATTATCTTACTTAACATCTTAGGGTTCTTTTAAAGGGAATTTGCAACATAAAAAGTTGAATTCAAGTTTAATCTTTAGCTGGATAATTATTTTCAGAATGTATTTTCATGTTGAATATTGTTTAGGTGCCTTACAAAAAGCTCATAAATTGCCATTGAAAAACCATAACTTATTACATTTTCCTCAGATTTTCAATCTAAAATAGTTGTTAAACAGGGTGTCTACCTGCCCAGAAGATCACGGATGTCACGGAAAAGTCACGGATTTCAGTGAACGAGCACGGATGTCACAGAAAAGTCCCGTATTTTTAATGCACAGATTTTTTAATGCGTTTATGACCGTGCCACTATGACTGAAACCAAAAAGGCCATATTAATTATTGTGATACTTTGTGGTAACGGACAAAAGCTTGTAGGAATACGTTAAGCCCAACAATTTTCTATTTTATTCGTATCCCTGTCTCTGACACTGTTCGGGGTCAGAGAATTACACAGGCTCATTACACGGTATGAAATAAATAGTCGTAGGTGATGATGGGCAGTTTGATTCATCTTGGCGAATCGATTCATATGACTCACTCAAATCAAATGAATCGTATTTTCAACCGACTCATTTGATTCATATTTCCTCCTCGCAGAAGAATGCCAAAGAGTCGGTTGTTATCGATAGTTTGGCCTTCCGCTTATGCCCTTTATACCTTTATACGCGAACGAAACTATAATGGTTGTCAACTCAACTCTTTCAGTAACTGAAATTGACTCACGCTACGAATCGGCTCTTTCAGAAATTTAGTTCATTTGATTCGCCTTGTGATTCGTTCAATTTTAACGGTTCATTCGCGAATCGCCATCACTATGAGGGAATGAGTCACTAATTATCTAAAATGGTGGTGCGCTGTTGTGTTGACTAAGCAGTGTTTAGTATTTTGTTTACCTTCTTTCGTATTTTCCCTCTCAATTGTTAACTATTAAATTAAAGTTTAGTTTAGTGTTTTAAGTATTTTCCTCAGAATAAAATACCACATGCCTAATGGGAAAGTGTCGATTTAATGAAGTGTGGATTGATGAACATGGTTGGAGGTTAAGGCTACGACCCGGGAAAGATCCTCATACAGCTTTTTGTATGTTATATGAAAAATGTATTGATGTTTCCCATTCAGGGATAGGTGATGTTAAAAGCGCCATTCTAAAGGGGAAAAACAAAAACTAATTGAAAACAACCTAATAAGTGGCAAAAAATTATGTTTAACAATTTTAGGTCAATTTTATATGAACGGGTAGGTTCACAGTTTGGTAATTGAACTTCCGTACATTTATTACTTTGTATGCATGTTGTTTTCTGGAATTGCAGTTTGTATAATTGATGAGTTTGCATTGGCTGTGGAACATTATATCAACTTGTCATTGATTTATTGATCTAATAAAAACATATTTAAGGTAGATTAAAACGCTTAAATTTTATGTAAGGTATTGGCTGACTTCTGTGACCGTAACAAAAACCCTTAAAAAAAAAACACGGATATTTTCAATTTTCATCCCTGAAAGTCCCTGAAAAGTCACAAATTTTCAAACTTTAATAGACACCTCGTAAAAAGTCAGTTTTCCGCAATCCAGCGGTATATCCAGATCAAAATATCCATATGTGTTTTGTAACCCGTAGTTGCTTTGCCTAGTTTTTGTAACATAAAGGTTGATTTGTGAGAATTCTGTCTAAGTGGACATTTAAAACTTCTTTATGATTTAATGTGTTACATATATGAGAAATAGTAACAAAATCTAAGTGGATGTCTCAGTATCATGTAGTGTAATATTTTTGTAACATTTCCATGCATATCTCAAAGACGTTTTAACTACGTCATTTCTATTTATTTTTTATGACCTTCATGGACCAACCTATACTTTTTTTCTCAGTCTTGTTGGGGATTAGTCCAAGCTTTTGAAACCTGTTCAGTCGTTAATCTGCCCTCTTATTGAATACAGTATAATCCCTCTTAACTAACTCTTACGGGCCCAGGATAACGATGAAAGGTCGGTCAAAACTAACAGTGATTATTATAACGACCTTAATTCTGCAGATTGTCTTCTAATTAGGGGTGTGCGAGTACTCGAAACATCGAGTTTTCGGCCGAGTATTTTAATACTCGAACTCGACTCGAAGTTTTGAAAACTACTCGAAAGTTCGAGCGAGTATTTCCCGCCGATTTCCAGACGATCACTAACGATTGTGACCGGCCAAAACGCGTAGTAATGTCTGCAAAAGGCAATCGCATCACATAAGATCGGCCGAAAATGACGACCGCGAACGATTGCGACTGGCCAAAACACGTAGCAACGGCCGCAAAAGGCAATCGTATCACTAAAATCGGCCGAAAATGACGACCGCGAACGATTGCGACCGGGCAAAACACGTAGTAACGGCCGCAAAAGGCAATCGTATCATGTAAAATCGGCAGAAAATGACAACCGCAAACGATTGTGACCGGCCAAAACGCGTAGTAACGGCCGAAAAAGGCGATCGCATCACGTAAAATCGGCCGAAAATGACAATCGAAGCGCGTAATTTTGGCCGTAACTAGCGATTTTGTCATTTAATATTGATTAAAAGCGATGTCTGGACCAGGTGAAATTGGCCAAATGTCAAACGGGCCCTGTTTCATCAGCTGCGAACAAATGTCAAACCATATTTTGTTTGTCAATACGTAATCCAGTTTGATTGTACTGGCCAAAACTTTGTATTGCTACTCATGTATTAGAAACTATGTTTCGATTATCAAATCTAGGGTGGTATCCAAATCCCATTACCCTATTTTAAAGTACCAATTGATGGCAAATACTCGCTCAAAAATACTCGAAACTCGAAAATAATTGGCACTACTCGACTCGATTAAATAAATCATTACTCGCACACCCCTACTTCTAATAAAAGGTACACAAGAACCACTAAAGAATGTCGAAGCTATGAATAATAAACCTACAAAAATAACGACTCAATCCCCTCTTTACTGAGGCAGGACTTTTCTGTTAAGATACAAATCACCTACTATCATTTGTAACCCTGAGACAAAAAAAACACTAATACTGATGGACCTTTCTCAAGACATTCTAACAAAAAGTAAAATAATACAGTGCTGGCCCTATTAGTTGTGGGGTGTGGGCAAATATTGGGTTCTGAGCTCTTTAACTGTGAGGGGTACAAAAGCTGTTTGATGTTCACTTGGAAGTTGTTCTGTTGTCAGTGAAGTCCTTTAATCGGTGATAAGTGTCGGTGAATTATCCATTTTTACAGAAATTGCCATTAGAAATTGAGTGTTATTTTGTAATTGAGTCGGTACACAAATTTACTGCAATGGGGGAATAACAATATTTTTATTATGGTATAGTAAAACCCCGCTTAGCCGGACCTCGCTAAACCAGAACCCGGGTTACTTGGAACGGTCTATAAGAAATATTTAATCAATAATAGGGAAGATAAGTCTAGCGTATGACTCATGGCGGACTGAGAGACCGTCTGCCGGTCACTGAACTTAGGGATTGTTTTTATAGGTTTTGCCACATACCTGATCTGGCCGCGAGGGGGTGGAGGGTTGACCCATACTGCATTTTCCGCATTCCTATATCGCACTAAAGGATCAGTGTACCATGATCCCTCACACCTGGTGTAAACTTCAAGATGTTTGCATATTTTTACAAAATTACCCTTGAAATACCAACAATTGACCATCCGAAAAATTGGGTAATCTGGAACGGTGCCGCCCCCATTATTTCGGCTAGAGCGGGATTTTACTGTATCACGATTTTAGTAATGAAATATCAGTTTGTATATTATATTGAAGAACAAAAGACCAAAAAAAGTTAAACATTCTTTTTTCTTAAATTAATTCATACATCAATCAATAAAACTTAATAATAATAAATCAATATAATAGTTCCAATCAAATAAAATTGTATTGTATGATGTATGAATTAATTTAAAATTAAGAATCGCTATAGAAAATTAATAAACATCCTTGTTATCTTTTTATCAATTAATTTATCATAGTAAATAGTTAAACAATAGAAGATATAAAATGTTTGGCAAAGATATGAGCTGTTTGCATAAAAGCTGTTTGTTGTACAACAATTTACTTCTTTTGATTTTTTCTAGCAAATACGACAGTATGATTATCAAAATTAAGATGTGCAAAAGTGGCGTTGATGATTATCAATTTTAACTCGTTAAATCAACATTAACTCGTGTCTTGTTCATTTTGTTATAACAGTCTAATCTAAGTTGCCACTTTCTTGATTTGAAAATTTAATTTTAGCTTTTTGCTCTCAACATTTGCTTATTGTAAAACTTCATCTTCATTAAGATTTTCTTCCTCAGGAACAATTCAATGAATTTTCAAGGCACTGTGATTTTTGTGTACAAATTTTCTTAATGCGAGGTAACTTGAAGTTTAAGTTAGATAATAATAATAATTACTTACCGCACGTTATTCTGTACCAGTAAAATTACCAATAAATTAAGAGTGTATTTTTGGTTAGTTCTTCATTTGCTTTTTTTTTTCATTTTGGATTGTAAAATCACTACAACGACACATGAATTTGGTATGATTTATTATTTATTTAACGTAATCTACTTTGTACCATTTTGTACCAAATGGTTGTTTCCACATATTATTTACATCAGTCTATTAAACTTTAGCTTGGGACGTTTTATTTCCCTTGAAAACAAATTATTTATATAAGTTTTATGATCTAATTTCGGTAATTTGTTGTCATTTATTTTATGCAGCTATAAATTGTACTGTCAAACATGTGTATTAGTTATATTTTTAATTAGCTAAGCTTTAGCTGAAATATTTTATATTAATGTTCATATCAGAAACAGTCTTGTTTGTCTGCATCAATTTTGGAAAAAATAAAATAAAAATAAAAAATGTGGATTTTGGCAAATTACGCATAAAATTGTGTTTTAAGCTGTTTTTAAGCTTTAATGATTGAGATACATAATACAAGAGAGTAGTGATGTGTCAAAACCAAAACTTGAATCTCAAAACCACCAAAACTTTGGAAAAGTTTTGGTTTCGAGATTCGATCGGTGAGTTTCGAGAATCAAAACTCGAAACTGCTGAGATTTTTTGTGTCTTTATTGTTGTTTTTTTAACAGAAATCACGCCCGTGTTTCGATCAATAATGCAAAGGTCAAAAGCCTACTGTCATCGGTCGTCTACCTTCACCTTTTTTGGATTATTGATTTTTTATTTCTGAAAGAACAACTCTAACCAAAATATGTAATTAGTTTTAATTAATTTTTCTGGATTTATTTTTCATAACCATACCCAGGCAAGTAAATAGGGTTTCGCGATTTGAGTTTCGAGATTCGATTTTGTAAGTTTCGGTTTCGAGATTCAAAATTTTTGGTTTTGACCATCACTACAAGAGAGAGAGGTTTGGGGGTTTGACCAAGCGTTACGGAGTGTTAGGCTATATGGGGAAGGGGAGGATCTGAAATGATGAAAGATGCGTTACGTCACATTTATATGGCCCCTAATTGGATACCCTCCAAGTATATAAAGTAAAGGGAGAAGCAATTTTCAGTTTTATATTTTCACATAAACAAAACTAGTATTAATCCAAAAACTTATACTTTAAACTTTGTGTGATTATGGCATTTTTATAGTATCAAGTATTTTTTTACAGTAATCTGTTAACTATGTATTTCACTATAACCATAAATAGGAAACAAGATACTGCTGTGCTAAACATAATACGCACATTGATAGTAATTAAAGCAAATCGTGACTGTGAAATGAAAACGCTTGAGAAATATAATATAACACAACTCTAACAAAACTTATGAAGATTAAAATAAATCGCGTGAGAAATCATACAAGCTAAACACAGAAATCATACAAGCTAAACACATTTAACTGCCACGCCTCGATAACTTTCACTGAGAGAGGCAAATGCAATGATGAGCTTGAAAACCTACTTATTAGTATATTTTACTAGCGCCGCCGCCGCGGTCGTAGCGGCTGAGGTCTCGGATGACGTCACGGCCGAGTCCTTGCTCAGTCTGGCCCACCTCCTTACTCCACTCATCTTTACTCGCCCCTGCCTATGGCCGGACCTGATCAAGTATTCCAAATAAATGCTTAGCATATACAGACTCGTTTATCTTTTATTAAGTTACAGAGCATAGAAATGGAAATGAGGTAATACTGGAAATGTGTGATTAAACCAAACTGTTAAAAAATCTGAGGCAGTTAAGGTGATCTCAGCTTTTTGCTGGGGAGGGGTAGTTAAACCAATCTACAGTTAAAGAGGGGTCAGTTAAGAGTCTACTATAAGCCAATCATGTCATTAGTGGTCATAAGAAAATCTTGGCCTTGCCTATAATTTTGTCATGTACTAATTAAGAAATACTTTTTTGACAATGTTGAAGTTAAGTCAGCTATGTTTGTTATTATGTGTTAGAAGGGGCAATTATCTATCTGATTTTCCAGACCAAGCAGGCCTCTAGGCGCTGTGGATTTGCTCCAAGAGAAGTGGAAAATCTCTTTTGTACCCAGTAAAGTAGACTATGTGAAGAATTCATTGCTCGGTCAAGTATACAGTGAACACATCCCTTCAACCTTCTCTTTTATGGCGGAGAATGAAAAATACCAAAAGTACCTTTCTTCTCAGGAATTTGATCCAAACTTCAAGTAAGTAGCTAGTCAATATGTATAGACTTTATTATTGTAATTTCTACATGGGCGAAATTGCAAGTATTGGCATGGAAATTTTTATTACATTGTGTATTTGCTGTTTTAGCGAATTTCCCCTATAGGGAAGAAGCTATTACCGTAGTCGGCATGGTAAGACCTAGGCCCGGGACCATGATAACTTTTCGTTTTGAGGTCCCCAGACCCCAAAAACACCATTCGTTCGAAACTGTATATATATATATATATATATATATATATATATATGTGTCCGTGAGCACGATAACTCTCGTAAAAATTATCCGATTTTGATGAAATTTGGTATAAACGTGTAAAGCAACATTTATGACTTTAAGTTCGAAAACCAGCCAGATCGCTCCATCCAAAGGGGTATTTTGGGGGGGTTTTGTACCCCAAAAATGGTTTTTTTGAATTTTTTACATATAATTTTGGGAATAGTCAAATTTTAGTTTTTTCCATTGAATTCAGCTTAAAAAAACACACAATTCGGTATTTTGATCATTTCTCTACGTCAATTGGTTACCAAGATATTGAAAGTGCTAAACACAGTACGTTGTCTAATGTTATTCTTATGGAGGAAAATAAAAATTTTATATCTAGCTTATTTATGAACATGTACTGACGAAACTTGGTATACGGCTTCATCTGGTTGTGAACCATTGATATTTGCTAAAAAAAACCATTTTTTGCCAAAGGCTCCCGTAGCAGCAAACCTGCGTACTCAGCCCCATGTTATTCTTATGGAGAATAAGTAACGTGTTATCTCCCTTAATTATGAAAATAAATTAATGAAATTGGATATGTGACTTCACCTAGTTGAGTCATATTGATATTAGCATAAAACCCCCTTTTTTGTGTTCCTTGCTTCAGCAAACCTGCATACTCTGCCGCCATGTTATTCTTATGGAGAATAATTAAAATGTCATAAATTGTTTATTTATGAATGTATATTGATGAAAATTGGTATGTAGCTTTATGTGGTATTAAGATAAATATATATGCATTGGAAATTCGCTAAGTACGCAGGTTTGCTGCTACGGGGGTATTTAGTGAATTCCCCCTATAGGGAAGAAGCTATTACCGTAGGTCTCATGGTAAGACTTAGCCCGAGACCATGATAATTTTTTGTTTTGAGGTCCCCAGATGCCAAAAACACTATTCATTGAAATTTATATATATATATATTTATATGTGTGTGTGTCCATGAATGCGATAACTTGAGTAAAAAACGTCCGATTTTGATGAAATTTGGCTCAAATATGTAATGTGACATTCATGACTTTAAGTTCGAAAACCAGAAAAATCAGACCTTGGGAAGAAGGTTTATGAGGTTTTTAAATTTTCCAAAAATCTGTTTTTTGCATTTTTCACCCTAAAATTTTTAAAAAACTTAATTTTGGTTTTGACCATGTTATAGAGCTTAAAAAACAAATAATATAGAATTTTGAATTATTAACCTAGGTTACTTGGTTGCGGAGAAAATCCAAAAAACTTACTCATAAAATCTCCCATGTTAATCTTATGGGAAAAGATTTTTGGCCTTTTCTCAGTTCATTTTAATGTAAACTTCATATTTGCTTTTACCAATCAACTCAGCTCCACAAAACAATAATTTTGGTGTTTAAATTATGATTCTACACCCAACCGTTGCAAAGATATTCAAAGTGGTAAACACAGTTATCCTTAAGCCCAATGTTGCCCAATGTTATCCTTATGGAGAATAAATAAAATTTGATATCTCGATTATTTATGAATGTATATTGATGAAACTTGGTATGTGGATTCATGTAGTACTGGTATATTGATATTTGCACAAAAAAATTGATTTTTTGTTTATTATCCCCGTAGCAGCAAACCTGCGTACTCAGTCCCCATGTTATTCTTATGGAGAATAATTAAAATGTTATATGTGAAGGTGGAGGATTTGTAGAAATCCCCTATACAATGAGCATTTATTTTCGTGAATAATGAGTTATGCCTTTAATCTATACGTATTATTTGAAATTAAATTTTTAATAGTTATCCTGTAACTTATTATATGTAACTAAATTTGATAAACTTATTCCCAAGTTTGGAAATAGTCCTTTGCTATTAAGCTAGACTAATTACTTACTTTTACCCTTGGAAATATTAAATTGAGGTCTAAACTATGTTTGGCTGTTAACCATTTTGAACATTTAAGAAATGAGTTGTATATAGGCTGAATAAAATATCAAATAGTTAATGTAATGTTTTACCTTTAAAAACTTGATTAAAAAGCGAGTCACATTTTTAAACATAAGGGAACCTAAAAACTATATCATTTTCCTTTGTGACCCTGAATGCTTCTTTATACTTTATACTATCACTTGTATTGTAGATATAACATAACAAATTAGAACTGTTGCATGAGTTCCTGTCTGGCTTGCAGGCCGAACGTGGGAGAGATTGTGGGCTTGCGCCTGCCATCAGGTTGCTGGGAGAGGGGCAGAGTGTTGCCGCAGCAAGGCCTAGTGGCATTCAACGACAATGGTGGTGTCACTCGCAGCTCCCAGCTGTTCAAACTGCCGGAGTCGTTCGTCAACATCCCCTCTATGGCGGCAGTATTCGTCTTGCCCAAGGAGGATCCAGATCTGCTCATCCATTTGGTGGTAAGTGACATTAGGAGCTGAGTGAGAGGAATTACGGTGATCATAGAACATAAGGCCATTGTGTTTACACTTGCAGGTACACTTGGGCATTTAGCATGAGTTGTAAGATGTTGGCATGGTCAGTTGTGAGGCCTGTACTTATCTCTTGACTTGGCAATTACTAGAAAAATAAACTTCTGAGTCCGTAAAAATTATAACATAACAAATTATTTATATATTTATTTATTTTTTGTTATTTTCTACGTATTCTTCCAGTGTTGCCACTGATCGCGATACCCTGGAAAACTGGGAATTATGCATGAACTTTGATGACCGGGAAGAAAAGTATAGATTATGCGGGAATATAATATAAAGTACTATTTAACAAGTTTTTGTGAAATAACACTTTTATTTAGATTGCAAGTCATTACATGTGTTGCTTAAACATAGAAAATGACGTGAGTTCCCTGTAATTTTGAGATTTTTACATGGAATCATGCACACATTTTGAAATGCAACTTTGGTGGCAACCCTGTCTTCTCACCTGATGGCGGGATCAAATTCCAGATCCCAAAATGTAGAAAATTTTTTTTCTAATCAGTGAGTGGAAAATTTCCTCTATCATTTTTTAAATAACATTAACCAACCATGAGTTAAAAAGAAAAGAAAATCATACTAATATTATAAAGTTGAAAGTTTGTGATTTTGATTGTTTGTGGCTCCATAACGCTCCAACTACTGAACCAATTGAACTAATATTTGGTAGGAAGATAGCTAACATCCTCAAGTAACACATAGGCCTATTCACAATTGAAAATGCATTTAGGGCTTAGCCCTAGTGGTCTCTAAACTTCCTTTTTTAATCTTATGGGCACTACATTTACTGAATCAGATGACAACTAACACAGGTGTTCTGAATTTGAGATTTTCAAGAATATCTAGAATTTATTTGTTAAATTTTGGTTTACACTTTCATTTATGAACGTTTAACCACGAAGGTAACCCTGTATCTAAATAATGCCGGGAACCATAAATCAAACTTGTCTCAAAGTTTAAAAAAGTCTGATTTAATAAAGTGGCTATAAGTCAGGAAACTTCAGCACAGATGAAAATTAGAATGCTTCAATAAGCTCTACAGCAGTCAGCACACAGAGCAGAAGAACATCAGCTTCATCATGAAGAGCAAGCTCAGCGACAGGCCAGTTGGAAAGGAATTGAAATGGCAGAACAGTGATTCACAGAAACTGTTGAGGAAGCTGAAGCTCGACAAGGTGAAAGGGCTACTCAGCGGTGGCAAATATTCACCAGAGATACGTGGGGTGTCTTTAAAAGTGCTTCCTCGGAATACGACACGATTCTCAGTTGACACATCTACTAACGTTATGTAGTGATCGCGGGCAAAGCCGCGACGGGTAACAGATAGTAATTTATAAACATATGCAAATGATACTTTTACTAATAATTTGTCACTTTCTCATCCTTGACTCTTATACTACAACAGTTTTGTGTTTATATTTTTAGCTATTTTAAGGTTCCCATATATCTATAAAGTCAAGAAAATTAGTTTAGGGTCAGGAAAACTTTCATGAAAAAAGTCAAGAAAATGTTGATTAATGACTTTAGGGCATGCGTTTTTTACAGAAGTTTATAAGTATAACCTGTATTTTAAGTGTATTATTGTATTTTTATTTCTTTAGAACTCTTTACATCCATTATTTTTCTGTATGCCAAATTCAAAGTCAAACTTAACCCTTTTACTGCCGACGTGCGCATTTGCGCACGTCGAGAATCGTGCGAAAAACGCCGACGTGCGCATATGCGCACGTCACTAATTGTGCGAGAATCGCCGACGTGCGCAATAAAGCACGTCTAATATTTCTAACCTATTGGCCTTAAATGTTTACCAAATGCCACGAAACTTGAGATACTCGATGTCAAGACTATGAGGAACATAGAAAAGTACAATTTATACTCTATGACTTGTATAACCTATAAAGTTATACTCATTGATTCCCCTAACGTCTGTGCATAGTCGACAGTTGCTCTGTGTAGGGAGTGTTGTCTGCCGTCCGTCTTTCAATTAATTGTTGTTTATGTTTACTGGTGTTGGTTTGTTGGTTATGTTTGTGGGTTTATTCTTGGTTTAGTGAGTAAAATTTTGATGTCATTACAAAAATGGACAAGCGGAGTAGATCGCCAGTAAGTGAAAATACCATCGTAAATAGGTGTTCACCCTACCTGTTTCGGTGAGCACAGGTGTTGAAAGGGTTTTTTGTGAAATTTTCTCAAATATTCTAAATATTTTTGTCGTTGTTAGTTTAATTATTTTAGTATGTTTTTAGTGTTATTTTATGTTCCTTACAGCATTTTTCAATTTAGAAGCCAAATGTACATGTTTTTATAAAAAAAAATTGTCAATTGTATATGCAACTATGTTCAATTTTGAAAATATGAATAAATTTTGAAAAAAAACAGAATTCCTGCATTTATCAAGGTAATGGCATGAAAATTTGGGTATATGTTTACTAATACCTGTTTTACAACATGTATAAATAAAATTGGTTGAGGTATAAGTTTTAGAGGTAGTTTTTATAGTCCAAACTAAAAATTTTATATATATTTTTTTATTTGTATATATTTATATATATATTTTAACTAAAAAACTATTACATACACCAAAGTATATATTTTATTTGAAACAAACAACTCAATACAAATAAAACAAGACCTAACTTATAAATTTCTGATGAAAAATAAGAAAGTTACAAATTTTTTAATGTGAGCGTGAAATTTGGTCTAATTGAACCTGGCAGTCTTGGCAAGTAAATCTTAATAGTGGTCTGGCATTTTTGGTGACGTCAAAAAAAAAACGGTCGGCAGTAAAAGGGTTAATAAATTTGCTCTCTGATCAATGTTAACGTGCCAGGTGTTTTAGCTCTTTTATTAAATTTAGCTTGAGATACCTTTTGTATTAGACTATGCTTATTATCAACTACAAATCATTTAATCCTACATGAAAAGTAACCTGAATTAAGTTTGTTTTTTTCACTGTGTTTTTGATTAGTTTACTTACGGGATGCAATAAGACGTCGTCTTTTACACTTATACAGACAGCATTTTTCACATAACAGATGAGACAAGGCTATCGATTTAGACCATTAACACCAGGCCAAATAAAAGTGAGTAATATATGTTTACTGTCCATGATGTGAATACAGTATAAGTGTAAATACATTTTAAGTGTTGTAAGACGTCTTTTATTACATCCCGTAAGTAATAATAACATGTATTATGCTAATCAACAAGTTGTCATAGTTTACCAACTTTTGATCCTTCGTTAAATTTGTTCAGGGAAACTTTATTTTTTCATTTTGTCACATATTATTTTTATAGGTATTTTTTTAAATTTTAGCCGGATTAAATGGATTTTTGAGTGGTTTTGTAAAGTATAATTTTCATTCCATTTTGTAGGTGTCTTTGTATGACTTTAAAATCCACTTTATGACATTTAATAATTATTGTTGTTACTAACCAGTTTTGAAAAATTTAAGTTAAAAGCTTCTTAACACCATTTTTGATTAGTATTAATAATTTTCCCAAATCTTGAAATTTTGTTCCAAAATTAGAATACTAGTTTCACATACTAAATCTAAATTTCAAGTTTTCATCTCCTAGCATTCTTGATTTATGAAGCTTTTTTTGTAAACAATATGTTCATGGAGACATAAAAAAGTAGGTAGCCAAAGACCCTCGTTTATATTGTAAAAAAATGTTCTTGACCCTAGAAATTTTTTTTACTAATTAGTTCCAGAGAGTTTTGGAACACGCTGTATAACTTTAAAATGTTGACTAACCATAAGGCTACTTTTTATCATACTTTTTTATAAATTGTGCTTTTTCTGTGAACTAGTAGACTTGTAACATTTACTAGTTCAAAAATGTAATTACACTGTGTGTATGTGTATGTTAGAACTTGTTTTGTGTATGTGTTTAGAATTTTAAATCAACATTTAAAATCAAAATTTCTTTTGAATCTTTTGTAAATTTCCAGGATGAGGATGAAATCATTTTTGATGTAGTTAAAGTGATCAGTAACAAAGGGCGCAGTGTTGCTTGCGTTACTAACAACGCCTCACAAGAGGGAGAGTTGAGAGCCTGGGACTATGAGCCATTGGAGACCCCGGATCCGTTGGTCCAAGGAGAATCAGTGACAATATCTAAAGTCATAGATTCAAACACTCTGCTTGTCTCACCTGCCAATGATCTGGAAATCCAACAAGCAATTCAAATTGACTGCAGGAAAACAAGTGAGTACTAGGCTTATGGTTTACTTAAAAAGAGGAGTAGTAATTTTTTAGTTTTAGTCGAGTATTGCCAAACATTCTCAAGTTTAGATTATTTTAGATTGAGTATTTGCCATTCAACATTAATCATTATTAGTAGGTGATTTTGGAAATGAATTATTTTCACCAACTGGCACAGTCAAAAGCCTTGATTCAAAGAGGTTTCGGGACAGTTTTATGATGAAAAAGTTGAAATTGATATAAAAATAGATAATAGAGATGTGTGACGTCTCAAAAGTACAAGTTTTTTTTGTTGCATGAGTAATTCTTGAGAATTCTGAAGAGGATCGCTAATGATTGCGGACTGCCAAATCGTGTCGTGGGCCATAAAAGGTTACTGGGAACACTTAAAATCAGCCAACGAACGAATCGGGACAATGTGAAACATAATTCCATCATTTGAAGATGAGCATCTTGATATCGGCTATTAATGAAAACGGGACAACCAGACAACAAAATTACTACTTGTACACCCCCTACTTGATACTAATAATTTTGAATTTAAGCATGTTTTCCTTCAATAAATAATCTCAGTCCTATGTAAATCATGACCAGACCATGTGAATTCTGGGCTGTAAATGACGACAGAAAACATGTCGGCCTAAAATGACGACTGGACCAAGTAATATCAACAAAAGATGGCAACAATTATGTAATATTATTTAAGGAATTATTGCGGACTTGCGATCACCAAAAGTGAATTTTAAACAAAGAACTAGTAGTATCGGCAAAAATTATGACAGAAAACAAAATATCGATCAAAAAAGACAATCAGTGCACATAATATCGGCCAATAATAATGATTTAATCATATTGATCATAAGCAATAACTAGACCTAGTCTTATTGTTCAAATGTCTCTGGACCATATTTGATCTAAAAAAACTGCAGATATGTATCTGTGTGCATATGTGTCTGTAAGCACGATAACTCTCATAAAAATGGTCCGATTTTGAAAAAATTTTGTACAAATGTGTAAAGCAGCGCTTATGACTTTAAGTTCGAAAACCAGTTACATCGACCTATCGGAAGGGGTATTTTGGGGGGGGTTTTGTTCCCCAAAAATAGAGTTTTTAAGATTTTACATCTAATTTTTGAAAAAGTCAAATTTTAGTTTTTTTTTTCATTGTGTTCAGCTTAAAAAGTCACACAATTTGATATTTTGATCATTGCTCTACGTCAATTGGTTACAGAGATATTGAAAATGCTAAACACTAGGTTGTCCAATGTTATTCTTATGGAGAATCAGAATAATTTACGTTCTCAATGGTCGGTGACGTTAGCGATGCGTTTCCGTTGGTCAGCGACATTAGCGATGCGTTCTTGATGATCGGTGTCGTTAGCGACGCGTTCGCGATGGTCGGCGACGTTAGCGATGCGTTCCCGATAGTCGGCGACGTTAGCGATGCGTTCCCGATGGTCGGCGACGTTAGCGATGCGTTCCTGATGGTCCGCAACGTTAGCGATGCATTTCTGATGGCCGGCGACGTTAGTGTGAGTGTGAGAGCTATTGTTGAGGAAACTTTACGAAATGCAGTCGCGATTGTCGGCGACATTTTTAATAAAGATCAATAAGATTCATTTATATGTTGTTACAAACAGTGGGTAATAGAAGTGGCTCATTTGTAATTAATTGTTGTCTGGTCAAAATTTTCAATCGTTGATATGGAGCGCAGTTTCTAATATGTAGTCTTTGGAGTCTCTAGATAATTTGTTAAAGCATAATTGGCTGGGTAGTCAGGTGCGGATAAAGAGGTGAGGTCATGGGGGTCATGACTCCCCCCAAAACCTCAGATCTTCACGTATTTTACCTATTTTTTACAGTAAAGATTATCATATTTTGACAATTTAGATATTTTTTTTACTTATCACTCCTCCCTAAAACGATAGTCTGTATCCGCCCCTATGGGTAGTGTATAAGTGGTCGCTTCATAATCTGAGGTTTGTTGTCAGATTGATTCCTAGCAAAAATCTTGAAAATGTTTGGAAAGTTCAAAACTGGATCCAGCTGCATAATAATGCTTTCTAAGAAAATGTTTAATTTATATAGTAACGAGTTGAGGGTTGGGGCCCACTCCCTATCAAGATCATTGAAAAATGCCTTTGTCGTCGCAAAACGTATTGGTATATATTATTTTCAGATTCTTATAATAGATAGTATATTGCCAAGTAGGGGTGTGCGATGCAGCGATTTTATTTTGATTCAATTCAACGATGCGATTCAAAGAATATCGATTTGAATCGATTAAGACCAATATGGATGATCTACCATCTTGGCCAAAGTCTAGTTATAATTTTCTGATTTGATCAATTAATTCTTCTTCCATCCTATCTTGATCCATCATTTCAAAAACTTTTGCAATAAAAACGCATAACCTAAACTTAATTGTAATTACTTAAGTTTCAAAGGACGGACAAATACTAACGAGCGCCAAAGTTAAATTACGAGTGACGATGTAGTCAGTTTTGCCAGCTTGTAAAATACCCCTATCGTACCATGCCAGTAAAACTACCTTATTTTTGACAAAATACTATTCTACCCACCCTAGGAATAGTTATGTGAAGGTATTACGTTATTCAAATAAGACACTGTTTATTATAAATTCATAATGGGGAAAAGCGTGGTTCCAAGGTATGATTTTTGCTGCTGACCCTAACACTCTCGTGCCCTTTGTAGCTCGGGTAAACGGCGAAAGCAACTCTCCTGTGCTCTGGTAGCGCGGGTAAATGGCGGGTAGCTTAAATAATAATTACGTAACTTAAATAAAAAAATTAATAATATACTTCGTAAAAAGTTATTATTTTTTTTAAATAGCACTTTAATTTATATTGTAAATCTTTTTATGTGTCGCAAATACATAACAAATTCCACGCAAGTTTACCTGAAATGTTGAGATTTTGACCTGGAAAACCTGGAATTATGCATGAATTTTGAATTGCAACTTTGGTCGCAACCCTGCACATTGACAGATGAGTTATTTATGGATAATTATGAAGTACAATAAGTAAGAGAGGGGTACGGGGAGTGTTGGGGTCAGGGGTAAAAAATCTGACCTTGGAGATAAGGAAGGAAGACAGGGGTGGGTTCCGGTTGAAAGCAATAAATCAGTCGGCTGACCAATATTATTTCTTTGAGTCATTAAATTACAACTTACAACCACGTTTTTCTCCATGAATTATGAATTTATATTTAACAGTTTTTGTTTTTCTATATTGCTATAGTATACTAGTGAAATTAACATTAAATTAAGTAAAAAATTGCATTAAAAATTAGTTTGATAATTAACTACACAAAGCTACTAAATAATTTTAAATTATAACATAAATTTGTAACTGTTAAATACAGGATGCGGCAAAAAGATCTGACGGTTTTAGAGTAAAAAGAACATCAAAATTAAAAGTGATACAAATTGTTTTATTGCTTATTACAGAAGTGAGTACATGTAAATTAATAAAAATTCCATCAGAACAATCTCATCCGTTTAAGATCTGAAGATGACGTCCTTCAAGTGATGTCCTTCGTTGACCAAGCATTCCTCCAGTCTTGCACTGAAGCTGTCGAACGTCTTTTCTAACATTGCAGGAGAGAGGTTGGCGATTTCTTGGCTTATGGCCTCTTTTAACTCGTCCAGTGTGCAGAGTTTGTTTGTGTAAACTCTAGCTTTTAGGAACCCCCTTAAGAAGAAATCACAAATGCTAAGGTCTGGGGAGCGAGCTGGCCATGCAATGTCCCCAAAACGCGAGATGACTCGGCCACGAAACTTGCTTCTCAAAAAGTCCATCACATCATTGGCTGTATGGGCAGTTGCCCCATCCTGCTGGAACCGCAGCCTCCTGCGCATTAAACGATTTCTCAGAAGTTCAGGGATCAGGAAGTTTTTCAACATTATCAGATAGCATTGGGAATTGACCGTAACGGTTCGGCCACCCTCTTCAAAGAAGTATGGCCCAATGACACAACTTTTCATTTCACCACATCACACAGTAGCCTGAGGACTATGCAGAGGACATTCATGCAGTTCTTCAGGATTTGTATTCGACCAATAACGAAAGTTCTGTTTATTTACATAACCGTCAAGATGGAAATGTTCCTCGTCACTCATTATGAAAATTTTGTCATCGGTAATCAAGTTGATCATTTGCTCTGCAAATGCTTTCCGATTTGCTTAGTCATTAGGCTTTAACTGCTGGACAATTGTCATTTTGCATCGGTGGAAATGCAGATCGAAACGCAATATTCGTCTTACCGAGCGATCAGACATGTGCAAAGCAGCAGCTTGTTTACGGGCCGACTGGCGAGGACTGGCTTCCACAGCTTCTCTTACATGATCGACATTCTCTGGCGTCTGGTCTGACCTTGGACGGCCTGTCGACTTCTGTTTTAATGCTGAACCTCTAGCTCTGAAGTTGCTCACCCACAGCGAAATTATGTTCCGAGTTGGGACTCTTCCTCTTGGACCCACATTGAAATGTCTACGGAACTGCCGCTGAACAGCAACACAGGAATCGCCTCTACAACAAACGCACGGTGTTCAGCCGACCACTACTCCATGGCTACTAAAAATGTCCATGTGTGGGCTCTGGATCGTGCCTATCCCAACCACCCCCCACCACCTACTCGCTCAACAGTACAGCGGCAAAACCCGTCAGATCTTTTTGCCGCACTCTGTATGTTATATTATCTTATGTGGTTTGACAAACTCATCTAAAAACAATTAACTATAAACTAATTATAAAATTGTATGAGGTTTATTAGCTCAATTATTTTAAATTTGAGTTAGCCAAAACAACAAGATATTTCTGTACTTAATTACTTTCCTTATTTATATTTTAGTTTTATATGGAATGCTTCAATAATGTACTGTAGTATTTTGGATGGAGTAAAATTTTCATTTAATATTTTTATTTTTTATTTCAACAGGTTATATTTGTAATCCATAGTACTTAAAGGTTACATTTTTAATTTCCTTTATCTTCATATCCTGGATCTTGAATTTATCTTGTTTTACTTTCTATTATTGATATCGTACCTTCGCAGTAGAGCAATACATGGTTTATATACAATTTTAGGTTTTTCGTTAGTTTTCTGTCTTACAAAGCAAAAATCAATCAGCTATATAACTTATGACGTAAAATTAATTGTATTTGTAATATTTCTTTTGAATTTATTCAGTACTTTTACTATATATATATATCAAGAACTTGTTTAGTAAACCCTCGTAGGCAATGACAGGTGTCAAGTGAGTTATTGCTCTCTACTCAAGTACAAAGTGAGCAAAAAATTACCTTGAGCCCAAGCTCCCCACAACTAACTGTTTGTGTTTATCTGTTTAGAAGTTAAACATTTGTTATCACTTTCTTTTTAAACTGTTCTGGTTTTGATAAACTAGCCCAAAATCTTTGTATGAATATATATTTATAATATTTGTCTTTAGTTTGTTTTGGTGGTTGAAAACAGTTTATATATATATTTTTGTTGTTGTTAAATTTATATCATTATTCATTCATGGTAAAATAAAGGTTAAAATAAAATAAATAATAACATTAATAATTCAATCAAATCCTTTGATTGTAGTTAAATTTTTAATTTATACAAAAACATTATTTTTAATCAAGAAATAAACGGAGTTTTTTTTTACTTTTTAAAGAACTACTCGACTCAACTCGATACTCGAGTAGTTTGGTTCAAAACTCGACTCGATTTAAAAAACACTACTCGCCCACCAGTCACTATTCACATGATCCGGTCATCATTTACACAAGTTCAATTGTTGTTTATATCCGATTTCCCATTGTAATATTCAGACTATTTTACATGCTGCAGTCATCTTTTGCAGCTGTTGTTACTATGCGGTTTGGCAATTTTTAGTGATCCTCCCGGAGATCAGCGGTAAATACTTGCTCGAACTTTTGAGTCGAGTATTTAAGTACTATGCTGTAATACTCAAATTTTCAGGTATTCATACACCCCTACAACAACTAGTGAATGATAAATACCTAAATGTAATTTGCTGTACCGTAGAAAAAACTTGCAAAGTTTAAAAATCTTTGAAACAGGTTACATGTTCATTATCTTTCTACAACAGCATTGTTGTGATCTTACTTTACATTTTTCAGGTGAAGAATTCAAATGTCCTCCCAAAGAAGGTGACTATGTTTCTTTCTTGGATAAGGAAAGTGATGGCTATTTTCGAAGTAGAATAGACAAAATTGACGGAGATACCTATACAATTTATGCTGTTGATAATGCAACTTTTCATCAAGCAAAACTTGGTGATCTGCATCCTTTACCAAAATCTCTTCGCAATGTAAGTATGATACAAGCATATTACTTATTTAAGGCCTTTTTATGATTTTTGTATTGATTATTTAACATCAATTCTAGATTCCCTGTTAGGGGAAAAAACTGTGTACAAAAAATGTCCTCAACTAATCAAGCTTCAGGATTCCAAGCTTCAAGAATATGTACTTTTTGGAAACATGGGTGCTTACTTGTAATATTACTTACACTCTTAAACACTCTCTTGAACACTCTTAAAACTTATGAATTGTTAATGCAATTGTGCTGATATGCCATTACGTTGTACAAAGAAAAAATATTTCTTCTCAACAATTATCATCCTTCTACCCAAACACACAAATTGGTTTAGGACCTCTGAGACCCCTGGCGAATTTGATAGTGAGGCCTTTCACACAAAATAAATTGTACATAAATAAATGTAAAGGTATTTATTCAATATTATTACTAACAGATGTCCCGTTCTCCGGACTGAGACCTAGCAGCCACACATTTTAAAAGTTTATTTACATTATAATCAGCTGACTATCTAAATAAAACACAATCTGGTGCGACAGCAGCAGCTTCCCACCACTCACCCCCCACTAACACTACAATCTGGTACGGCGACAGCAACATCCACCCCTCACCCTCCACTAACACTACAATCTGGCGCAACAGCAGCAGCTTCCCACCCTTCAGCCCCCACTAACACTACAATCTGGTACGGCGACAGCAACATCCACCCCTCACCCCCCACTAACACTACAATCTGGCGCTACAGCAGCAGCTTCCCACCACTCACCCCCCACTAACACTACAATCTGGCGCAACAGCAGCAGCTTCCCACCCTTCTGCCCCCACTAACACTACAATCTGGTACGGCGACAGCAACATCCACCCCTCACCCCCCACTAACACTACTACAATCTGGCACGGCAGCAGCAACATCTCACCCCCCACTAACACTACAATCTGGCGCAACAGCAGCAGCCTCCCACCCCCCACCAACACCACAATCTGGCGCGGCAGCAGCGGCCTCCCACCCCCACCCCCACCCCCCACCCTAGCCTCCAGCCCATATATCCATATAACAGAGGTTTTTCTCATACACTTTTTATAATAGTTAATCATTCAACTTTTTTCCAGGTACCATGTCGGATCTCTCAGATTGAATTGAAAGACGTCGATAAAGTTGACACAACAGAGCAAGCCCAGATTTACTTGTGTCACATTGTTGAAGAGGACAAATTTCTGACAGTTGTAAGTTTTTCCCCTTAAACTTGCTCAGCTCTTTACATAATAATTATTTTAAAATATTTCCTGTCACCTTTGTCCTCTTCCAATACTTATTTTGAATGTGCAAGACATCGTGTATCGGGTCGACCAGAAAGTATTGTTCTTTTGACAGAATCAAAATTGAAGCAAATATTCGTTTGGCAAAAAAGGCACTAAGATGTGTCAGATAGGATTTTTCTTAACAACTACATATCAATCACTGAAAAACAATTTAAGAATGTTACTGTTGGACAACATAATGAATTGCCATTTTACCAGTTCTGTAAGGAAAGTATGATGACCAACAATGTGTTCTAAAGATAATCAAGTGGTATGAAGCTAAGAACACAAAACATCTGATATTCTCTGGATCATGAATCCTAATTTTAAATGCTTATAGAACAATTGGATTTCTTCTACAGGTGTTATCAAGCTTAACAGTATTGAATGATTTTATTTTAGGACACAATATTGATATGTAAACAATTAACTACAGTTAATTCAGAATTGAAAATGTTACATTAGTTGAACTTGAACTCTCATAACATTACATGTGCAGATAGGGGTGATTATATTAAGAGGGTCTGAGTAAATTTGTCTGTAGTTCAAGAATGACAACTTTGGCTTTTATTTGTCAATTTCTGGAGGTCTTTTTGGATTGTGCAGCCAAAGAAACCCTAATTTACCCAAAAAATTGTCGTACCCTAAAAACCTGATAGACCTGACCTCACTATCACCAACACTGCAATGTTCATTGCCCTGGCTTTTAGACGCAGAGCCGCCACAGAGGGGGACAACCGGTCACTTTCCCTCAGGCCTCAAAATTCCAGGAGCTCTAGGTAGTGATTTAAAATACCCGGGTATTTAAAATTCGGGGTAAATACCCAAAATTCATAAATACCCGGGTATTTTGGATATTTCTGATATTTTACATAAAAAAGCCTAAGTAAATATCTACGCTTACTTCCCTTGTTTTTATCAATGAACACAAATTTGGAGATATTTTATTGATAACATTCATTAATAATTTTACCAATAAATAAATAAATAATAATGTGGAATTTTGGTCAAATGACCTGTCAAGCATACAAACCACACCACTACCGAACTATGAAGGAACTGGTTCAATATGAGACATTCTATACAAATTTTAAAATATTGAATTTTATAATTGGACAAATACAGAACAAAATCACAATGTAATTGTTTCAATTCTTTTCCTCCAAAATTTTAAATTTATTAAACACTCGAAAAGACCATCAAAGTAGTAAATACCCAGTCCTGGGTACTTATCTAGATCTTGTTCAAAAGTTAAATATCTGTGGTAACTATGTTATACTCTTCAAAATAGTTTTAATGATCATGTTATAATCTTTACAGCATGGGGATTTCAATGAACCTAGTAAAAATCCCATAAATGTTATAAAAATCATAAATACCCAGGTTTTGGGTATTTACCCGGGGCTTGGGGTAAGTCCCCGGGTAAATACCCATTTTTTATTTACCTACCCGCTGGGTATTTACCCGGCCCACATCACTAGCCCTAGGGAGCCCCGGCTAAAAAAAAAAAAATACCAAGATAAAAACAGGGGTCTCTTGGGCCCCCCACAGAATTTTTGCTCCAGGCCCAAAATCACCTTTTTGGCAGCCCTTTTTGACACCATCCAATGCCGCAAGGCTATCTTAGTTGAATACAAGCAAGCATACAAGCATCTTGGTTGGCAAGTGTACAAGCAAGTAATTAAAGATGGTTAGTCCACATCCCCCACAATATTGACTACTTGCTTCATGAATGAATATATTTCTAAATGTTGTGATTATATAAGTCATAGGTCCTTAACCACTCAAGTACTTAAATATGGAAATAATTACGATAATAATTTACATAACGTCTTGGTTTTGAGAATACTTTTTCTTCTTTTTGTGTGAATAATAGTATAATTCACAAAATTCAAACTCAAGGATATTTTGTGGTACTTACTGGAGTTTATTAACAAAGAAAGACTCCACTTCTTGTAACTTTGATAGTATAAAGGGAATAGTTTTGAAACATGTGAAAATTCTTGCAAGAAATGTATGTATCGAATGATGAACCAGATTAGTCATGCTCTTTTAAATACAAAGTATTATCTAGATATGTTAGCAAAAAATAAAGAATCAAATGTAATTTATGATGTCCTTAAAAGAGAATAAGCAATTATGCCTATTGTAAACAAAGGTTCTGAACTAGTACCAGGGATTTTTGGGAGTAATCCTAATGAAAAAGAACAAAATAATGTTGCCATCCAGAAAACCCCCCAAAATATCATTCAAATTAAAACTAACAAAAGTAGGGGTCCCTTGTATATTGCAACCATTAGAAGACAAAGATGGTACTATTAGGGAGAGAACAATCTAAATATAGAACAGAAGTTAGAACCTCTAATATGAGAGAAGTCATACTTGTTGACCACATGAATTATGACTCTTTTAACTAATAGAAGTACAACATTGCAGTGATCAAATAAAAATATGTAAATCTGATGATAATTGTTTTAAATACAATGAGAAGAGGTCTAATGCAAACGTCATGGTAGATATTTGAGAGAAGTTATTGAAAATAAATTACAAATGTGTGATGTTTCATCTTTATCTAAATCAAATGGACAGTCTAAATGAATACTAAAAGAAATATCAGATAGTAAAAAGAAAACACAGCGCCCAACGACAAATGTGATTTGTTAACTGGTTTTTGTGGAACAAATAACATTGACGAATGTGATTCGAGAGTATTAGCTGAAGAATTTAAAAGATAACTTGAAAACACTAAACAAACTCTTGTTCAGTTGTAGGAATACCATACTGATATGATTGTCCACTCTTAATGACAAGATATATCATTTAAACAATGAACTGATCACCTTAGTACATAAATAATCATTGGTTTGCCCCTTCCCAAACAAATAATTACTACACTAACACAAGTTATTATTATCATGTTCAAGTTTGAACATTCCATAACTGAATTTTGTTGCATTTTTATATAATCAGTGATATTGTTTAGGTTACTGACGACAGTGGTAAATCAACTTTGACTGTTGAAGGGGAGGAAGACACCCTAAACAGTAAACTGAAAGTGCTCCTTAAACCTCAAGTTGTGCCGAATTCAGAAGGTGAGTAAGCTTTATTGGTAATTATTGAATCCTAAAATTGTCAGCCATATACATTAAAAAAAAAATCCATCCTTTTCAAATTCAAATTGTTTTATTATCATTAACGTTTATAATCTGAAGTAAATGCTTTACTTCAAGTTGAACTCTAGTTTATAGATACAGTCAAACCTTGAATTCTCTTGAATTAGCCATAACATTCAATGCAAATTATACCTCTACATTACGAATGAATTGTGTTTAAAACCTCAATGTAACAAATTTATAATAACCCCAGCAAAAATAAATTTACTTCTGTATAACAGTTATTTAATGTAGAACCTCTACATAGAGAATTTCACCTTTATATAACAAGCTTTTGACGACTCAGCCCCAGTTTAACAAATTTAAACAAACATAATTCCAGAAATCAGTCGTGTCTCAACTTGAATCCTCAATCAGTGCGTCAGTTGCCATGGGAAGTGTGTGCACAAAATAACAAGCTGTGCAGTACCGATGGCGGACAAACAAAAACGACGTGTCGTAAGCACTGAGATAAAACGTAGATATTCCATGCTATGAGCAGTAAATCACAGTGTTTTAACAAGGTTAAATTCAATTTAGTTTGTTGATAATATTTTAATAATTAAATTTCTGAATCTCTATATAGCTATCCTATATGAAATCCTTATATCCTATATCCTCTGAAATCTTAGCTAACCTGACCTCAATTTAACGAACCTTATTGTAATATATTCCTTGATAAACTAATTTTTATTCAGTACCTTCAGATTTGTTATGTAAAGGTTTGACTGTATAAATAGGAGGATTAGAACTTTTTTACTATTATTGCTATCTGTCTTACAACCTGAATTTCTATAAAACATGTTTTAAAAATCCACATGAGGTTTGAAGGAGTAAACAATCAAAAATAACAAAAAAAGTGTTTTTATCCTTAGGTCAGTACTTCAAAAATGAATACAAATTTTTCCCTGATTTTACAGATTTCGTTTAGTGGATAGGGTTCCCCCTTAAAGCCTTGAAAACTAGGAGTGGGCGAGTAGTGTTTTTTTAAATAGATTCGAGTATTGAACCAAACTACTCAAGTAGTTCTTTAAAAAGTAAAAAAACAAATTATATTGATTTCAATATAAATAAAAACTATTGGTTTAAATCATACAAAGTAAAATCAGATAACTTAAATAAAACTATGTATGATGTGAAACTAAAAGAAATTATAAATTAGAAAATTAGACCTTTAAATACTGAAGATTAAAATCAAAATAACTCTAAAATTACTTTATTACACTACTAAATTCAAAATTGAAGTCCATAACAAATATTACAGTACATTTATTTAAACATAAGTACCATGTAAAACTGGAAAATAAATAAAGAAAGTAATAAAGTAGTACAGTGATATAATGTTAATTTGGCTATATCACATTTAAAATAATTAGCTATACACCTCATCAAAAAAGTTTAGGTTGTTGTTAATAATAATTTGTAGTTGAATTTTCCAAAACCACACAAGATAATCTAACATATAACAAATTTATGCTACCATTTGAAATTTATCATGTTAGTGGTTATTTTTTTAATTAGTTTTTAACCATTTTTGAAACCTTTTATAATTTAAAAATTGCACTAGTATACTTCAATAACAATAATAATAATACATAAATAAAAGCAGTTTAATTTGAAATCATAATGGGGAAAGACCGTGATTTAAAAGATAGTATTCCTTTTCTCACTCTAGGAATGATGTTGACAATAACTGATTTATAGCTTATTACCGGATCCCTCCCCCCTCACGCTTTCCTAGTCTAAACCTTTCTTGTCTTCAAGGACATATTTTTTGCCGACCCTACCCAGCCCCTCCCTGCTCCCCTTGCCCAATTTTCTTATCTCCATTCTCGTTCAGCTATAAATAACACCTGTCAACGTCTCTTCCTACGAGTTTGGGAGCTTGTTTTCCTTAAAGGAAATGACTAGTTATAAATAGAGTCGGTCTTATTTAAACCATTTATTTTGTTAAACATGTTTATTGTTTGAAGCAGTAAACTGTACCGTACCGAATCTGTAGCGGGGTTATGTTCTGTACCGAACCGATGACGGTAATTAGTTGTGTACCGTACCGGTACCGTTTTTCGGTGCACGCAGACCCCTATTTCAAACCCCCTCCCCTCCAAAAAAAATTTTGAGTTGTAAAAAATAAAGCATAAGGATCACTATTATATTTGGTTTAATTTGATACTGTAATATACTATATTTCATCTTTCATATTTTCTATATTGTTGTAATGATTGATTTATAGTTGAATAATATATTCCATGTCTCTTTAGGGAAATTGACAATATTGAGTTTGTCTGAACTGAGAGTCCCATTGAACCAAGAATTTGAATTTGTTGTGTCACAAACGGAGCCGCTGTATGTTCAACTAGCGTCTCCCTCTCTGAGGTACTACACAGACCTCCACAACGTCCTGCAGGAGCACTGTGGCAAGGACAATGCGCCTTACAACCCTTGTGAGGGAGAACTCTGTCTTGCTCGGTTTGGTAAGTAAAAGATACTGTTTTGTTTAGGTGTTTAGTATGTAGGCATAGGTGGCAATGAGTGTGCAAACGAGCTTTCAAAAAGAGGTGCAGGTGTTCCATTCTTTGTCAAGAGCCAAGTTGTGGTATAAGTAAATCAACTGCTTACCACACTATCAACAAATGGTCTAGGAACCAACACTGTCAGCAATGGCATGATCACTCCGGACAAGCACAAGGCAAAAAACTGCTCTCAGATGCCAACGCCAAGAAGTTGGTGAAGTTGGGCAGAGGTCGGGTTAAGCAGGTAATCGCTTTGATAACTGGACTCGGCCACTTCAGGAAACTTCTTTACATTCTTGGAATTACCAACGAGCATCAGAAGTGTAGACTTTGCAGCTAGTCTGAGGGGTCTGCCAAGCACTTCATACTGGATTGCAAGAGACTCGGGGCAAGGAGAAGGGCTCTGTTTTGGTTGAAAAAAACCAGGTGATTAAAATGATGTTCATATTGGGAAAACCATGGATCTTGTAAAGGATATGGGTATTGGTTTACCCAACTTAACTTACAAGGGGCACACAATAAGCTTTGGTTGAAATGTGGGATCTTAGAATCCGCCCCTTCAATAACACATAGGTGTTCGGTATTTAAATAGTTAAGATAATTTGGAAGGAATATAGCTAACAACACCAGGATAAAACATAAGCCTACTCTCTTTCCAAAAATCCATTAGGGCTCTGCCCCCCTAACCTTCAAAGTTCCCATGTTAACCAGTACATTTTATAAGTGATATCTCTCAATTGTTGCACGACTATGATATCTAAATTAATTTTAAAAATGACACATGATATTGATAAAACAGAAACAACATTTTTGAGCAAGAGATCTTAAAAATTCATGCTTTAGACGTTTTATCAATTATCTTTAAAATCATTTTAGTCCTCACTTATTTTTGTTCAACTCAAAACCTCTTTTAGGAAAAAGTAATTTTATTGCCCACCACATCCTAAATGTCCCTATCTTGAGAGCTAAGTAATGAGTTTATTACAGACCAGGGAGGTAATGATATCATAGCGTTACGATTACACTCCCTAGAGGTATCGTAACAATTGTCTTGAAGCATTTTTAAATGCAAGTAAACTATTGAAATCATTAATATTAGTACATTCACACATTTGTGATCTTTCTCTGTCAGATTAAAATATAATTATTTAGGTATGATGTATATGGTCTAGGTATTTATTGACCTATTATAAAAGTGTTTGCCTAAAAAAAGTGTGTGTCAACAAAGCTACATTATGAAAAATGTCTATTTAAATACAACTTAAAAAATTCAATCTTCGTTCATCCTCTTACGGGAAGAATGAGCATGCACCTAGTTAAAATAAACTAGTATTTTTTTTAAATTTATTTTGCCTACATTGTGGGTGGTGGGGGATGATAAAATAGTGTTTGCGCCTCGGGCAGTAAGAGCCATAATGCCTCTAGGCATTTAACACACTCGTGCTTTCAACGCCCTCAGGCAGTAATGATGCTCTTACCCTAGGTGCGTAAATAACTGTTAGAAAAGTCACCGTGCGATATGACTGATTGAAAATGTCATGCCTCGTCACTGCTAAAATGTTTGTTTTAACTCATAACTTAATAATATCTCAAAATAGTTAACAATTCAGGTAATTTAAAAAGTGATCAAATTTAAAATTCATGGTGGTAGCTAGTGAAGAGTGTTAAATGTTTAATTAGGGGTGTGCGAGTAGTGATTTTTTTTATCAAGTCGAGTAGTACCAATTATTCTCGAGTTTAAATATCGAGCGAGTATTTCTCATCAGGATTATATTTTTGTTGGTATTTTCAAATAGTGTAATGGAGTTTTGATACCACGCAAGTTGTAATTTTACAGTCTGATCATGGTTTCTAACTAATATATGAGTAACATTACTCATTTTTGGTCATTTCAATCAAAGTGGTTTATGTATTGGCAAACAAAACATTGTTATGTGTTGTTTGGCTGCATTGGAAAACACAGTCCGGTTGCCATTTGGCCAATATCTCTTAGTTTGGTCATTGTTTATAATCAATATTGCATGACTAAATTACTTTTTAAAGCCCATATTATGTAGCAAGGTGGTCATTTGTTACCGACGTTGAACTTTTCATCGTTTACGGTTGATAAAATACAGCCTAATCGTCGAATCTGGGCGATATTTTGCTATTTCGTCTATTACGGCAGATATCAAGTGGCCCGGTCACCATTTTCAGCCGATATTACGTGGTTCAATCATGACTTTTAGCTGATATTTGGTTTTAGTCAAGAAAGTTGTTATAGTTCACTTTTCTCTAGGAATTTTGTTAAACAACAAAAGTCTTGATAGGTTGATCTAACATGTTGTTGTGCAGAAGGCGAATGGTACCGGTGCCGTTGTCTGAGGGAGACCAACACAGGAGTGTCGGTGCTCATGCTGGTGGACTACGGCAACATCTTCAATGCCCCGACCAGTGACATCCGCCGCATCTTGCCAGAGATGCTGACCATGCCAAGTATCGCCACATCTTGCAAAATTCATGGTTGGTTGTAGTAGGGTCTTTCAGGTAGATAAAGAGTAGCTTCATTAGGCGGAGTTGCAACGGTTGACAATGTTGTGCTACTTTAATCGCAATGGTTGTGGCAACATAAAACATCATGGTCATTAATATGTAAAGTGTGAATGAGCTTTAGAGTTTTGTGTGTACTGGTTTTTTTTCAAAAGTGAAAAAATGATAATAGAAGACATAAATAGTTTATGGTATTAAAATTTTATTGTGGGGCAGATAAGCAAAATAATTGTGTACTCTGTGATAAAATCGTGAAATTTCGTTGAAAGATATATTTATTTCAACGTACAGAGCCATTTACAATAAATTCAAGACATTACAAACATAATAAATAAGAACAATAATTATGAACGAACGGATGATG
The DNA here is from genome assembly GCA_963675035.1 of Allygus modestus. Taxonomy (NCBI): domain Eukaryota; kingdom Metazoa; phylum Arthropoda; class Insecta; order Hemiptera; family Cicadellidae; genus Allygus; species Allygus modestus. The sequence goes on from OY776111.1 coordinate 159,042,906, forward strand.
ACTTGGTGAACTAAAGTGCAAGCATATAGTACAATAAGGGATTTAGGGACCCTTTACTTGACCATTCAAAGGAAGGTTTTTTTTTAATGGGTGTTGTACACTAAAGTCGTTTTTCTTTAGTTTCCTCTGCTTATTTTATAACAACCTAATTTTTGTGATCAACATTAGAATCAATTAAAAAAAAGATATATCATTTTGAATTCATGATCTAAGTCAATTTTTTGTGAAGAAATGAATGTGTTCAATACCCTATTGAGAATAAATAAAATTGTACCTGGGTTATTACTTACTTATTTTTATGAAATTTGATTTAATCTTAATCCCAAAGCACTACTGTGCAAAAATCAAAACTTATTAGATTTTATGTAAATTGGTTTATATGGTGCAAAGAAAATGAAGTGTACGTTAACTAGTAAGGCAGTAAATGTATTGGACAACAACAGACTGTAAACATAACAATAAAAAAATAAAGTAGGAAAGTGTGGACAGATATAGGAAATATGGAGGCCAATGAAATAATTTTTTTTTTAAAGTGTGCATTCCGAGCCGGGGGTCAGGGAAAATAAACTTTTGTGGTCAGGGAAATCATTAACCAAATAAAAGTGTGAACCATTTTTTTTTTACTTTTTATTTTCATGTTGAGTTTTGAGAATATCAATTTTTTGTCATCATTGGAACCACCTTAAAAATCAAACAATGTAGTACAGTAGACGGATTAATCCGGATTTCCTGGAGGTGGGTATGGGTAATAAGCATACGATATACAAACAAGGCAAAGTGACTTTAACTGCCTGCACTAACTAAGCGGGTGCAGAGAACTGAGATTCTCCTGCCCCCTCCCCCACCCGCACGACAACTTCCACCTTCTCGGAAATTATAAATGACAAATTTTACTAAGATCCAGAGGGCCCGACGATGTAAACTACATGACATTTGTGTAGGTATAATTATGATAAAATTGAAGGCGCTAAAATGCAAAGTTTTTTTTCTATTTGCAAACAAATTCATAATCCTAAATCATCACTCTCGACTTCCCGGAGTCCGGACTATGCCAATCCAGATTTCTGAGTCATTTTTGCACTGATCTAGTTTAAAATTGGCACAGAAATACTGTTATATTCTTGTAGAACATCAAATAATCATACTAAGAAAGGGAGGATTTGGAAACTAATTCAAATCCCATTTTTTATGAAAAAATAAACCTAAAATCCGCTTTTTGGATGGTAATATAATTTGTCCCAAAATCAAAAGTTTAACAATATAAAGACATTTTATTTTCCTCTAAATTATCACTCGTCAGTATTTCTTACCTCTCCAGGCAGTTTAAAAAAATCAAATTTTCCTGTACAAGTTGTTTGTTATTTAATATGTCCAAGCTATGAACATTAAAGGGAACTGTGTGGACAGTATGAGCTCTGATCATTCACTCGATTTCAATTTTAAAATCAAATCTAGCATCACTGCTTATTTATTTTACAATTTTTAAATGTAATATGATACATTTAAGTCGCTTGAGGTCTTTTAGAGTTCAAGCCGCTAGTGAAAGGTGATTAAAATACTCAGATTTTCTGTCCAAGACCTGTTATTCTAGAATATGATTTGTAGGTAGTGTCAAAGGTTTCTTTTGCAGTTTAACATTGCATATATTGTAGTTCACCCATCCTGGATACCGTTTGTTTCAATGTTTTTAAATACAAACTGGCATAAAAAAAAACTATCGATGATTCTATAAAGGCAAAATAACGCATTCTAAAACTTTCTCTAAAGCAAAATTTTTATATTATGTAAATTGCATATTTTCCTTAAAGTTATTTGAACATCTTAATTTTTCAAATGAAGGTGCGTGCCATTTGATAATTTGGTCAACTACACTATACCAAAAAACGTTGATGCTTTAATTTCTGAGTTTTCATTTTTGAAATTTATACTGGATGTGTGTGACTTCTCTTTTTCCTGCTTCCATGAATTTAATTTAACTTGCATTTAAATTAATAATGGCTGATGATTATTTTAAAAAAATATTGTAGTTAATCATTTAAATATGGGTTTTCTACATTCTTAAAGAAAGTCATTATTTTTAAACTGGTATCAATCATCTGAGTAAATATGTATTTTACTTAATAAATAATTATTTCAAACTTATATTGGTTATCATTAGTTAAATCAGCATAAAATGTTGTCCTTAATCAGATGGCATAGAGGTCATTAAAATGGCAAACACATACATTCAAGAGTAATGTTTTGCCAATTTATATTTGTTTCTTACATTATATAATTTATCACAAATCAGTTTTAAGTAGGTCTAAAGTCACTAGTCCAAGTAATTTGGCAGAACGATTTTATTATAATGCATATGACTTTTATATACAATATGATATATAATTTTTAAAACTTAATTTTTAACTTAAATTTCTGCCAAAATATCTTATACAAATTCTCTAACTGAAGACCTGGATTCAACAAAAAGCCTATAACTGAAATTTTGTTAAAATTAAACTGGTTATTGTAGCTATAATAGATGTTAAAGATACTTGTTTTGTGCTTTTAGGTTTGCCAGATTCTATCTCACCAGCCTTGAAAGCTCGACTGGCCGAAATCTTACAACCCGACAACAAACACTCTGGTGTATTTGTGGCGGATAATGATGGTTGCTATGAAGTTGTCATTGAATCTGTGAAAAAATCCATACAAGAACTGCAGTGAAATATCGGTTAATTCAGAGACACTGTTCCCAAACTATAGATTTTGATAAATAATATGACTAAACTCGTTATGCTGTGAAAGATAGACTGCAGTCAATTTATATGTTAATTCATTTAAAAGTTTTGTAAAAGTATTCTTGTTACATAATGTTTTCATGTTTAGGAGGTAATATAATATTAGGTACTTAGTAAATGTGTTAAAGTAAAAAAAAAAACTATTAATTTTGTTTATTGATAGATCAAGTTGTCTTAATACAAGTGACATGCAAAAAGGTCTACTAGATATTTAAGTTAATTTTAAAGGAACTTATTTTATTATTGCTTTTTAAAACAAGTATTCACAGAAATGAATAAATTTATAAAACAGATTTTTCTAGTTTTAGTATTTTTTACGGTTTTTTTTAGTGCCGAGTTTTCTATATTTCATGAAAATGTCAAACTAAACTTACTATCACACTGTTCATCAAACCTAATTATTTAATACTACAATTACATCTATTTATATCATAGATAAAAAAAACATTAACCAACGTAAGAAAAAGTGATTTGGTTCTTTTCTGATGAATTGTATCTTAAGTTCTCCTACCTCAATTAATATTTTTTTGTTTAAAAAATATTCTTATTTGTTTACAACTATTTTGAATTACAGGTTGTTTTATAGAAAGTAAATAACATTTGTGTTTCAAATTTGTTGACATTATTTTTCCCTGCTTAATAATATGTATACACTTTGTGGGATTGACGATATTATGAAAGTACAATAAAGTCTGGTTTATCAGAAGTCGAATCATCTGGATTCCGGGTGTTCTGGTTCACTTGGTTGAGGGGGAGTGCTAACAAGTAACCAAAAATGTAGTTTTGTACGAGTAAAGTGCTTGCAAAATCTCAGAGATTACCTCTGTACACGTGACGCAGAATATCTTGAGCTATGGGAACTGTTTTCAGTTCAAACATTTGTAGTAGAGCGAGATTTAGACTTCGGTCTAAATCTGACATTTGTTGTTTCCATCATCTGTTCAGTAATTTAATCGTAAATATTATTGTTGTTATGTAAACAAAATAACTGTTCGTCAGTATTCCATGTTCAGTAGGTCAGCTGGTTATCTCAGTCACTTCGGCAGTGGAGTAAAGCCACAGTTCAAGATATTCCGCGTGATGTTTACTGGAATGAACCTTTTTAGTATCATATAGAAATAGCAGGTGCTGTAGCAAGCAGCACAGATTGCAAAGGTAAGTTAGTTCTGTTTTCATATGTTTCAGTATTGTTGGCCTATAGTATAATACAATTTTATAGAGTAAACACTTCTTTAATTTAAATTTTTGGATAGTTAGAATTTGTTTACCGGTCCCTTGAGATTCAAATTATCCAAGTTCTACTGTAAAATAAAAATATACAGCAACGATGAAGAGGAAACAAATGTAACTTTTTTGTCCATTTTGTTCATTTACGTGGATTCTAAAACCCATTGTACTTGGGTGTTTCTATTAAAGTTATAGATATTTTAATGACAAAAATAACTATATAAAAAATTAACTCTAGTCGACACTTAGTTAAAAAGTTATACTAAAATATGGAAAGATCTACATTTTCTAATGTTGAAGAGGGTAGGGGGGAAACTCATTGGGATGTTAGGGGTATTTTGGGAAAACACTTCTCTTAATATCACCTGAGAAAAAGTCAGCTTTACCAAAAAGAGTTCAGACACAAAACATTTATTGACGAGACTACTAGGGCAGCAACTTCTTGAGAAGTGGCCAAAAAGATACCCCTGTAGCAGCAAACCTGTGTACTCAGCGAATTTCCAATACATATTTATGTATCTTAATACCACATAAATCCACATGCCAAGTTTCATCAATAAAAGATTTATGACATTTTAATTATTCTCCATAAGAATAACATGGCGGCCGAGTATGCAGGTTTTCTGAAACAAGGAACGAAGGAACACAATAAATGTTTTTTTTACATATTTGAATACAACTCAACTAGGTCAAACCACATACCAAGTTTTATTAATTTATGTTTATAATTAACGGAGATGACATTTTACTTATTCTCCATAAGAATAACATGGGGGCTGGATACGCAGGTTTGCTGCTACGGGAACTATCGGCAAAAAAATTGTTTTTTGTGCAAATACAATAGACCACAACTATATGGAGCAATATACCAAGTTTCGTCAGGATAAGTTGATAAATAAGCAAGATATACAATTTTTCTTATTCTCCATAAGAATAACATTGGAAAATGTACTGTGTTTAGCACTTTATAGCTCTGTAACCAATTGACTTAGAAAATGATCAAAATACCAAATTGTTTGTTTTTTTTAAGCTGAATTCAACGGTAAAAAGTAAAATTTGATATACTAAAATATAATTTGTAAAAGGCTCAAAAAACCCATTTTTGAGGTATAAAACCCCTCCAAAATACCTCTTTGGATGGAGCGATCTGGCTAGTTTTCGAACTTTACATGTTTGTACCAAATGTCATCAAAATTGGACCATTTTTACGAGAGTTATCGCACCCATGGGCACATATATATATATATATATATTAGAGATGTACGAGTACAGGTTTTTTAAGTCGAGTCGAGTAAATGGCAAAAGATTTTAATCTCGAGTTTGCCGAGTATACAAATAAAAAAACATATTGGTCAAGTTGAATTGGATCAATACAGTGTATGGTTCCATTTATAAATGTTGTTATTAAAATGTACTTTTCTAGTCACTTTGACCTGAAAATAACAATATTAAGTAAAATGGATGCCTGCTTCATTGGAAAAAGGTAAGTACATTTATCTGAAAAAAATCTTACCAAAGTAATTGCATAAAATTTTGCCATGAAGATAAAATACTTTTCATCTTTTGGTATTAAGGTCGTTATAGCCTATGTATATGGTATTAATTAACAGTAAAAAATAATCTCAGTTTTTTATTTTATTTCCTCCTTTTTATTTATCTTTCTACAAATGGAAAAAATAAAATTCCATCTAGGCCTATAAATTAAATAAAGACAAACTATCAGCAAAAAAATCATTTTTCTTGCAAATATCAACAGACCATAACGTTATGAAGCAGTATTCCAAGTTTCGTCGGGATAAGTTGATAAATAAGCAAGATGTATCATCATTTTAGCGAAGTTCCCCTATATAGGGAAGAAGCTATTACCGTAGTCGGCATGGTAAGACCTAGGCCCGGGACCATGATAACTTTTCATTTTGAGGTCCCCAGATGCCAAAAACACCATTCGTTCAATACTGTATATATATATATATATATACACATGTGTCTTCCGTAGGCATGATAACTTTCGTAGAAATGGTCCGATTTTGATGAAATTTAGCATAAACGTGTAAAGCAACATTTATGACTTCAATTTTGAAAACCAGACAGATCGCTTTATCTAAAGGGGTATTTTAGGGGGGTTTTGTATCCTAAAAATGGGTTTTTTGATTTTTTTAAATATATATAATATACTAAGAAATCTAATTTTACTTTTCACCATTGGGTTTGGCTTAAAAAAACAAACAATTTGGTGTTTTGATCATTTCTCTATGTTAATTGGTTACAGAGATATTCAAAGTGCTAAACACAGTACGTTGTCCAATGTTATTCTTATGGAGAATAAGAAACATTTTATATTTCGCTTAATTATGAACGTATCCGAACGAAACATGGTATATGGCTTCCATTTCATTGTGGTCTATTGATAATTGTGCAAAATAACAATATTTTGCTGATGGTTCCTGTAGCAGCAAACCTGTGTACTCAGCGCCCATGTTATTCTTATGGAGAATAATAAAAATTGTATGCCTCACTTAATTATAAACATAAATTAACATAACTAATAACTAATTTAGTTAATATAAGCTTCACCTAGTTGAGTTACATTATATTTGTATAAAAAACCATAATTTGTGTTCCTTGTTGCAGCAAACCTGCGTACTCAGCCCCCAAGTCATTCTTATTGAGAATAATTAAAATTGTATAAATTGCTTATTGATTAATGGATACGGATCCAACTTGGTATGTGGCTTCACCTGGTTGTGGTCTGTTAATATTTGCATTAAAACTTAATATTTTCTGTTCCTTATTGCAGCAAACTTGAGTACTCAATCCCCATGTTATTCTTATGGAGAAAAATTAAAATTGTATATACAGCTCTTTCGTGAATATGTATCTATGAAACTAGGTAAAAGTGGCATATGCATTGGAAATTCGCTGAGTATGCAGGTTTGCTGCGACATGGGTATTTCTTTTTCTCCATAATTGTACAACGTACTGTGTTTAGCACTTTCAATATCTCTGTAACCAATTGATATAGACCAAAGATAAAAAACCAAATTTTTTGTTTTTTAAGCTGAATTCAATGGTGAAAACTAAAATTTGATTTACTAAAATATTATGTGTAAAAAACTCAAAAAACCCATTTTTGGGGTACAACCCCCCCCCCCAAAATACCCTTTGGATAAAGTGATCTTAGGATTCGAACTTAGTCATAAATGTTGCTTTACATGTTTGTACCAAATTTCAAAAAGATTGGATCATTTTTACGAGAGTTTCTTATTTTTTACAATATAATATAATAATTTAATTGATTGTGGTAGTTAATTAGTTGTTTGTCAATTCCTACTTTAATATACACTTTTACTTAACTTAAAAATTGTTCTTTGCTCTATACCAAATTTCTGGGATTAAACAAATAAAAAGGGAGTGAAAGTTAAAGTGGTATGTATTGAGCAATAAAGTCCTTAAACAATGGACACTAAGCAATTTAAAACTTAGGCCATACTGGGTTTGAATTTACCAGGAACAATGTCCTGCACAAATTTTGTATGTCAACACTATGGCATCTGGAATAGCAAGGACAGAGTCTAGCAGAGGTGAATGTCTGGAAGCATGGTCCTATTTTTGGAGGCACAGGGTTCACAAACACATGGTAAAACACTGGGCACTGTAATTTAAATTCCTTAAGGACTAATTTTGAAAAGTATATTATATTAAATTTTAATTCTATTGCAATTCTCTTACATAAATTATATCTAAAATATTATTATTAGCAAACATATTAAATTAAGTGAGTAGGCTATTAGGTGTGGATAGGCTGTGAATGATTATTGGTGATTAATTAGTGAAACACATATTATTTAAAATTACACAGATAAATAAATGTTACAATACATAGAGGGGAATTATTTTCTGAGGAGTGGTTTTAAGGATGATTATTATTGGGGCATGAACACAAATTAACACATTTATGTGGGAAAATTAATTATATGACACATTGATAAGGGAAATAACAAATAAAATAGCATATTATGGGGAAATTAAGACTAAATAATGAATGGATGGCATGTAATACTATCAGTTATCGCACTCATGGACACACACACACATATATATATATACATATACTGTATGTATACAGTTTTGACAAATCGTGTTTTTGGCATCTTGGGACCTCAAAACAAAAAGTTATCATGGTCCCGGGCCTATGTCTTACCATGCTGACTAGGGTAATAGCTTCTTCCCTATAGGGGAAATTCGCTAAAACTGTGTTCGTGACTAGAACTGATACTAGTATACAAAATTGTAGACATCATTGACGTGTCTCTTACATTCATAATAACATGGGGGCTGAGTACGCAGGTTTGCTGCTGCGGGAATAATCAACAAAAAATCTATTTTTTGTGCAAATATCAATATACCAGTACTACGTGAAGCCACATACCAAGTTTCATCAACATACATTCATAAATAATCGAGATATCAGATTTTATTTATTCTCTATAAGGATAACATTGGACAACGTACTGATGTGTTTAGCACTTTGAATATCTCTGCAACGGTTGGGCGTAGAATCACAATTTAAACATCAAAATTATTGTGTTGTAGAACTGAAGAGATTGGTAAAAGCAAATGTGAAGTTTACATTGAAATAAACTGAGGAAAAGCTAAAAACCTTTTTCCCATAAGATTAACATGGGAGATTTTATGAGTAGGTTTTTTGCATTTTATCCGCAACCACTTAACTTAGGTTAATAATTCAAAATACTATATTATTTGTTTTTTTAAATTCTATAACATGGTCAAAACCAAAATTAATTTGTTTTAAAATTTTTAGGGTAAAAAATGCAAAAAACTGATTTTTGGAAAATTTAAAACCAAATTTTTTTTAACGAGTAGTGTTTTTGGCATCAGGGGACCTCAAACAAAAAGTTATCATGGCCTCGGGCTTAAGTCTTACCATGAGACCTACGGTAATAGCTTCTTCCCTATAGGGGAAATTCGCTAAAACTTAGTATGTAGCTTCACCTGTTTGAGTTATTTTGATAATTGCACAAAAACATATTTCTTCTTTTTCTTTTTGCAGCAAACCTGCGTACTCAGCCGTAATGTTATTCTTATGGAGAATAATTAAAATGCTATAAATCACTTATTTTTTAAGTATTTTTATGAAACTTGGTAAGTGGCTTTATGTGGTAGTGAGAAACATGCATGCATTGGAAATTCGCTGAGTACGCAGGTTTGCTGCTACGGGGGTATTAATTTGTACTTGGAAACAGTAGTTTGTTTTGGGGTTAGGAACCTAGAGAAAACAACAGGATATAATCAAAGAAATCATGACCAATCTTATTCTACTTCACTATTAAAACCGTTACTTTTAATTTGTACTTGGATAGGGGCCTATCCAATTTTTGTTTTAGGGTTAGGAAGAGTAAACAAAGGGATGTAATCAAAGAAATCATGGCCAAAATTATTCTAAGAGATGGATAAGACAACATAGCCTAATAAGACAATGTTGGGAATAAACCAAATTATTTCACAAATGTAAGTAAAATGTTACATTTGTTGTTAACAAAAGATAAATATTTAATTTTATTTAAAAGACAACAAAATAAACACAACCTACGTTTAGCTATTATTATGCTTACTTTTCAACTTTTCTGATGAAGGAATATTTCCTAAAATATTTAGTTTATCTTTTATTACTTCCAAAAACGGCCGATGGAAACCGATCATTCCGTGACAGCCTTCGTTGTCTGGTCGCGACCGATGGGATGCCGGAGTTTGGAGTTGTCCCAAAAGTCCGATTGTGCACGAACAACGCCGGAAACTGCTGAGCATGCTTGCTTTGGAACATGGAATTTGGGATGAACTCAGTGCTGTCAAATATTTACTATATTAGTGAATTTCCTTTGGAAATTGAATTATTAGCATGACCCGCGCAGTGAAACTTAAGCCCGGGACCACCATAAAAGTTCCTAACGTGACCCCCTGATTACGTTTTGGGGGGTTGTTCAAAATTGTATATATATATATATGTGTGTGTGTGTTTGCACTCTAGCGGTCACATTTTTTGTCCGATTTACTTCAAATTTGGTAGGGACATTCCTTTCTGTAATCAGTTGGACAAGTTCGTTGGGCAAAACAATCGGAAAATCCAAACCCTATTTTGGGGATTGACCTTTCAAATTTTGAGTTTTTGGGCCCAAAAAGGGTCAGAAATGCCCTGTATGTAAAATTAATACATGTAAAAAGATGGGAATTGGTGAGGCAAAAGTTTTAAGCCCCCTCTCGTCATTGTAGCATACATATTTACCGAGTTATTAAAGAAAATGTGTATCGACTAAACACATTACATTGTCTTATGGGTGTTTTACAGTAGAAAAGCCTGTAATTCCTTTGTTATAGTACTTTTATCATCCCCAGCAACCTCACGCCTACTTTCAAGCCTGTCTGGACTTTCTCCTAACATTATAATGCACAAAATTGTATCCCCAGCTTTGCAGGGAAATGAAACCAGGAACAACAGAACAGCCAAAAAATCACTGTTTCAGATTTCAATAAAAATTTGAATCAATGTATTTACACTGATTTTAGTTTTACAAGTTTTATGTAGAAATTCACTTCCCTCACGAGAGCGTGCTGCGTGCGAACTTGTTTTAAATTAGTATGGAAAAGGTGGAAGAACGACAGAACCCAAGTAGAGGAGTTTAAAATAATTAAAGCCCCGAAAGGGTTGGTCGGGACAACGGGACAAGTCACAAAAAAAGGGACTCCCGTTGAAAACAGGACGTCTGGTCAACTTAAGGAGGCCACACACTATCGGACTTTTGCCCGAGCAAGACATCGGTTCGAACAGGGAGCAGGGAGAACGAAGGTAGCTAAATTCACTCCAAACTTCTTCCCTATCAAGACCCCGAATAAGACATCGGATCGGATAGACGAGCGGAGTAAAAACAGTGGGGACAATTTTAGATGCCGTTGTGCAGGTCGCCCGTGTACTTGTGTGTAGATTTCCTCCACTTCACCCATTTACCCATTAACCGTTTCACTGACCTCCCTACGATGTCACCCACTTCTCTCCAAGCGTCATTCCTTTTTACTTTGTGGCAGTTAAGAGGATGGGACAAGTCCCACAAAACTTGCCGATTTTTGTACTCGGAAATAAACAACAAAGTGTTTCCCTCAGACCACTCCATTGTGCAAACTATGTTACATAACTAGTCGACTGAAACCAAAATGACAACAGTCAAGACTGCAACCCTCACCATCGTAGTGCTAGCCGAGGGGCTCGTGACGGCGCTCGGAGCAGCGTATGGAGGTACCACAAACTACCGAACCCCGAACCAGACTCCAAACAAGACATCGGACTGATCTTTCTTTGATCTTTCCTCAAAAAACCGCCTTGAGAGCGCTAGGTGCTCGGTCTGAAGTCTTGTTCGATGTAAGCCCGCCAGTGAACCTTACGCCGAATCGAACCCCGACGCGAATCGTCGCGAACTTTCCCTAGTGTATGGTGGACTCCAAACTCCGACACAAACTTCTGGGCGAACAAAAATTGGTTCGCGAAGAAGTTCGGGGCGAACCACCTGGAGTTGGTTTTCTGGCGACACATCAAAGAAAAGTTCGCGATGATGTTCGCGTCGGGGTTCGGTAGTGTATGGCGACTCCCGAACATACCCGCGAACACCGGCCGCTGTGGCCCTACGCTTGCCTGCGTCAGTTCCTTCGTTGGCTCCAAAGACAGAGATTTTTGTTACCCGGCAGTGATGTCGTGTCCAGTTAATAGTGTTTGTTGAGTGAAGTGAGTGCCTATTGGGAGTCTAACGAGAGTGGTCTGAAGATGACCAGCTTCTTCTCATAGAGTGCTTCAAGAAGATGCCAATATTGTGGGATTTGATACATTAGTGCATTACCGGTACCAGTTTCGTGCCTCCTCGAGCGTACTCACTTTCTATAAGATTGATCAAGAACTCAAAATCTGTAGGGGACTTTCTCGTGAAGTTCTTATAGTGACCACTCACTTGCTGAAACTTCAGTTGTCCCAGCCAAGTTACCTTCCATCTCTTCTTTTTGTTGGAGAAGCTTGGTTTCCTACCAGCGACATTTTTACCTCTTCTTCCAAAGAACATGGCTGATGTAGATGTAAGCCGCAGCAGCTGTTTATTCATTAATTGAACGTCTGATCGAGAAAGAAAGTTGTGGTTCGCGCGAAAATGTTCATGTCGAGGTTTGGTTCGGGGCTAGTATGTTTCAAAAGGCACTGCCAACTTCACCATGAACTTCGCCACGAACAAATCAGTGTTTGCGTCGGGGTTCAGTTCGGTGTAATGTTCGCTAGTGTATGGCGGGCTGTATGGTTCGGAGGCTCCACTAACTACCGGATCGTCTCCCTTCGACCCCAAATCCTGCTCGGTCTGATGTCTTGTTCGGAAAAAAGTCCGGTATGTGTGGCCGTCTTTAGGTATTGGTATTGTACTTACATCCGGCACTTGGTTTCCAAGGAATCTGTTGATCGTCACGCGAAAAGTCAGATGTCAGTTCATGTATTGGACGTTGATTTTAATTGAATTTGTAAATACTACCTAACTGTTTTCCAATAAAAGTCCCAATCCCAGTATTACTTAATATTATTTTGTACTTATTTCTTACATTAATCATAATTTTTGTAACATACCAACATCTAAACATTTATTTAAACAACTCTTTTGGCGCCCCCCTCAAGTCCTGTTTGTAGCTACCGTGGGTGCCGCGGCACCCACGGCACCCACCGTACGCACGCCTATGTTTGCTATACACTGTGGGTTTAAGGGTGAAAAGGACAGTGTTGGGGAGTAGCACGCTACTTTTTTAGAAGCGTCGGCTGTAGCGCCACTACTTTGGAGAAAAGTAGCTTTAGCTGTAGCGTACTATATTTTTAGAGTAGATGTAGCGGAATATATAGCTACTTTTTTCGCTACTTTTACAATGTTGATATATACATGCTTTACTTCAATTAATAACAAACTGACCCGAGTACAAAAGTTTTGTTACTCATTGTAAGCTTTTACTGCATTAATTTATATAGTTAGTCAGCTGTTTCTGTTATTTTAGCTTATGTAGTAATTTTAGCTTTTAGCTTAGTAGTAATGCCGCGCGCTTTGGCCCCAACATGGGGTCTTATGGAGAATAGAATAACATGGACTCTTATGGAGGATAGATTAACATGGACTCTTATGGGAGAATAGAATAACATGGGCTCTTATGAGGAATGGAATTAGGGTGTAATTGCTACCCCCTGTGGCTCTTTTGCTACCCTCTGTGGTTAATTATTTATCTTTTTCATCGCCTGTGGTTAATTATATACCGTTTTTGGTAATTGTTTGACCCTTGCGTCCTTCACTTTCTTCTGTGTATCTAACTACAGATCCTGTCTCTCAGCGTACTGTAGCTGGCGGGTGTAACGTGAACATTTTTAAGTAAACTGATGGGTTGAAATGTTAATTCGTGTCCTTCTCTTGTTAATCATCTAGCCTTCTGTGGTAATTATTTATCCCACGTGTCCTTCTGTTGTTAATCATCTAGCCTTCTGTGGTAATTATTTATTCCTCGTGTCCTTCTGTTGTAAACCATCTAGCCTTCTATGGTAATTATTTGACCTACGTTTACTTCTACATATTTGACTCTCGTGCCCTTCTATACATCTAACCTCCACATCCTTCACTCCCTTCTGTGTATCTAATCTCACTTCCTTCTGCGTATCTAACCACAACATTCGCAACAAGTCTCTGTCAGCAAACTCGTTGTAACTAGTTAAAATACAGCTCTGTAATTGGTTATAATAAAAATGCATTCTATTGGTTGTAATTCGTGTTCTGCCCTCTTATTGGTTGAGACTTTTAGCGCTCTTTATTCTCAAGCGTTAACTTCACTCTATCCCTTGCATTTGCACTGGTCAGAGGTCCTTGCGATACTCCGGTCGTTGATTTTGCACATGGCAAATATAATTATTACATTTGATTATAATGATTTTAGTTTTCTTGTATTGTAGTAGTTTTAATTCTCATGTATTGTAGTAATCTTGCGTGCTTAATGACATGGCTAGAGTAGTGTTGTATTTAATTGTTTTACCAGGCTAGACCTGACTAACATATCCTTACACCATTAATCTCACTCTCTAGTCTTGTTCTTTAATACAGTTTTGGTTAGAGCAGTTTTTGTATGTGTCGGCTAAAATAACCTCACACCCAGTAACCTCACTTCCTTGTGTGAAGAGTAGTGTTGTGTTTGTATGTGTTGAGTAACAGTAATCTCACTTTCCATTCTTGTTCTTGGTTACAGTAGTGTTTGCTACCTTCATTAGAGTTAACCTGTAGTTCTGGTTTGACTTGCGTTGTTTGTGTGTTAGTGTTTTTCTGACTTTCGTAGTAATGCAGAGGTACTGTGCTCTTTTGTAGATCCTCTGTACCTGTTCTTTTAGAGAACTTGATCGGTGACTTTAAAGTATCAGTTCCAAGTGTTACAGTTACATCATCTATCTTGTTCATTTAATATCGATGAAGACTGCCACAAAGTAACAGTTCCAAAGTAACCGTTCCAATAAAGTAACAGGTCCAACACTACCCATTCCCATTCCCACAGTTTTCAAGGTAACAGTTCCAAAAGTATCAGTTTCAGTAGATCAAACTGTGAAAAAGTAACAGGTCCACTCTCTCTATATATATATCTCTTACAACAAGCTCTAGTTCTTCAGTCTGATTTCAGTCGTGACGCTGATCAGACGTGTTTTGTGCTGCTCTTGCGTAAGTGTTCTCTTGCACAGATTATTATTGATTCTGTGTAATTCAGTTATATCCGTCGCGGTACTTGCTCTTTTAAGCGTTGGCACAGTTTAGCTTGTTTTCAGTATTTAATTCTCTGTTGAATGATGGACGTTTCTAAAAAGGACCCAGAAAACCCGGTAAATTTAATTAGTAAAGACGAAACCTATGTTAGACACTTCAGATTGTACGGGACTAACACTGTTTTCAAATTCACTAAACCTCCCAAAGGTATCTCTGAGTTTGATTGGATTCGTAAAGGTTTTAATCAAATTGTAGAGACATCCAAAGCCAACGTTGTACCCACTGATTATCTAGGGTTTAAATTACAGTCTATAAGTTTAAAAAGTGCTGAACCGGGATATGTATCATTGAGACCGGTCTCTGAAGTTAGTGGTGATGTTCTCTGGGATATTTTTGGAGGCATAATTCAAAGTAATTCTGAATCTTTAACCTCTAGCGACACTTTTAGAATTGATGTTACGAGGATTAACGTCCCAGTAGGTAAAGGGAGAGTAAGACCCGACTTTTTTAATACATTTGATGAAGAATGTTATGCTAGGAAGGGTATTGTAGTAATTAACAACAAAGATAATTTATGCCTGGCTAGAGCGTTGGTAGTAGGCAAAGCACTTGCAAAAAATGATCCCCAGTACAAAGCAATACGTCAGGACAAGGGAAAAAGACAAACTTTCAGAGCTAATAAGCTCATAGCAAAAGCCCGTGTAGAAATGCCCGAGGAGGGTGCAGGAATCCCTGAGCTTGAAAAATTCCAGTCCCATCTTAAAAAATACAAAATTACCGTCTACAACTACGACAAAAAAGGCCGGGATGTTTACTTTGAGGGAGGTAATGAAGATGCTAAATTTAAAATTAACTTGTTATTTCATAACGGTCATTATAACGTAGTTAGAAACTTAACTGCCGCATTTGTTTGTAATTTCTTTTGTGAAGCATGTCATATTCCCTACAGCAACAGACATGAGCATCGATGCTCTAACAGATGCACCTCCTGTCATACCATCTCCCCGCCCTGTAAACTAGAACACGGAGGGATCACATGCCGTTTTTGCAACCGCTTCTTCAAAAATGAGCGGTGTTTAGTAGCCCATCAAGGGCAAATTTGTAAAACTGTAAAACTCTGCCGTGACTGTAAGAAAATGATTTATCCAAAAAGACTTAAGACAGCTCATGTATGCGGAGAAGTTTACTGTAAACCCTGCGAAGCGTTCAAAGACCCCGCACATCAGTGTTTCATGAGGGTAGATAGGAGAACACCGAAAGACCGTGATTTTTTGTTTATTTTCTTTGACTTTGAAACAAGGCAGGACGAGTCACTTCCCTCAGACCCACAACAGAAAGTTCATAAAGTAAACTTGTGTGTATCACAACAGTACTGCTTTAAATGTATTAATGGGGGTGAGTGTGAAACTTGCTCGGAACGGCAAAGGGTATTTGAAAAAGAACCGGTAAAACACTTCATGGACTATGTAATGGAAATTCGAAAAAAATTTAAAGATGTCTGTGTAATTGCCCACAACGGGCAAGGTTTTGACTTTCAATTCATACTACAGTATATTATGGAAGAAACTAAATTTACACCAAAAATAACTCCTCGGGGAACTAAAGCTATATTGATTGAAGTAGCCAACGTAAGGTTTGTGGACTCACTTAGCTATTTTCCCATGGCCCTCGCTGCACTCCCTAAAGCTTTTGATCTGCCTCCCGAGAAAAAGAAGGGCTACTTTCCCCACCTCTTCAACACTCTGGCGAACCAAAATTATGTAGGCCCTATTCCTGACAAAAAGTATTATTGTCCCGAATCCATGTTTGAGAAACCTCACGAAGCTTTTGAAGAATGGTACGAGGAACGAGTCGCTGAGGACTACGTGTTTGATTTTAAAAAGGAAATCTTGGAGTATTGTATCTCTGACGTGGAGATTTTAGCTCAGGCATGTATTAAATTTAGAGCCTTACTTCTTCAAGAGTGTAACGTAGATCCTTTCCTCGAGGCCGTAACAATCGCCAGTGCATGTAACTTGGCCTTCCGCCGTAACTTCTTAAAAGAAAATACTATTGGACTAATACCAAAATCAGGGTACCGACTTGCAGACAATCAGTCAGCCGTTGCATTACAATGGTTAACATGGGAGGAGGAGAAACGTGGAGTAAAGATTAAACATGCGGGCCGGGGCAGAGAAGTTAAAATTAACGGGCTAAAAGTTGACGGGTTTGACGGGGAACGAATTTACGAGTTCCACGGGTGTTACTGGCACGGCTGCCCGAAATGTTTTCCTTACAGCAGAGAAGAACCTCTGCCGGATGATCCCTCAGACAGTTTGCATCTCCGTTACGAGAGAACCAAGTCCAAAATGGCAAAATTTAATAGCTATGAAGTTGTAGTAATGTGGGAGTGTAAGTTTAGAGCTTTGAAAAAGGACAAAAAACTAAATCACTTGAACCAACTGTCCATTCTAAACACACTTCCGCTTAATCCTAGGGATTCCTTCTTTGGAGGCAGAACGGGTAATACTAAAACGTATTGTAAATGTAAAGAGGGAGAAACAATCCAATACGTTGATGTCTGTTCCCTTTATCCGTTTGTGAATAAATATTGTAAGTATCCCGTTGGTCATCCTACTGTTTACGTTGGAAATGAGTGCCGAGAGAGAGGCCTTGAAGTAGAGGGCTTGTTGAAATGCAAAATTCTACCTCCTTACAACTTGTATCATCCCGTACTCCCCGCTAAAATGAATAATAAATTGATGTTTGTTTTGTGTAGAACTTGCGGTGAGACTTTAAACCAAGGGGAATGTTTTCATGATAGTGAGGAAAGGGCAATGGTAGGAACATGGACTATGGATGAAATTAGAAAAGCTGTAGAAAAAGGCTATATGATCTTGGATATGTTTGAATTGTGGGAGTATAAAGTCGCTACTTATGAAAATGGGGGGCTGTTCACAGATTTCATTAATAAATTCTTGAAAGTAAAGCAGGAAGCCTCAGGGTATCCCGCATGGTGTAAAACAGAGGAAGATAAAGACAAGTATGTTTCTGATTTCTTTGAGCGTGAGGGTATTCAAATGGAGAAAGACAAAATTGCTAAAAATGGAGGACTCAGGTCAGTAGCCAAATTAATGTTAAATTCATTCTGGGGCAAGTTTGGTCAACGAGAAAACATGACAAAAACTGAAATCGTGAGAGACTCTAAAGAATTATTCAATTCGTTAACTCAACCAGGAAAGGAAGTAAAGTTTGTTGAAGTAATTAACCAAGAGGTTTTATTAGTTAATTGGCAGAATGTTGATGATGCCGGTGAGGCTCTAAAAACTGTAAATGTTGTAATTGCGGCCTACACCACAGCTCACGCGAGACTTAAACTGTATGAACATCTAGATGCTTTGGGTGGTCAAGTCTTGTATTATGATACAGATTCGTGTATTTATTTATACCGTGATGGTTTGTACAGGGTTCCTACGGGAGATTACCTCGGGGAAATGACGGACGAACTAGCAAGTGAGTACGGCCCCGGCTCTTATATCGTAGAATTTGTTTCTGGGGGGCCGAAAACGTACGCTTACCTTGTCTGGTCAACCAAAAAACAAAAATTAATTTCTGTTTGTAAAATCAAGGGCCTCACCCTCAACCTAAAAACCTCCGAAACGCTAAACTTTGAAGCTCTAAAAAGGATGGTACTAAACGAAGCTGCTGAAATACTAGAAATTGAAGAGAATAGAATCAGGAGAACAAAGACACGAGAAGTCGTTACAGTAAGTGAAATTAAAAAGTTTAGAATTACAGGACCCAAGAGAAAATTTAATGATGATCACGATACCCTGCCTTTCGGCTTTAAAAAACAAAAACTAATGGAACCATCACATGGGTACTAAGCGTATATACCTGTAAACATCAAATCTATTAACTCATTCTGTTCTGAGACGTGGTCCTGATCGGTTGTGTTTGTGCTGTTACACTAAGTTGTATATTGTTTTGTTATATTCTTTTAGAATGTCTGCTGAACATAATACATCCGCTAACCAACAGGTTTTTCTTCAACTTATACACAAAAAGAGGTTAAATGAAAATGTAAAATTTAATATTACACACTCAGAGTTTAAGTTCTTACTTACAGGTTCAATAAATGCCCGGGAATGGCCTTTGGTGTTTTCGGAGTATATAGTAGATAAAATAACGGAGAACTCCTCATCAAACACCTACATCGGAGTATCAATAAAGCACACAGGTGCATCAGGAGACATACCTTACATGCCTTTAGCTAATCTAACACCGACAGTTTTTGATGATCACTTTGAAGAAATGTTTTGTAACGTTGAGAAACTATCTGGGGTTTTAAATTTTGAAGTATCACTTGTCTATATTCCTAGTTGCTACCGTCGATAAAGGTAGCACCTTTCCCTATGGAGTAGCGTTACTCCTGTATATACCACTTGTCACTATTACCGTTACATCATTCTGCTCCAAGTCGTGGTACTGATCAGACATTCTTCTGCGCTCCTTTTGCCTGTACTATTGAGTAAATTGTGACATGGCTGCTAAATACTATACATTCAATAACAAGCCGGTATTGATTCTGTTTGATAGTGAAGGAAAGCCATGGTTTAAAGCTAAAGACGTAGCTACTGCTCTAAAGCATGTTAATGGTTGGAGTGCAGTTCGGAAACATGTAGATGACAGTGATAAATTAACTGTTAGTAGTTTTACTGACGCCCAAAAACAGGGCGTTGGACCGATTGAGAAAACAACGGTTTTTATAAACGAAGCCGGATTATGTTCTTTGATGTTAAAATCAAATACTCCTGAAGCAAGACTGTTAGTAAGAAGTCTGTTGCCGGAGAAGTTTTACCTTACTTACACAAATATGAAAGATGAAAGCTCACTTTAAATGTAAATTTTTCTTTAAAATCACAAGTTCCCACTGTATGTGTGTGTGTGTGTCTGTGTGAATGAAGGTCCCTGGCGCGGGTGACGAAAAGCCCCGTAAACCTGTATGAAGGTCCCTGGCGTGGGTGACGAAAAGCCCCGTAAACCTGAATGTGTGATGAAGGGTTTAGTAGATTGAGACGCCTGGCTAACACCCCGGCTACTCCTTTGAACAACCCGGTGTGAATGAAGGACTATGTACATTGAGGCGCCTGGCTAACACCCAGGCTACTCCTTGGAACAGTCCGTACGGTGGGACTTGTAAAAAATGAAATAAAAATAAAA
This sequence comes from Allygus modestus, assembly GCA_963675035.1. NCBI lineage: Eukaryota > Metazoa > Arthropoda > Insecta > Hemiptera > Cicadellidae > Allygus > Allygus modestus. Next base: position 159,062,920 of record OY776111.1, read on the forward strand.
AAATAAATACAAAAAGTAAAAAAAGTACAAAATAAAAAACAAAAAATAAAAGGAGGTAGCATTTTGTTATGGAGTGGCTACCACTGTGAGAGGCGATGGTTGGGGCCTCTCACCCCAGAGGTTAGGCCTCCAGGGGAAGCTCTGGGTAACCAAAAAGAACGCGCCGACGCTCCTACGGCCTAGCCTAACGGCTTACCGTGGTGTGGAAACGGGAGCGTTCAAAATTATTTCACCGGAGTTATAAATATTTGACGGAAAACATTACAGTCTAAACAAAATATTCTCCCGGTAAAGTATTTTTACTGGACTCGGTATTGTTTGGCCGAGAAATTTAAAAGGTTTGGGCAAAGTTAAATGTAGCCCCGGTAAACATATTTTAGCGGACTCGGTATTGTTTGGCCGAGAAATTTAAAAGGTTTGGGCAAAGTTAAATGTAGCCCCGGTAAACATATTTTAGCGAACTCGGTATTGTTTGGCCGAGAAATTTAAAAGGTTTGGGCAAAGTTAAGTGTAGCCCCGGTAAACATATTTTAGCGGACTCGGTATTGTTTGGCCGAGAAATGTAAAAAGTTTGGGCAAAGTTAAATGTAGCCCCGGTGGAGTATTTTCAGCAAGTTTTGACGATAAGTTAGATCATCAGAGTACCTCACGGTCCTCGGCAGACAGTTTTAACGAACCTGAACATATTCAACCGAGAAATTACACCATCAATCTGCAGAACTACCCGGACTCAGACAAAAATAACCAACTCAGAGCGAAATACTGTATAATTTCTGTCCTTCTAAAGAACGCATTTTATGTTTGTTGTATTTTAATATGTCCCCAAGGTGTTTCATTTGTGGTCAACTCTCCAACGTTGGTGTTGGTTACAATATTTGACTAGTGAATGCAGTACAATTATATATTGATTCTGTTTGCTGGTACATCGTAACAGTGTTTTTCAAACAACTAACTACAACAAAAACACACATATGAACTCTAAAGTGTTTAATCTCTGTATTTGTTTAACTTTACAAAATACCTTACTGTCACCTGCCTATTCTGTATTAGTTTTAATTCTAAACCAGTGGACCCTCAAGATCCAACACTTAGAATCTTTATCTGGTGTAATGTTATGAGCGTTTCGCGGCCCTTGAAGCTTGAAGCTAGAGTATAGCTTTTCTGTTAGTGTTTACAAGTCTTTTCTTGCTACTGTAACAGAGGTTTCTAAAAAGTTCAATGCATACTACAAATTAGTCCTGTTAAAATAAGCATACAGTTCAAAATATGCCTTAATGTATTAATTTACAGTAAAAGGTGACAAGTGTTGTTCTTTCATACAGCCTGAACACATAGAAAAAACTTGACATTTTAATTCAGAGCCTACACAATAGCAAAAATTATCTGCTTATGATGTTAAAACCTCAATTACAATGTACTAATAATCTAATAAAAGGCAGAAACATACCCCGAAATAAAACTAAAGATCAGATTGAGCTTGATGAACCCAACTGATTTAATACTAAACTACAACACCTAAACAACGGCTAAAAATCAACACACCTGAACAATAATTACCTTAATTGTAACAGCTACAACTCTGTACATATACTCTCTGAAGGGGGGTCTATCGATAAACCCCCCTTGATCTTCAGTACTTTCAACATGGATTCTCGTTGAAGAATCAGTCAAAGTATCATTTATTTTGTGTTGGTTTGTCACTCATCTCTAGTTTTTGTATGTTTGTTTCAATCACAAGTATTTGACAACTGTAGCTAAACTAAAGAGATTGCTCAAATCTTGGGTTAACAAGATACAAAGCATGCAATCCGTACCCATGTAAGAGAAAAACACCACAAAACCTGTATTGGAAGTACAGGGGGGCGGAACGCCCCCCTTGTACTTCCATTCCCAAACAATCTTTCTTAACGAGCTTGGTTTATATAAATTAATTTTAACACAGAGCTAGTTTTCTTGTATGTGAGTGTTTGTTTAATATGTGCAAGCATGACATTAGCAATAATCCATGATTTAATAAAAAATATCTAAATGAGGTCTTGAATGATGTAAAGGATAGGTACCATAAAACAACACCAGAAGTACGAGACAAACTCCCCTTCCCCACCCCGCCCCAAGGGAGGTCCGTGCAGGACCCCCCTTTGAACTATCAATCAAACACAGTTTACATCAGCGAACCAGGTATTTATTCACTTAATTTAACAAATAAAATAGAAGTTAAAACTTTCAGCTCCCAACACCCACATGCTTGCCTCTACAGACTTAGGACTTATAACCAGTTAATGATCCAATAAAAATACAGAGCCTCATGAACCCAACTGCTTCTAAACAACAGCTAAAATGTCAACATTTTTGAACAATAATTACCTTAATTGTAGCAGCTACAACTCTGTAAAAATAGCCAGAGAGCCATTTTAGCGAAGTTCCAGTACTTTCAACACCTTCATTGGTTTATATTCTCGTTGAAGAATCAGTCAAAGTATCATTTATTTTGTATTGGTTTGTAACCAGTTTTCTTGTATGCTTAATATTTTTCAATCACAAGTATTTGACAATGAAATTAATGGTAAAGGTGTAGATGAGGACGATAAGTGTAAGGCTGTAAATATACTCTCTGAAGGGGGATGCCTCAAGGCATCCCCCTTTAACTTTCAATCAAACACAGTTTCCTCAATTAATCTAGATTGTATTCACTTAATTTAACATAACAAATAGAAGCTAAAACTTGCAAATATTCTGGAAAGCTAGTAAAACAGAACTACACCTCTCTAGTTTTCTTGTATATGAGTGTTTTTTAAATATGTTCAGGCATGTCAGTGGCATGATTTAAGAGTAGCTGAGGTCTTGGACTATGTAGAGAAAACAATGCCAGGAGGACGGGGGAGCGAAACTCTCCCACCTTATAATGAACAAACCAAATATTTACTCACTTAATTCAACATAACGAATAGAAGAAAACATCCTGGAGACTAACAAACTAACACAGTTCACACCAACAAACCAGGCCTTTACTGTATTTAACATTAAAAAAAAACAGAAGCCAAAACTTTCAAACACCCTGAAAAGCTAGTAAGACAGAGCTTGCAGTCTGTCCAGTTTTGTAATGTTTCTTCTTTACAGAGTTAGCGTGGGTTAATAAGTATCAAACTGCATTTCAATTGCCCCCCAAAAAAAAAAACTCTCAAGATATTTAATTTCAAAGTATAGCTCCTTCAGTTGTCTTGATACTTTCCCGCAGTACAGAGTTTAAGTATTTTTTAAATCGTAGAGAATGTCCACAAGTACCTATATACCAAGTTTCAATTATATCGGCCCAGTCGTTTTTAAGATATTGATTTTTAAACTATAGCTCCTTCAATTATTGTGATACTACATGCAGTACAGAGTTTAGGTTTTTGGAAGATGTAGCAGACGTAAACAGGTACCTGTGTGCCAAATTTCATTAAAATCGGCCAAGCCGTTCTCAAGATATATAATTTTGAAAATTTGCCCCTTCATTTTTTGAGATGCAACCTGCAACGTTTTGTTTAAGACTTTTTGTACGGGTAGGTACCCCCTTGGAGTGCCTACACTACGTAGTAGGCAGTTTTCTGGGGTCAAAATGACCCTAGGACTTACCGTTTTCGAGATATTAGCGATTTTTAAGAAAATCTGACTCAATAAAGAGAATAAAAAGAAGAAAAAAAGAGAGAAGTAGTGGCTTGGAGTGGTGAGGGTGAGAGGGGAAGGTGAGGGGAGTAACATAGCATGCAGAAGAATATATAAAATAACACAAGAGAGAGAGAAAAAGAAGAAAATCAGAACACACGAGAGAATAAGAAGAAATAAAACAGAGGATGGGTGAGGGGAGGGGAAGGTGAGGGTGAGAAGAGAACACGCAAGTGGTAACAGAAGTGATCAGTAGTAGTCAACGCACCCCATGAGGTCTAACATTGCGCTTATGGGCTTAAAATCTGGCTTCTGATTGGTCTAATTAGGTCACGTGATCCAAGATGGCGGCGCCCATGGTGGCGTTCCCGCCAAATTTGCGCGCCAAAAAAAAATTGGCCTAACCTTACTTTTCTTCCCACCAGATTGTCGTTACGTCAAAGACGGGTAAACCAATGAGCGTGACCAAAGAAAATAAAGTCATTGATTTATGAATAATGGAGCCATTACGTCACGCTCATGAACAGTTAAGTAAGAAAGTCACAGACATTTACAATACAACGGACTGCAAAAAAAAATATGTTGACAACTTAAGAAAAAAAGCAACTGTTGCCAACTCACATCACGCTAACGTGACCATTTATATATATAAAAGACCATGGACACTTACATTTACTTCAAAAATTATTCCCATGTTAGGACCCATGTGCTGCGACTCCTACTACTGATCACTTCTGTTACCACTTGCGTGTTCTCTTCTCACCCTCACCTTCCCCTCCCCTCACCCATCCTCTGTTTTATTTCTTCTTATTCTCTCGTGTGTTCTGATTTTCTTCTTTTTCTCTCTCTCTTGTGTTATTTTATATATTCTTCTGCATGCTATGTTACTCCCCTCACCTTCCCCTCTCACCCTCACCACTCCAAGCCACTACTTCTCTCTTTTTTTCTTCTTTTTATTCTCTTTATTGAGTCAGATTTTCTTAAAAATCGCTAATATCTCGAAAACGGTAAGTCCTAGGGTCATTTTGACCCCAGAAAACTGCCTACTACGTAGTGTAGGCACTCCAAGGGGGTACCTACCCGTACAAAAAGTCTTAAACAAAACGTTGCAGGTTGCATCTCAAAAAATGAAGGGGCAAATTTTCAAAATTATATATCTTGAGAACGGCTTGGCCGATTTTAATGAAATTTGGCACACAGGTACCTGTTTACGTCTGCTACATCTTCCAAAAACCTAAACTCTGTACTGCATGTAGTATCACAATAATTGAAGGAGCTATAGTTTAAAAATCAATATCTTAAAAACGACTGGGCCGATATAATTGAAACTTGGTATATAGGTACTTGTGGACATTCTCTACGATTTAAAAAATACTTAAACTCTGTACTGCGGGAAAGTATCAAGACAACTGAAGGAGCTATACTTTGAAATTAAATATCTTGAGAGTTTTTTTTTTTGGGGGGCAATTGAAATGCAGTTTGATACTTATTAACCCACGCTAACTCTGTAAAGAAGAAACATTACAAAACTGGACAGACTGCAAGCTCTGTCTTACTAGCTTTTCAGGGTGTTTGAAAGTTTTGGCTTCTGTTTTTTTTTAATGTTAAATACAGTAAAGGCCTGGTTTGTTGGTGTGAACTGTGTTAGTTTGTTAGTCTCCAGGATGTTTTCTTCTATTCGTTATGTTGAATTAAGTGAGTAAATATTTGGTTTGTTCATTATAAGGTGGGAGAGTTTCGCTCCCCCGTCCTCCTGGCATTGTTTTCTCTACATAGTCCAAGACCTCAGCTACTCTTAAATCATGCCACTGACATGCCTGAACATATTTAAAAAACACTCATATACAAGAAAACTAGAGAGGTGTAGTTCTGTTTTACTAGCTTTCCAGAATATTTGCAAGTTTTAGCTTCTATTTGTTATGTTAAATTAAGTGAATACAATCTAGATTAATTGAGGAAACTGTGTTTGATTGAAAGTTAAAGGGGGATGCCTTGAGGCATCCCCCTTCAGAGAGTATATTTACAGCCTTACACTTATCGTCCTCATCTACACCTTTACCATTAATTTCATTGTCAAATACTTGTGATTGAAAAATATTAAGCATACAAGAAAACTGGTTACAAACCAATACAAAATAAATGATACTTTGACTGATTCTTCAACGAGAATATAAACCAATGAAGGTGTTGAAAGTACTGGAACTTCGCTAAAATGGCTCTCTGGCTATTTTTACAGAGTTGTAGCTGCTACAATTAAGGTAATTATTGTTCAAAAATGTTGACATTTTAGCTGTTGTTTAGAAGCAGTTGGGTTCATGAGGCTCTGTATTTTTATTGGATCATTAACTGGTTATAAGTCCTAAGTCTGTAGAGGCAAGCATGTGGGTGTTGGGAGCTGAAAGTTTTAACTTCTATTTTATTTGTTAAATTAAGTGAATAAATACCTGGTTCGCTGATGTAAACTGTGTTTGATTGATAGTTCAAAGGGGGGTCCTGCACGGACCTCCCTTGGGGCGGGGTGGGGAAGGGGAGTTTGTCTCGTACTTCTGGTGTTGTTTTATGGTACCTATCCTTTACATCATTCAAGACCTCATTTAGATATTTTTTATTAAATCATGGATTATTGCTAATGTCATGCTTGCACATATTAAACAAACACTCACATACAAGAAAACTAGCTCTGTGTTAAAATTAATTTATATAAACCAAGCTCGTTAAGAAAGATTGTTTGGGAATGGAAGTACAAGGGGGGCGTTCCGCCCCCCTGTACTTCCAATACAGGTTTTGTGGTGTTTTTCTCTTACATGGGTACGGATTGCATGCTTTGTATCTTGTTAACCCAAGATTTGAGCAATCTCTTTAGTTTAGCTACAGTTGTCAAATACTTGTGATTGAAACAAACATACAAAAACTAGAGATGAGTGACAAACCAACACAAAATAAATGATACTTTGACTGATTCTTCAACGAGAATCCATGTTGAAAGTACTGAAGATCAAGGGGGGTTTATCGATAGACCCCCCTTCAGAGAGTATATGTACAGAGTTGTAGCTGTTACAATTAAGGTAATTATTGTTCAGGTGTGTTGATTTTTAGCCGTTGTTTAGGTGTTGTAGTTTAGTATTAAATCAGTTGGGTTCATCAAGCTCAATCTGATCTTTAGTTTTATTTCGGGGTATGTTTCTGCCTTTTATTAGATTATTAGTACATTGTAATTGAGGTTTTAACATCATAAGCAGATAATTTTTGCTATTGTGTAGGCTCTGAATTAAAATGTCAAGTTTTTTCTATGTGTTCAGGCTGTATGAAAGAACAACACTTGTCACCTTTTACTGTAAATTAATACATTAAGGCATATTTTGAACTGTATGCTTATTTTAACAGGACTAATTTGTAGTATGCATTGAACTTTTTAGAAACCTCTGTTACAGTAGCAAGAAAAGACTTGTAAACACTAACAGAAAAGCTATACTCTAGCTTCAAGCTTCAAGGGCCGCGAAACGCTCATAACATTACACCAGATAAAGATTCTAAGTGTTGGATCTTGAGGGTCCACTGGTTTAGAATTAAAACTAATACAGAATAGGCAGGTGACAGTAAGGTATTTTGTAAAGTTAAACAAATACAGAGATTAAACACTTTAGAGTTCATATGTGTGTTTTTGTTGTAGTTAGTTGTTTGAAAAACACTGTTACGATGTACCAGCAAACAGAATCAATATATAATTGTACTGCATTCACTAGTCAAATATTGTAACCAACACCAACGTTGGAGAGTTGACCACAAATGAAACACCTTGGGGACATATTAAAATACAACAAACATAAAATGCGTTCTTTAGAAGGACAGAAATTATACAGTATTTCGCTCTGAGTTGGTTATTTTTGTCTGAGTCCGGGTAGTTCTGCAGATTGATGGTGTAATTTCTCGGTTGAATATGTTCAGGTTCGTTAAAACTGTCTGCCGAGGACCGTGAGGTACTCTGATGATCTAACTTATCGTCAAAACTTGCTGAAAATACTCCACCGGGGCTACATTTAACTTTGCCCAAACTTTTTACATTTCTCGGCCAAACAATACCGAGTCCGCTAAAATATGTTTACCGGGGCTACACTTAACTTTGCCCAAACCTTTTAAATTTCTCGGCCAAACAATACCGAGTTCGCTAAAATATGTTTACCGGGGCTACATTTAACTTTGCCCAAACCTTTTAAATTTCTCGGCCAAACAATACCGAGTCCGCTAAAATATGTTTACCGGGGCTACATTTAACTTTGCCCAAACCTTTTAAATTTCTCGGCCAAACAATACCGAGTCCAGTAAAAATACTTTACCGGGAGAATATTTTGTTTAGACTGTAATGTTTTCCGTCAAATATTTATAACTCCGGTGAAATAATTTTGAACGCTCCCGTTTCCACACCACGGTAAGCCGTTAGGCTAGGCCGTAGGAGCGTCGGCGCGTTCTTTTTGGTTACCCAGAGCTTCCCCTGGAGGCCTAACCTCTGGGGTGAGAGGCCCCAACCATCGCCTCTCACAGTGGTAGCCACTCCATAACAAAATGCTACCTCCTTTTATTTTTTGTTTTTTATTTTGTACTTTTTTTACTTTTTGTATTTATTTTTTTATTTTTATTTCATTTTTTACAAGTCCCACCGTACGGACTGTTCCAAGGAGTAGCCTGGGTGTTAGCCAGGCGCCTCAATGTACATAGTCCTTCATTCACACCGGGTTGTTCAAAGGAGTAGCCGGGGTGTTAGCCAGGCGTCTCAATCTACTAAACCCTTCATCACACATTCAGGTTTACGGGGCTTTTCGTCACCCACGCCAGGGACCTTCATACAGGTTTACGGGGCTTTTCGTCACCCGCGCCAGGGACCTTCATTCACACAGACACACACACACACATACAGTGGGAACTTGTGATTTTAAAGAAAAATTTACATTTAAAGTGAGCTTTCATCTTTCATATTTGTGTAAGTAAGGTAAAACTTCTCCGGCAACAGACTTCTTACTAACAGTCTTGCTTCAGGAGTATTTGATTTTAACATCAAAGAACATAATCCGGCTTCGTTTATAAAAACCGTTGTTTTCTCAATCGGTCCAACGCCCTGTTTTTGGGCGTCAGTAAAACTACTAACAGTTAATTTATCACTGTCATCTACATGTTTCCGAACTGCACTCCAACCATTAACATGCTTTAGAGCAGTAGCTACGTCTTTAGCTTTAAACCATGGCTTTCCTTCACTATCAAACAGAATCAATACCGGCTTGTTATTGAATGTATAGTATTTAGCAGCCATGTCACAATTTACTCAATAGTACAGGCAAAAGGAGCGCAGAAGAATGTCTGATCAGTACCACGACTTGGAGCAGAATGATGTAACGGTAATAGTGACAAGTGGTATATACAGGAGTAACGCTACTCCATAGGGAAAGGTGCTACCTTTATCGACGGTAGCAACTAGGAATATAGACAAGTGATACTTCAAAATTTAAAACCCCAGATAGTTTCTCAACGTTACAAAACATTTCTTCAAAGTGATCATCAAAAACTGTCGGTGTTAGATTAGCTAAAGGCATGTAAGGTATGTCTCCTGATGCACCTGTGTGCTTTATTGATACTCCGATGTAGGTGTTTGATGAGGAGTTCTCCGTTATTTTATCTACTATATACTCCGAAAACACCAAAGGCCATTCCCGGGCATTTATTGAACCTGTAAGTAAGAACTTAAACTCTGAGTGTGTAATATTAAATTTTACATTTTCATTTAACCTCTTTTTGTGTATAAGTTGAAGAAAAACCTGTTGGTTAGCGGATGTATTATGTTCAGCAGACATTCTAAAAGAATATAACAAAACAATATACAACTTAGTGTAACAGCACAAACACAACCGATCAGGACCACGTCTCAGAACAGAATGAGTTAATAGATTTGATGTTTACAGGTATATACGCTTAGTACCCATGTGATGGTTCCATTAGTTTTTGTTTTTTAAAGCCGAAAGGCAGGGTATCGTGATCATCATTAAATTTTCTCTTGGGTCCTGTAATTCTAAACTTTTTAATTTCACTTACTGTAACGACTTCTCGTGTCTTTGTTCTCCTGATTCTATTCTCTTCAATTTCTAGTATTTCAGCAGCTTCGTTTAGTACCATCCTTTTTAGAGCTTCAAAGTTTAGCGTTTCGGAGGTTTTTAGGTTGAGGGTGAGGCCCTTGATTTTACAAACAGAAATTAATTTTTGTTTTTTGGTTGACCAGACAAGGTAAGCGTACGTTTTCGGCCCCCCAGAAACAAATTCTACGATATAAGAGCCGGGGCCGTACTCACTTGCTAGTTCGTCCGTCATTTCCCCGAGGTAATCTCCCGTAGGAACCCTGTACAAACCATCACGGTATAAATAAATACACGAATCTGTATCATAATACAAGACTTGACCACCCAAAGCATCTAGATGTTCATACAGTTTAAGTCTCGCGTGAGCTGTGGTGTAGGCCGCAATTACAACATTTACAGTTTTTAGAGCCTCACCGGCATCATCAACATTCTGCCAATTAACTAATAAAACCTCTTGGTTAATTACTTCAACAAACTTTACTTCCTTTCCTGGTTGAGTTAACGAATTGAATAATTCTTTAGAGTCTCTCACGATTTCAGTTTTTGTCATGTTTTCTCGTTGACCAAACTTGCCCCAGAATGAATTTAACATTAATTTGGCTACTGACCTGAGTCCTCCATTTTTAGCAATTTTGTCTTTCTCCATTTGAATACCCTCACGCTCAAAGAAATCAGAAACATACTTGTCTTTATCTTCCTCTGTTTTACACCATGCGGGATACCCTGAGGCTTCCTGCTTTACTTTCAAGAATTTATTAATGAAATCTGTGAACAGCCCCCCATTTTCATAAGTAGCGACTTTATACTCCCACAATTCAAACATATCCAAGATCATATAGCCTTTTTCTACAGCTTTTCTAATTTCATCCATAGTCCATGTTCCTACCATTGCCCTTTCCTCACTATCATGAAAACATTCCCCTTGGTTTAAAGTCTCACCGCAAGTTCTACACAAAACAAACATCAATTTATTATTCATTTTAGCGGGGAGTACGGGATGATACAAGTTGTAAGGAGGTAGAATTTTGCATTTCAACAAGCCCTCTACTTCAAGGCCTCTCTCTCGGCACTCATTTCCAACGTAAACAGTAGGATGACCAACGGGATACTTACAATATTTATTCACAAACGGATAAAGGGAACAGACATCAACGTATTGGATTGTTTCTCCCTCTTTACATTTACAATACGTTTTAGTATTACCCGTTCTGCCTCCAAAGAAGGAATCCCTAGGATTAAGCGGAAGTGTGTTTAGAATGGACAGTTGGTTCAAGTGATTTAGTTTTTTGTCCTTTTTCAAAGCTCTAAACTTACACTCCCACATTACTACAACTTCATAGCTATTAAATTTTGCCATTTTGGACTTGGTTCTCTCGTAACGGAGATGCAAACTGTCTGAGGGATCATCCGGCAGAGGTTCTTCTCTGCTGTAAGGAAAACATTTCGGGCAGCCGTGCCAGTAACACCCGTGGAACTCGTAAATTCGTTCCCCGTCAAACCCGTCAACTTTTAGCCCGTTAATTTTAACTTCTCTGCCCCGGCCCGCATGTTTAATCTTTACTCCACGTTTCTCCTCCTCCCATGTTAACCATTGTAATGCAACGGCTGACTGATTGTCTGCAAGTCGGTACCCTGATTTTGGTATTAGTCCAATAGTATTTTCTTTTAAGAAGTTACGGCGGAAGGCCAAGTTACATGCACTGGCGATTGTTACGGCCTCGAGGAAAGGATCTACGTTACACTCTTGAAGAAGTAAGGCTCTAAATTTAATACATGCCTGAGCTAAAATCTCCACGTCAGAGATACAATACTCCAAGATTTCCTTTTTAAAATCAAACACGTAGTCCTCAGCGACTCGTTCCTCGTACCATTCTTCAAAAGCTTCGTGAGGTTTCTCAAACATGGATTCGGGACAATAATACTTTTTGTCAGGAATAGGGCCTACATAATTTTGGTTCGCCAGAGTGTTGAAGAGGTGGGGAAAGTAGCCCTTCTTTTTCTCGGGAGGCAGATCAAAAGCTTTAGGGAGTGCAGCGAGGGCCATGGGAAAATAGCTAAGTGAGTCCACAAACCTTACGTTGGCTACTTCAATCAATATAGCTTTAGTTCCCCGAGGAGTTATTTTTGGTGTAAATTTAGTTTCTTCCATAATATACTGTAGTATGAATTGAAAGTCAAAACCTTGCCCGTTGTGGGCAATTACACAGACATCTTTAAATTTTTTTCGAATTTCCATTACATAGTCCATGAAGTGTTTTACCGGTTCTTTTTCAAATACCCTTTGCCGTTCCGAGCAAGTTTCACACTCACCCCCATTAATACATTTAAAGCAGTACTGTTGTGATACACACAAGTTTACTTTATGAACTTTCTGTTGTGGGTCTGAGGGAAGTGACTCGTCCTGCCTTGTTTCAAAGTCAAAGAAAATAAACAAAAAATCACGGTCTTTCGGTGTTCTCCTATCTACCCTCATGAAACACTGATGTGCGGGGTCTTTGAACGCTTCGCAGGGTTTACAGTAAACTTCTCCGCATACATGAGCTGTCTTAAGTCTTTTTGGATAAATCATTTTCTTACAGTCACGGCAGAGTTTTACAGTTTTACAAATTTGCCCTTGATGGGCTACTAAACACCGCTCATTTTTGAAGAAGCGGTTGCAAAAACGGCATGTGATCCCTCCGTGTTCTAGTTTACAGGGCGGGGAGATGGTATGACAGGAGGTGCATCTGTTAGAGCATCGATGCTCATGTCTGTTGCTGTAGGGAATATGACATGCTTCACAAAAGAAATTACAAACAAATGCGGCAGTTAAGTTTCTAACTACGTTATAATGACCGTTATGAAATAACAAGTTAATTTTAAATTTAGCATCTTCATTACCTCCCTCAAAGTAAACATCCCGGCCTTTTTTGTCGTAGTTGTAGACGGTAATTTTGTATTTTTTAAGATGGGACTGGAATTTTTCAAGCTCAGGGATTCCTGCACCCTCCTCGGGCATTTCTACACGGGCTTTTGCTATGAGCTTATTAGCTCTGAAAGTTTGTCTTTTTCCCTTGTCCTGACGTATTGCTTTGTACTGGGGATCATTTTTTGCAAGTGCTTTGCCTACTACCAACGCTCTAGCCAGGCATAAATTATCTTTGTTGTTAATTACTACAATACCCTTCCTAGCATAACATTCTTCATCAAATGTATTAAAAAAGTCGGGTCTTACTCTCCCTTTACCTACTGGGACGTTAATCCTCGTAACATCAATTCTAAAAGTGTCGCTAGAGGTTAAAGATTCAGAATTACTTTGAATTATGCCTCCAAAAATATCCCAGAGAACATCACCACTAACTTCAGAGACCGGTCTCAATGATACATATCCCGGTTCAGCACTTTTTAAACTTATAGACTGTAATTTAAACCCTAGATAATCAGTGGGTACAACGTTGGCTTTGGATGTCTCTACAATTTGATTAAAACCTTTACGAATCCAATCAAACTCAGAGATACCTTTGGGAGGTTTAGTGAATTTGAAAACAGTGTTAGTCCCGTACAATCTGAAGTGTCTAACATAGGTTTCGTCTTTACTAATTAAATTTACCGGGTTTTCTGGGTCCTTTTTAGAAACGTCCATCATTCAACAGAGAATTAAATACTGAAAACAAGCTAAACTGTGCCAACGCTTAAAAGAGCAAGTACCGCGACGGATATAACTGAATTACACAGAATCAATAATAATCTGTGCAAGAGAACACTTACGCAAGAGCAGCACAAAACACGTCTGATCAGCGTCACGACTGAAATCAGACTGAAGAACTAGAGCTTGTTGTAAGAGATATATATATAGAGAGAGTGGACCTGTTACTTTTTCACAGTTTGATCTACTGAAACTGATACTTTTGGAACTGTTACCTTGAAAACTGTGGGAATGGGAATGGGTAGTGTTGGACCTGTTACTTTATTGGAACGGTTACTTTGGAACTGTTACTTTGTGGCAGTCTTCATCGATATTAAATGAACAAGATAGATGATGTAACTGTAACACTTGGAACTGATACTTTAAAGTCACCGATCAAGTTCTCTAAAAGAACAGGTACAGAGGATCTACAAAAGAGCACAGTACCTCTGCATTACTACGAAAGTCAGAAAAACACTAACACACAAACAACGCAAGTCAAACCAGAACTACAGGTTAACTCTAATGAAGGTAGCAAACACTACTGTAACCAAGAACAAGAATGGAAAGTGAGATTACTGTTACTCAACACATACAAACACAACACTACTCTTCACACAAGGAAGTGAGGTTACTGGGTGTGAGGTTATTTTAGCCGACACATACAAAAACTGCTCTAACCAAAACTGTATTAAAGAACAAGACTAGAGAGTGAGATTAATGGTGTAAGGATATGTTAGTCAGGTCTAGCCTGGTAAAACAATTAAATACAACACTACTCTAGCCATGTCATTAAGCACGCAAGATTACTACAATACATGAGAATTAAAACTACTACAATACAAGAAAACTAAAATCATTATAATCAAATGTAATAATTATATTTGCCATGTGCAAAATCAACGACCGGAGTATCGCAAGGACCTCTGACCAGTGCAAATGCAAGGGATAGAGTGAAGTTAACGCTTGAGAATAAAGAGCGCTAAAAGTCTCAACCAATAAGAGGGCAGAACACGAATTACAACCAATAGAATGCATTTTTATTATAACCAATTACAGAGCTGTATTTTAACTAGTTACAACGAGTTTGCTGACAGAGACTTGTTGCGAATGTTGTGGTTAGATACGCAGAAGGAAGTGAGATTAGATACACAGAAGGGAGTGAAGGATGTGGAGGTTAGATGTATAGAAGGGCACGAGAGTCAAATATGTAGAAGTAAACGTAGGTCAAATAATTACCATAGAAGGCTAGATGGTTTACAACAGAAGGACACGAGGAATAAATAATTACCACAGAAGGCTAGATGATTAACAACAGAAGGACACGTGGGATAAATAATTACCACAGAAGGCTAGATGATTAACAAGAGAAGGACACGAATTAACATTTCAACCCATCAGTTTACTTAAAAATGTTCACGTTACACCCGCCAGCTACAGTACGCTGAGAGACAGGATCTGTAGTTAGATACACAGAAGAAAGTGAAGGACGCAAGGGTCAAACAATTACCAAAAACGGTATATAATTAACCACAGGCGATGAAAAAGATAAATAATTAACCACAGAGGGTAGCAAAAGAGCCACAGGGGGTAGCAATTACACCCTAATTCCATTCCTCATAAGAGCCCATGTTATTCTATTCTCCCATAAGAGTCCATGTTAATCTATCCTCCATAAGAGTCCATGTTATTCTATTCTCCATAAGACCCCATGTTGGGGCCAAAGCGCGCGGCATTACTACTTATATTGAACTGTTTGTTTTTTCAATCCAGTGCCACTAGGCGCTTCAAATTAAAATATCATAACCAAAACATAACCTTAATCTTTTTATTTTTTTTAACAAAGATTTATTTCTGGATCAATGTTAACATTATACACAGAATTGAGAACAGTATTTAACATAACACACTATTTACACTAGTGGGTTCGCCCTAGTATGAGTCACCCGGGGACATAAACCGAAAAATGATTTTAACAGCAAAGAATAAAAATGAATTAATTTGCATCTAAATAACAATAATACATATCTATAAAAGGCAAAGCCCTGGCTGACTGACTGACTGACTCACTCATCACTAATTCTCCACCTTCCCATGTAGGTAGAGAGCTGACATTTTTTACACTGATTCTTTAGGCATAAAATAGGAAAACTAAATGTTTTTAATCCTGATCTGACCTTAGGGCTCCGCCAGAGACCCCGACAAAGTTCCTATGTATTCCTTATGGACATTCAATTTTGTTTGAGCTGATGAAAATAAAAACAGCTGATCTTGATTTGCAGTAGTTCCACGGGCTAACCACAGAATGCTGCACACACAACTGTAATAGTTTTTATAAATTATTTGCGGGGCGAAACCTGCGGCCATCAGCTAGTATAGACAGTTTCGAACGAATGGTGTTTTTGGGGTCTGGGGACCTCAAACGAAAAATTATCATGGTCCCGGGCCTAGGTCTTCCCATGCCGATTACGGTAATAGCTTCTTCCCTTTAGGGGAAATTCGCTAAAAACAAAGTTTCACGACGTTTCGGGAAATGGAATCTGATCCCATCTTCAGGTGGAATACCTAGAACATAACAAAATTACTGGCACAATCCAGGCAAGCTGGAAAAATCCGTCTCGCCTGAGCATCCACCGTGTGCACTTGTGTTGTCTCGTTTGATTTTTTGGCTGTTGACTTGTGTGTTTATTGCAGTTTTATTTAGTTTTTACTGTTTTTTCATTGCTCTGTTTTAGTTTTTCAGTGTTTTTATAGCTTGCCTGGATTGTGCCACTAATTTTGTTATGTTCTAGGTATTCTTTCCATCTGAAGACGGGATCAGATTCCAGATCCCGAAGAGTCGTGAAACTTTGTTTTTACTAATAAGCAAAAATTCTTTGAATAACATAAACTCGCCATCACCAACAATGAATTTTAAACAACAGAGTGTACTTGAACTGACAATGAAACTGACTGGTTAGTAACAGCGCAGTGCGACGAATGAAAACTGATCAGCTTCGCTCAACTCGACAGCGATCACCTGTGCCTGTCATCGCGAGAAAAGTAGCTGTTTGTCCCAAGCATACAAGCTCATCGTGTTCTCTATGGGGTTTTAAACCCATCTCAACTGTTTTATGCATACATCTCTCTATTTTCATAACACACAATCCTATATCATTAACAGCATTTCTTTATTTTTGTTCAGCGAGTTTATACCTCTAAAATTATTAATGTTTTTACTTGTTTGGCATCAATCAAACCCTCAGGATATGACTTTTTTTAAATCATCCACCTTCAGGGTCTTTTAAAGTTACAATGTTAATCTTATGGAGTTACATTTTATTTTAGAATAGCTGACTATAATGTAAAAGTATCGAAACACTTCACTCATGCGTGGATCACTAGGATCACTCAAACACTTCACTAGATCTCCGAGCAAAGATCGAGACATCAGCTAGTATATAAATAAAATCATGTATACACAACATTCCTTGAATAGCGTAAAATTTGGGAAGAAAAAAAGAATTAATAGTTGAATGAGCTTGATAATACGCAGCCATATAACATGAATTAAATCTTGAGGTAATCTTGCTTTCAAAGTCTGTTAACAGTAGGCAGGGCTATGTTGAAAGTCAATGCTCCAGGTCCTAGTTATAAGTTATTCATAAACTTCTCACAACAATTCTTGATAAATTCTTCGATTGTGTTAACTCATCCCAGGCCTTATCCTTATGCAAAGTTAAAAACTTGCAATAAAATAACATGTAGATATGTAGACTGCATTTACTATACATAAATCACACTTCACAAGGTACTTCATTTTCTGTTTTATTTTGTTTAATATATTATGGCAAATAAAATCAGAATTGACGATGACATTAATGTTGATAAAGAAGCTGGCCCTTTTGGACACAGACTAAGCCCTACAATGACCGTCGAAGAACATTTTTTCAAACTTCTAGAAAGATATAAATAACATTTTTTTGTAGTGACATGTAAGTGATGTTTGAATTGCGACCTAACTGTTTCTAGAAATTTAACATATATATAATATGAATCTTTGTTTCGAGATTAATTCTTTTACAATTGTTGCCTATTCTAAGGCAATTAATTAGTTGGGATTTGTGAGAATTTTCCAATAAATTATTGTAAAGACCAACGTTTTTCAATAGGCTATCACCTATGTCATAGTTATACATACAAGTAGGCCTATAGGCCCAGTATTTGTAAATTGTGAAACCAGTCTGATGTAACTTTAGACTTGGTACCTAACCTTTGTTACTTTTTCATGGTTTATTGAATATTTACCTAAATGATGTTTTGTGCCTCACCTGTTTATTTCTTAGATGTGTGTATTTTAATTCATTTAAACATATAATATTTTCTATTACTAATCTCTTTACATTAAGCATAAGTTTACAAATAAGTTTGTTAATATGTTCATAAAAAACAACAAAATAAGGTATGTATTTGAGAAAATTCATGACTAAAAACCTGGATGTGGGTGTGTGGGACAATTAATACACCGTTAAAGAAATTATTTACACATATATATCAAGTTTTGGAGACCCCTCAAAACGTGTTCAGGGGGTCACGTTAGAAACTTCTATGGTGGTCCCGGGCGTAGTCTTACCGTGCGGGTCATGCCAATAGTTCACTTTTCCATAGGAAATCCACTAATAAAATTAAAGTATTTTCCGAGTCGTGTAGGTGTAGACTATTGGTAATTTGTATATCCCACTCCATCCTAGTGTTCCCATGAGTCGGAACGGCCGCGGGGGTTAAGGCATGTGGACAGTAAGTCAAAGATCGTAGAAATCTGACTTGGTCATGACATTTTTGCAACTAAAATCCTTTTTTAAATTTTATATTATTGGTTTACGAAGCAATTTAATTGAAAAAAAATCATCCTATTTAGAACCAAAATAACCATTTAAATAAAAATTATAGTTCATTATCATAGATTTTATATTTTGCATCATTATGTATTATTAAAATTTAAATCATTCTATTATTGAGTATTATAGAATTTTAATAATACTTTTAATGATACTTCCTATAGTAATTTCAAGTATCATTGTCAAATTTACTCACTGAATATTATTGGTACTCAATAATACTGTAAATAATATTTTACAATACTATTATTGGTTGTATTCAATAATACTCTATAATCATTTTTGCATAGGGATGGTCTACATAAAAACAACCACTCTTTTCACTAATAATAAAACTACATATATTTAATTTCTCAAGCCTCAATTCTTACAATAATTGAATCTTTTTTATCTGTAACAAGTCATATTATAATAATTAACATATTATACGAGGAACCAAGAGTTAAACAAGATAGTGAGTAAAAGATGAGGTCAAGTTATGGCTAGAATTAAAAGAAGCAAACACTTTCTAGATAAGTGTACAGGGAGTCAGAATGTAGGAGAACTCTAAATTAGGCTAAAGAAAGTGGAGGCAAGTTGGGTAGAATTTGAAGAGGTACCGTCAAAAATTGAAGAAATCCGAAACAGGAAAGGAACATAATGTCATATAGCTCACTTCAAATAGTTCAAACAGGACACAAGTTCCTGAATCATCCATTCCAGTCAGATTACCAACAATAGGTTTATCTACTTTATCAGGAAAATACGATGAATGGATGCAGTTTTTGATTCTTTTTCCACTCTAATTAACAAAAATGAAAGTTTAAATTACATTCACTGATAACTGAAATGCAATCATTTTGACAAAAATTATACTTTATCTCCTTTCTCCTAATACTATGTATAGGGGGAGAAAGGAAAAACTGAAATCTAGGAAAAGACATATTAGTATATGAATCGAATTAAATGTATTTGTAAAGATAAATAATTGAGGTCTTGGAATTAATCCTTAGGCAAATTCCATCCCAAACCAAGTCAGTGTGCTTGTGGCATGACAGGTCCTGGATTGTCTATCAAATGCTCCCTGCCCGAATTTACTGTTTAGGATGCCAGCGTTGATTATCTTAATATATAAAATCCAAATACCACTGACTGACCCACTCACTCATCACGAAATCTCAAAAACCACAGAATGAATTGCAATGAAATTTGGAACATACAGTTCGGGTCACAGTGCTTGGCAACTGGTTAGCGTATGCTCTGGAATGACTTTTCGCCTCTAATTGGCTTAGTACCGTTAGTGTTACAGACTACTTTTGTCACCAGAACAAAAAAATTACTTATTTAATTTTAAAACATTTGTTTTGGTTGTTTTTATTAATGTCTACTTTTATTTACGATATATTTCAGTAGTTTCTCGCCTTTCCCAGATGCCAAGCACCGTGAACCGAACTGTACCTTCCTCTTGGGTCTTAGGTGCTCACTAAGAAAGGGTTTTAAGAAATTCCCATAGGGTTCCGCCCCACGAGGAATCAAAGTTCCAATCCTGTGTTATTCTTACGGACATTCACTTTAAGTTTGAGCTGATGAAAATATAAAAAGCCGATCTTGATTCGTAGTAGTTCCACAGGATAACCATAGAATGCAGCACACACAACTGTCAGTTTTTATAAAAATTATTATTTGCGGGGCGAAGCCTGTGGGAACAGCTAGTTGATTTATATTAGTATAATATTATTAGACTGTCTTAGTAATCTTAATCCAATTAATTAATTAAATATAGTTTTTAAGTTTTGGCTACAATTATTTAATTTAGGAAAAAAGAGAAATAATTGGCCCATCAGCCGATTTTCCCAAGAGCTAAGTAAACATTTACTTCATATTGTCCGTTCCTCGGCGAGCCTCGGCGCCTGAAATATATCTGCCGCCTGCCGAACTCCTTCCTGCATCAAGGTCCGCAGTCCACAGCCTTCTCGTCCGAGTCTACAAGGTTGTCAGCAGTCATGTGTAATTGCGCATGCACGTTGAGAATATTGTTACCTTTTACTGCTTCTGGTGGCTTCTAACTTCTAAACAATTCCATGCAGGCAGAAGCCTTATTCAGCAGTATAATGATATTGAGGGATCCAGTCAAAGAAAATATGCATATATCAAATAGTTTAATATAGGTTTATAGATGTTCTCCCTTTTAGTCCAATTGTAAAAACTTTATATTTCCAAAATATAGATTACACTGTCTAAATATAGAGTATATTTAGAACGATAGTGTGTAGAGAACATGTTCTAGTAAACCTTTTTCTGAAATAACTACCCAAATCTCTTTTTGGAGGGCACCACAAAATCATTTGCCTCACAGTGGCTTTAAGGCTCCGGTGTACCATAAGGAAAATTCAGCACTGCCGTGTGAAAATGCATTGTTAAGATAAAGATTTAGATAAGGAAAAGGTGGGTGTTGTGGAGGTCCGCTGGATCCCGTGTGCGGCGTTGATAGTCATGTTATCAACATGCTATAAACAGGATTTGACAGAAGAATGTAAATTCTGCTCATGCTCATTTTTAGAATTTCAAAATAATGTTTCTGCCTAAAGTTGTAGTTTGAAAAATCTCTTTTTTATATATTTAAAAGAGCTTGTAAAATGTACCTCAATTTAAAAAATGTTAAAAGTGAAAAGATACATTTATAGGTACTATTTTCCTCTTTAATATTATACTTTAATTAATGGGTTTATGTAGCAGCTGTAAAAAGGAATCCTGGAAACCCCTTCTTCCTAGCAATCAGCTTGTTAATTTTGATGCTCCACCCAGTTGACACCGGAGCACTGCGCAGAAGGGGTAGACCAGAGCCTTAAGAGGGGAAATTCCCCCTCCACCCCAGGGTTAGGTGGCAACATATCCTGAATACCCTCTGTTAGTCAATGCTTGGCCTACATATAATTTTTTAATGACACTGATCAGTAAATAAGAGAGATATGGTTTTGGAATTCCCCATAACAATAACATTGGCAACATACTCCATTTACCTCTAAATGAAAATTTTCTCTGCAACCAACAGTTTTTGGATAATGATTCAAAGTACTAAATTACTGTTTTTGTTTTTTAGTTTGTTTATTGGTCATATTTTATTTAATCTAAAGTGTATACATATACTATATATAGTTGTATGAAAAATCAAAAAACTGAATTTTGGAACCTTTTAAATACTATAGATTCTAAACCCGAATTTTCCCAAAAATGTGTGTGGGCTAATTTTGTTGGAGACCTTCATGAACCACAAAGTTTTAATCAAGATCGTTAAGAGCCGTTTTTGAGAAATTTTAGTAGAATCTAGTCAAGATTGAAAGTTAGTGGATTAGGGATGATAAAACTACACCAAGATAAAAACGAGTTCGCACATAACACGCTGGTGTGAGGTAAGTGAATTTACACATACAAAACTTTTAAAACTCAAAACCAGTGAAAAACATAATTATATTGAAATCTGAAAACACTGATTTGGTGGCTGTTCTGTTGCTCCTGATTTCATTTACCTGCAATGCTATGAATACAATTTTGCGCATTGTTAGGTTAGGAGAAGGTCCAGTTAGGCTTGAAAATAGGCAAGAGGTTGCTGGGGATGATAGATATACACCAACAAATGAATAACATGCTTTTCTAATGTAAAACCCCATAAGACAACGTACTGTGTTTGGTCGATACACATTTTCTTTAATAACTCGGTAAATATTTATGCTAAAATAGGGCTTAAAAGATTCGCATCACTAATTTCCATAATTTTACATGCATTAATGTTACATCCGGGGCTTTTCTGACCATTTTTGGGCACAAAAACTCAAAATTTGAAAGATTAATCCCCAAGAAAGGGGTTCAAAGTTTTTTGATTGTTTTGCCCCACGAACTTGTCCAACTGATTACAGAAACGAACGCCCCTACCAAATTTTAAGTAAATCGGACAAAAATGTAACCGCTAGAGTGCAAACACACACTTATATATATATACCGTATATATATTTATAAAATTTTGAACAACCCCCCAAAACGTGTTCAGGGGGTCACGTTAGGAACTTCTATGGTGGTCCCGGGCTTAAGTTTTGTGACGGTAGCCACCATTTTTCAAGATTTTTTTTTTTAATTTGGTTTTTACAGAAAGAAAGAGGCCTGGTATTGGGATTTCACAATTCACATCCCAGTGCTGTAATTGGCACATAGAGTTCAAAGTATTTGATGACACTCTGCTTTCTACCGGCAAACCACTGACCTGATGAGCTCAGCGATTGACACATCTGTGAGCGGGGGGCCTAGTTAGCCAGAGGTGACCGACTGGGGCCCTAGGCTACAGCTGGGACATGTCTGCTCGTATTTTCAGTGGTAAGGTGGCATTTTTATTTAAAGTATTTTCTTATTTAATATTTGATTTGATAAGGATTGTCCAGGAAATTGTGTACCTTTGATTGTTTGATTAACTTTTATTTAAATAATTGTATTTGCCTCTTACATTGTTCGAGTTCATTGAAATAAATGTAGGGCTCATCAAATTTATATATCTAATGATTAAGAATTAAATCGTTTTGTAAATTTATAAAAAATAACTTGTAAGGAGGCAATTCTTTGGATATTAACTTTTGTTTTGGTTATTTCTTTGTTTTTGGTTTGTAAAAATTATTTAAAAACTTTTTACTAAATTAAAATCTGTTTTTGATATGTCAATTCTCTTTGTATTTCACCCTCTCATTGAAACAGCGAGTGTTACCCCCATATTTTAAATTAATGGTTAGGATTATAAATTAATATTTAATTAAGATCCCGTTTTATAACCCCAATCCAAACCAAACGTGGCAAATGGTGGAGTCAGGCCGGTCTTAAGTTTTTACTTAAGAATTGATGTAAAATTGATTTAAGTGAGTTACACCTCATAAATTTGTCAAAATGCTTATGCCTCTGTATTAATTGATTTATGAACTGGACAATCACAATTTTTACCGCATGTTTCACTCTAAGATTTCTTTGCGCAGTAAATATGTTTTTCTCTATGTATTGATGAGTTGAATTTATGCTGATGGAATGATGGTTATATAATATATATGATGATGGTTATATATGGTTATATGATGGTTTAATGTATATGGCATATATACATTAAATCATTATGATGTGCTTATATTATAATGTGTGTATTTAATTTGTAGCTTTTTGAGACTCTCTCTGAATTTTATAATAAATACGTACAAGTTAGTCTTTCTGAAAAATATATGGATCAACTAAAGATATGCTAATTTTACAAATGTTTACTATGTTATAAAAAATTATGAGCTTAATGGGAAAGTCATGCAAAAATAGTTTTAATCTTAGTTACAAATTGTTGAGGCTTTTTAATATGACAAATTAAGTTTTAAACAGCCATGAATAACGATAACTTTCTATTTTACGACCCAGGTATTTATACCGGAAAACCTACAGAAAGTTTTAAAATCTTCTTAACAGATTTGACAGGGCAGCCAAAATAAATAATTGGAGTGATGAAAATAATGCGCTCTATTAACCTTTGCACCTTGATGGCTCCACATTAAATTTCCTTGAGAACTTGGAAACAAAGGTTTCTACCACAACTTATGACAAAAACAAGGCATGTTTTTTAAGTAAGTACCGTTTTTAAATTTCTCCGCTCCAGCGCTGCGATTGGCATTTTGGACATTTTCGCTGTGTATGTGCATCTATTGGCAAGCCTGCGCCGGAAATTTGACAACAATCGGCCGTGTTTACATCCGGTATCGAGCATTCAAAATGGCGCCGCTGACTGAGACTGCCGTCGACTGTGAAGTGCGCGCTATAATTAGATTTTTAAGTGCTAAAGGTGTGAAAGCCGTTGAAATTCATTGGCAGATTAGTGAAGTGTATGGCGAGAACATTATGAGTGACGGAATGGTACGCAAGTGGGTAAGGGCATTTAGAGACGGCCGCACCAACGTTCATGATGAGCAATGCACTGGGCGGCCATCTGTCATTACTGATGAATTGGTGCGGAAAGTCGATGACAAAGTGAGAGAGAACAGACGGTTTACAATCTCATCATTATCTGATGAGTTTCCTTTGGTTTCCAGAAGTGTTCTTTATGATATTGTGACTGAAAAATTAAAGTACCGAAAATTGTGCTCACGCTGGGTGCCAAAAATGTTGACAGAGGTGCACAAAACTAAGCGTCTAGGCAGTGCATTGACTTTTCTTGAGCGCTACGATGAGAAAGGAGATGATTTGTTAAGTCAAATTGTTACAGGCGATGAAACATGGGTGTCTTATGTTACGCCAGAATCAAAAAAAACAATCAATGGAATGGTGGCATTCACATTCGCCAAAGAAACTGAAGTTTAAGCAAACGATTTCAGCCCGAAAATTGATGTGTACTGTCTTTTGGGACAGAAAGGGTGTGTTACTGGTGGATTTTTTGCACACAATTAACTCAATATCGTACTGTGAGACCTTGAAAAAATTGCGCCAGGCAATCCAAAACAAGCGGCGTGGAATGTTGTCCAATGGGGTCATTTTGCTGCACGACAATGCCCGTGCACATGTGGCTAATCTAACGCAAAAACTAATCGAATCATTTCGCTGGGAACAACTTGACCACCCTCCATATAGCCCGGATCTAACGCCCACTGACTACCACCTTTTCCTATATTTAAAGCAACATCTTGGTGGTCAGCGCCTAGACAACGATGATGATGAGGTCAAAACGGCAGTGACGCAGTGGTTATCGAGTCAGGCGGCAGAATTCTTTGAGGAAGGAATGCAAAAGCTCGTGGAACGATATGATAAATACCTTAATATTGATGGAAACTATGTCGAAAAGTAGATTAAGATATTGGCTTTCAAGTAAAAATATAATTATTACAATATGTATACTGGTTTTTGTTTTATTTTAAAACGGTACTTACTTAAAAAACGTGCCTCGTATAAAATTGCTTTTCTGGCCCATTTTAACCCAGCTGCAAACCAGGAGTTGTTGCTACTGGAATTAGACTCTCTCGAGTGCAACAATCATGTGAATCGGCTATCGCATATATGATTGAAGTGGAAAGGCTTTGCTGGATGGTTGACTCCAAAATAGAGGAGTCAAAAATTTGTTACCACAGTCTAAAAGGACTGAACCCCACAATTATACAACAAATATGTATTCTTGACAACACTACTATATCTTCTTTGAGATCAAACATTGTGAAATATGAGCATTGTCAATATCTATTAAATCGCAGATTTGGAGTGTTAGAACAACAAACTAACTACAAAGAATCTAATAATAGTAGTAGTGAGGATAATCTCTATTCCAGGTTGGACGAATCTCACATCTCGGTTGAAAAACTACAGTCGCAGAGGAGGAGTAACAGATCTCACAGTCCTTCAGCTGACAGGGTTAGGATTTGTCTACTCAACATGACAACTACCATAGATAAATAATGATGCTGTTTGTAGATGACACCTGGTGTTCGCAGTGACGCAGTATCCATCCTTACAGTTACAGGAGTGGTGGATGCGGAGATGTCGACAGTAGGAGGAGGACATCAACATCTGCAGCTAACTATTTACCAGATGACTACCGCAGGACCCCAGGGGAAACGTACGAGATCAGAGACAACTGTAAAACCAAGCGTCTCCCACAATCATGCAGCAGTGTTATGGACTCTTTATCTTGCAACTGTTTCTAGATATCAAAATACTCTTAGTGTCAAGGGATCGCATAAAAGATCCTGGAGGCGATAGCACTCGGGTCAATAATAAAGAAACGATACGATAGATGGGAGCAATTTATTCCAAGTGTTGACATGCAAAGGTTTTATCAAACTAAAACAATAGAATTTTTCCAAAACGTGTACAGGAAATCTAATGAGTTTAGTTTTTGTAGCAAAATTCCTGACTCAGACAGTACGCAAGTCAAGTTACCTCACTCTGATACTGTCAGCAATGTCGCCTTACTAAATGTACGTGATGAGTGTATTGACTCGGATTTAGACATTAATTCCAAAACAGTAAGCATAAATTGTTTTTCCGTGAACACCAACGGCATTGACAAGTCAATGCGGAAAATGTTAATGAAATCACAGCTGTACAAACTGAAAAACAAACTCAAAGTTTCGAGGAAATCTCAGAAAATTCAGTTCCAACGAAAGACTTATTTGAAACTAGTAATTTTCCTAATCAATCTAGCTGGGAATATCCAGAATTAAATAGCCAGTCATTTATAAACACCTCTTGGTGTAATTTAAATAAATCAACTCAAACAACCAGGCTTTGAGCTTAGTCAGCAATGACAGTTTGGATAACCACATTGCATCCAACAGTGGAAACTACAAAAACATCCCCTGTGTGAACATAGCTAAAGTAACTGATGTTTTGTGTCCTGTTACAAGGGAAAGTTACGAAACCTACATTTTTGACACTTGACTTAAGGGGGAAACAGGTTTACATAAATGTGTTTTCAGTTATCCAATATTGAAGCCACAGAAACTCAACTCAAATGGAAGATTCAACAAATCTGATGCTTTCAATTGGAAGAAACGAAAGAAGGCTTTTTAGATTCTTAAGGGTCAAAGATGAATTCAATCAACTGTCTATGAAAATGGTTTTAAGCTCAATCTAAGTGTATATAAGGCATTTGTCATATCAATATTCGTGTAGAAGATTGTAAATATTTAAACTTAACCTTATAACTTGTTTTATTACAAAATGTTGTGTTAGAAAAATGGTATTTAACAGAGTGTTTAGTTTAAGCACAGTATAAAGGATATGTTTGCCTGAGTTTTATGATTTACGATTATATTACTTTAATTATCTTGCATTTAATCTCTTGCAGCTAACTATTAACGTAAGTTTTATGTAAAATGTAAATTTTATGATTTTTGAGTTCCTATTTATTAAATATTATATTTAAAATAACAAGCCAATCATACTATATAATATAATTATATAATATAATATAGTATTATATAATAAAAAAGCTTCATGTTTGCATTTGATATTCCAGGAAAAATCTATAATCTGTATTATTGCGTTTTAAGGTTATTTAATAACAATAATGATTTGTTTTGTAATTTGTATACAGATTCATAATTAGCTATTGTTATTTTATGAAGCAATTGCCGCCTAAGGACTATTAGGAAATCTGCCGCCCTCCCCCCGCTTTGTCCTTTCGCCGCCCAGGTTTACCCACATGTTATATATCTTGTTTGGTTATTTTGTGACAGTATCTAAAGAAGTTACGAATTAACTGAATGAATAAGTTTAAGAAAATTCTGTTATTTCCTAGTTGAAAAAAACCAGTAAAAAAATATATAATTGACTTGATTTACATTAACGCAGTTTAACATTCAACTAGCAAACCATATGTTTGTATTTTTAATCCCAGCTGTTCTGCTTATTTTGTTTTGATTTGCTGCCCAGTGTTATTTAATGGGCCAAAACCGCACTTTGAGGGCTTCCCAAGGGTTTCTGGTTCCACGCACTGACTTTGAGACCCCCAAAAGGCACATCTAGACTAAGGGCTTTCAAACGACACGTAAATCATCAAAATCGACCCAGTAGTTTGGCCATAATATTCTGCACAAAATCGCCTTATTTTTTAGTATAATAATGATGATATAGCCTACTCAATGACAATCAGCCTTAGGAGACAAATGTTGGTGTTAAAAGCAGTGAACCAGTGCTACTTTTAATAACAAGAAAATCCTTCTACACAGGCCTAAAATTCCCTTCTTATACTTCGCCAAAACATTAATTTTTACACCCAACGCATTGACTACTGAAAATTGTTATAAATAACCTATAATAAGATATGATTACACTGTAGCCTTAAAATTCGTAATTCGGACCATTAGCCTCAAAATTCTGACTATTTTAATCCTGAATTACCGCTTTTCAATATAGTCTTTCAGTCATTTTTGTTGTTTTTCAGTCAGTTTGTCATTTTGTAGTAGAGTTTTATACTTTTATACAAAGAATTGTTTATATGTTTTAGACGATCAAAATATAAAATTAATTTATGTAGGCCTAATCTTCATAAAACTCTACACATTTTCAAACACTTCTTCTAATTTCACTTCCATTATGTTGTAAATCCAAAGAATTGAAATATAATACCTTCAGGAAGGAGTCACTATACTCTTTGACAAATAACCTTCAAAAAGCGTGCCGTCATATTTGGTATTTTGTCCTGTTGTAGTGTCAACTTGTTGGTTGGACGGTGTCATTCGATGTACAAGGCGGCTTGTTTTCAACACTATTTCCAAAGCCATATTAAAAGGGTGTTTTCATTTAACTCAAATCATAACTTTGCTTCGAGATAAACAATAAAATTACATATAAAATATGTCTTAAGATTATAAAGTTAAGTTTAACATCATGAATTGCCTAAAATGCGACAAGATATTAATTTAAAGACTTCAAATATCACAGTTTTTCATTTAATGAAATGGGAGATTTTGACACCCCCCGCCCAAAAAATATATATAGAGGTCTTGCCTGGAGTAAAATACTGCAGCCTACATGCTGACCGCCATTTTGACCCTCTGTCAACTATGCTCCCATGGCAACAACCAATCAAATACTCTCTCCACAAATTACGTTAGTCTTTATTTTTCTTTGGTCAGAGTTTTGTTAGAAAAATATACTCCAGAATGAACGATTATGTGTGGTGGTAGCCTTTGATGGTAAATATACGTTGGCTGACATAACTTTCTTCGTTACCTAGAGTTTGAAAATGAATCGACAATATCTTTGTAGTCACATTTTATTATTGTCATCTCAAATTCAATTGTTGCAACATTTCTCAGCCGTGTTCCTTAGCCGTTATTGATACTGTGTAAAAATAATTGTAATGCTATGCGAATGTACGGGTAAACTTGGAAGTCCGTGAGTTGGACGTAGTCATAGTGGCGCAGTGCCTGATGTAGTTCGTGGCTAGCCGCCCTTTCTCTATAGCGTAATTGTCTTGTCGCTGGTACAGATGAATGACAAATGCATTATGACTGTTTTGAGGAACTGCAGTGTGGGGGACAGCAAGGGTAATACATTAGTCTCTGATTACTACCTTTACCTTTAAAAGGGCGGCACACCGTCATTGTTATCCGTTTTCGTCAAAATGTTCCCCGTTTCAACATTTCTATTGTAAACAACTTATTAATTTTCTGTAAATTTGCCGCCCCTAAAAACTTGTCGCCCTAGGCTACAGCCCCTCTAGCCCCCCCCCCCCCTAAATCCGCAACTGGCAATCACTGATCAAATATAACTTAGCCTAACAAATATAATACAGAATTTAAAAGCGGCAACAACGGTTTATATCGGCAAGTAGAGAAATTTTTTACTTCTTCTTTGAAACTCAAGATTGATAACTATAAGATATGCTCTTTTTTCAGACATTTTTCACTAGGAGGAGGAACTTTAATCCTAGCCAAAAATAATATCAAAAGTAAAAACGTACACATTTCCTCAGCCCAGAATCTTTTAGTTGAAAAAGAGTTTGAATTTTGTATTACAGAAATTACGATGGATGAATTTTCATTTGTTTTGGTATGCTTGTACAGGTCTCCGTTACAATGCTTCATAGAATCTTTTATCGATCGTTTTGACTCACTTTGTGACATAATAAGCAATAGATATAAGAAAATTGTTATTGCTGGTGATTTCAATATAAATGTACTAGTAAAAGGTAAAACTTATAGGAATTTTGTTAATATTTTGGATTTGTATGGTTTAGAATACAAGGTAAATTTCCCTACTAGAGTAACTCTTGAATCACAAACAGCAATTGATAATTTTGTTTGTAATATTGAATCTAGTAAATTACACATTTCAGGAATTATTACATGTATATCTGACCATGATGGTCAACTGCTTGAAATCAAAAGAACTAAAAGCACCATAAAATATGTAAATAAGGGTTATAGGAGGAAGTTTACTAAAGCTATTTAGAGTTATTCTGTAGATTGTTGTCAAATGAAAAATGGTTGGAGGTTTATCAGGCCACAGTAGAATCTAAGTATGACAGTTTTTTTACAATATTTAATTACGCTTTTGAAATTAGTTTTCCTAAGTTATTAACTACTATAAACAACCAAAACAGTGAAAAATGGATAACTGATGAAATAAAAAATAAACGATTAGAAATAATAGATTTGGAAAAACAGTACAGAGCTGAAAAAACGGAAAACCTGAAAGAAAAAAAGAAAAACTTTAAAGTCTGGAATAATGACTCAAATACAAAAAGAAAAAAACTGTTTTATGATGGTAGAATAACTCAGTCTAGCAATGCATCAAGTGCAACCTGGAAAATTATTAAATCAGAAATTAATAGAGAAGCCCATGTAAATAGCAACATAAATTTAATGCAAGATGGCAAACTGATTACGGATCCTCTTGCTGTTTGTAATATTTTTAATAACTATTTTATCAATGCTGTGGAAGATTCGAAACTCCAAAATATTAATCATCCAAATATTTCCAAATCACAAAAGTTTTCAAGTAATTTTAGGTTCAAACAGATTGATGAATTAACTTTAGAAAAAACAGTTATGGGTTTTGAAAATAAGTTATCCACTGGTATTGATGACATCCCAATCACAATAATCAAGCAAACTTTTCCACTAATTTCCAAACCTCTTTTACACATTATAAATTCATCACTAATATCAGGATTTTTCCCTTGTAAACTAAAGATTGCAAAAGTAATACCGTTATTTAAAAAAGGAAACTTGGATGACCCTGCAAGTTACCGACCGATATCTTTATTACCAGTATTCTCAAAAATTCTTGAAAAAGTTGTATATGACCAATTATTACATTATTTAGAAGAAAATCAATTACTAGATGATGAACAACATGGTTTCCGACCAGGAAAATCCACAATAACTGCAGGTATAAATTTTATTGAATCAATAATTAACGCTTTCAACAAAAATGAAAAAATTATCGGAATTTTCCTTGATTATTCAAAAGCATTTGACAGTGTATCACATATTAAATTGCTAAATATTTTAAAAGACCTTAATATTAAGAATAAAGAGTACGTATGGTTCAGATCATACCTAAGTAATAGACAACAGTGTATACAAGTCCACCATGAATTTTCTTATCCTAATAGTAAATATAAATATTTTCAAAACCTAATCTCTAATTTTCAAACTATTAAACGAGGCGTCCCTCAAGGGTCATTATTGGGCCCTTTATTATTTTTATGTTACATAAATGGGTTACCAAATTTGGTGGAGGCAGGAGGCTCTATGTGCCTCTATGCTGACGATGCCAATATCACAATATCAGATACAACTAAATACTCAATACTCAATTTATTGCCAGTAAGTAATACAATGTGTGGATTACATCTTCCAGCTCATCATATAACATTAAGTAATACAATTGAAACATATCATTATCAAAAAAAGAATTAAACTCAAATAAAATAATTTCTAAAACTAGATTAAAAGATACAAGAGGAATGCCTTAGCTAATTAAGGCAAAAAAGTCTTCAGTTTTATACAAGGGATTGTTTAAGAGAAAGAGTTCAATTGATTTTTTGAATTTTGGATAGGCCAATATTTTTAAATTCTGGGGAAGGGCGTTCCATAATTTAGGTCCGAATTTTTGAGTTGCCAATGCGTACACTTTAGAGCTATGTTTTTCTATAACTAAGTTATTAGCGCCTAAGTGTTATAGGAATGAAAGTCCTGGTGTTTTTTTAGTCCAGATAGGCCTAGTGCCATTTGTAGTAATACTTTATAAACAATAATACTGGGCAAAGTCATTATTCTAAGTTCTATAAATTTTCCCTTACAGGAGTCAAGATATCCTAAACCAGCTATACAACGAATAGCTCTTTTTTGAATTTTAAATAATTTGTCAATATTTTTTTTTATGTGTTACCCCAAATTTCTATCCCATACGTCACTTTTGAATAAAAAAAAGCAAAATAAGCCATCCTTAAAGTGTCAATGTTGCACATTTTACTTAATTTCCTGAGAATAAAAACAGACTGTGATAATTTTAAACACAGATCACCCACATGGTCATTCCAAGATAAATATTTGTCAACAATAAGACCCAAAATTTTTACAGAATCAGTTTTTGGCATCAACTGATCATCAGTGCTTATTGAACATTCAAAGGGTGACTTTTTTAAAGAAGTAAAATCTAAAACAACTGATTTATTTGCATTTACGGTAAGACAATTTGCATTATAAAACTGAACTATATTATTAACTTGTATGTTTGTAATAATTTCATAGTTGACTATATTTGATTGTTTGCAAACTAGAGAAGTGTCATCGGCAAAAAGAATGGTTTGGTTTGGAATGCCAATTTCACCAACGTCATTTATGTATAACAAAAAGAGTAAAGGCCCAAGAACGGAACCTTGTGGCACACCCCAGGTTATCTCAACCCTGTCAGAAAAGTACTCACATCCATCATGTTTAACACAAGTGAATTGTTTGCGGTTGCTTAGATAAGATTTCATCAGGTTAAATGCATGTCCACGAATTCCATAGTTTTCTAATTTATCCAGTAAAATATCAACATGTACACAATCAAAAGCCTTCTGCAGGTCAAGAAAAATTCCCGAGACATAATCACCGTTCTCAATTCCTACCAGGACTTCTTTAATAAATTTTTGTATCGCAGTTGTAGTTGAACTCTTTTTCCTAAACCCAAATTGGTCAGTAAATAAAATACTATTATTTTCCAGGAATACCAAAATTCGATTACTAATAACCTTTTCGAATACTTTGTTTATTGTTGGTAATAATGCTATGGGCCTGTAATTTTCCATAAATTTTTTAAAGATGGCATTGAATTAAAATCTTTTCTAAGTCTTCTATCAGTTAAAGAATTTTCAAATAGCAAAAATCTTACATTAAACTTAAACTAATCAAATTTTATATCCTTTTGTACTAAACAAACCAGATCTAATTTAGAACCAGAAATCTTTCTAGAAAATTCAAAATTGCAACAAGTTGAAAATACAACATTTCTTGGATTAATACTAGACCAAAATTTGTGTTGGGGTGAGCATGTTAATTATGTGGTTAAAAAATGTCTTCTGGATTATATGCTTTACGTCAAATGTCTAAAATTTGTAATATTAATGCATTAAAAACTATTTATTACTCTTTAATAAATTCACACATGTCTTATGGCATAGCTATTTATGGAGCTACTACAAAGAAAAACTTGGAGAGAATTCTTCTACAGCAAAAAAGAGCGTTGAGAATAATTTTTAATATTAAAAAGAATCAATCCGCTAAACCTCTTTTTTCTCAACTAGGAATTTTGACAGTATATGACCTATATATTTACGAAACAGTATTATATGTTAAAAAAATGAATATTTCAACCAAAAATCCCAATAATCATAATTACAATACTAGAAATAATAGATATGTTGAAAATCACAAACTAAAATTTTTTGAAAAGAAGACTTGTTTCATGGGAAAAAAATTTTTATTTCATTTACCAAAAAATATTTTTGAGGAACAAAATTTAGAAAAATTTAAAAGACTTTTAAAAAATTACCTACAACTTTAAACTTATACTCTTTTGAAGATTTTTTGTTGTTGTTGAATAATCATCACTAAGTTTTCTTGTTTCTAGATTTTAATTGTTTTGCTAGTATTAATTGTTTTTGTTCTCTTTTTATCATTAATTATATAAAAAATTATTACAGCAGGCCTCGTGAAGAGATTCTTTTGTATTTCTTTAGAATTATAATTTGTGCCATGAAGTATATTGTGACGCTATTCAATGTACAATATGTATATTGGTGAATAAAGATATATTTGAATTTGAATTTGAACTGTTGCCTGAAACAAACTATAAATGACCGCCTTACCAAACCATAACAAATGCATATGCATATTTTCATTTATTATACAACATAGTAACACTTGTCTTTTTCTGTTTATTTCATGGCGAGAGTACCTGAAACACCTTCCAGCCACAACTCTTAGCACAACAGAGTCTCAGTTATCACCACCAGCCCACTACACTACTCATGACACCCAAGGTCGTCAAGCTGCTGATGCCGTCTGAAGTTCGCTGCTGACAACACCAAGCTGCCCACTACACTCTGGTGACACTACATGCCTTCTATCAATACCAAAATAACACCGAGCATCTGACCTACCATAACTTAAAATTTTGTTTTATCTCACAAGTTAATTTTGTTGACACGGGGACCATGTCAAACTAGGCGGAGGGAGGGGGGTGGTGATGTGACGGTTGTCACCATTTTTCAAAATTACTTTTATAAATTTGGTTTTTACAGAAAGAAGGAGGCCTGGTATTGGGATTTCACAATTCACATACCAGTGTTGTAATTGGCTCATAGAGTTCAAAGTATTTGATGACACTCTGCTTTCTACCGGCAAACCGCTGATATGATGAGCTCAGCGATTGAAACATCTGTGAGCGGGGGGGCCTAGTTAGCCAGAGGTGACCGACTGGGGCCCTAGGCTACAGCTGGGACACGCCTGCTTTGTATTTTCAGTGGTAAGGCGGCATCTTTACTTAAAATATTTTTCTTATTTAATATTTGTTTTGATAAGGATTGTCCAGGAAATTGTACCTTTGATTAACTTTTATTTAAATAATTGTCTTTGTCTCTTTCGAGTTCATTGAAATAAAAGTAGAGCTCATCAAATTTATATTTCTAATGATGAAGAATTAAATCGTTTTGTAAATTTATAAAAATTAACTTGTGAGGAGGCGATTCTTTGGATATTAACTTTTGTATTGGTTATTTATTCGTCTTGGTTTTTGGTTTGTACAATTTATTTAAAGATCTTTTTACTAAATTAAAACCTGTTTTTGAAATGTCAATTCTCTTTGGATTTCACCCTCTCACTGGAACAGCGAGTGTTACCCCCATATTTTAAATTAATGATTAGGATTATAAATTAATATTTAATTAAGATCCCGTTTTATAACCCCAAGCCAAACCAAAGTGGCAGTTTCACCGTGCGGCTCATGCTAATAGTTCACTTTCTTTATGAAATTCACTAATAAATGGTGATTTTTAGATAAATAACTATGATATCGATTATACAATGCAATGCTGGCACAGTGCCAGTGTGAATGCTTGCACTTACTTCCTTGCATTGTAAAATCTCAGTATAAATATCACACCCCAATCACCCTACTGCTCCAGTGTGGACACACCTTAAAGCTGGTAGACTGAAACTTTAAAGGATGCTACACAAGACCTTCATAGGTTGAAGTGGCATTGGGTAGCTTTACCCTAATCCAAAAGGAAAAAAGGTTTATTCACGTAAAAAACTTTATTATTCATTGTTTTAAAGGTAAAAAAGGATTATTATTCTGATACAAGTTCTATACACATTTAATTATTAATAACAAAGATTTGTATGTACAGTTTCCCGTTCTTCAAGCTGCTATCTATTTTCTTGTAAATTTTTAACAGTAGCAGAAGCAGGACTTTGTAGAACTTTCCTTGAAAGACGCATTAAGCCTGAAACAGGATCCCTTCCGAAGTATTTTACTTGTATTTCCTGAGCAACTTCTAATCCCAAAGCACTTGGATGGTTAACCTGAAAATGA
This sequence comes from Allygus modestus, assembly GCA_963675035.1. NCBI lineage: Eukaryota > Metazoa > Arthropoda > Insecta > Hemiptera > Cicadellidae > Allygus > Allygus modestus. The sequence continues at coordinate 159,098,793 of OY776111.1, forward strand.
TTCAAAAAGCATTTTAAATTAAAAATTACCAACGCTGTATATGTACACAATAGTCTGTGTAGGTGAAATGGACTAAACATAAATAATAAATACATTTTGTTGGGAAAGCGTGCAGCAAGAATTATAAATTGGAAGCTCAATCCAGCAAATAAACATGTGACTATTTTTAAAATACTGCAAATATATTAGGCGTACTGGCGTAATTACTCTCACATAGAAGACAACTACGTTCTCAGCAATATGATCAAATGTTGTGCAATGTTTTACGACTAAGTGTTAGTTTGTCTGGTCAAACTATAATGTTATTAAATATTGTTACTGTTATTATTTTATCAATTTTCTGTTTTTAATGCATCTATAAATAAAGACAAACTGTCCCGGAACTTATGAGAAAACCGTAAACCATAACCCATGAACCATATACTTGAATGAAAGGTCTTCATGAGAAAGTTTGAGGAAAATTAACAGTTTTTTCAAATAGTGCACAAATAATTCAAAAAATTGATCAAAGGCATTAAATAAAACACATGTTTAAACATTGATATTTTATCAGCAGTGGGATTTGATTATTCTATAGAACTGAAATCAGGTGAACAAGCAAAGCTGTTGGGAAAAGCTTGCTTGCTATTCCCATCTTGCTTTGGTACTTATTTATGTTATCCAATTTCAGTATAAATGTAACAAATTATGAAATCCAATTGAATGTTTTTGATCAAATTTAAATACAGCTCTATTACAATAAGGCTAGAATTTTACTTGAAGGAAGGAAAGAATTTTACTTGTTATTTTTTTTAATAACAATATTCATATCATAGCGCGAGATATTTGACTTTTTAAAATAGCAATTTCTAAACAGATATCAATGCCAGTCTTACTCTTTGTTTAACTAGTAACTAAAATCACAGTACAACCTGTTAACACTTTCGCTGAGTTTGACATGTTTAAACGTGAAAATCTCATATGTTCCAATGTTGAGCAATGTCCAACCGCAGCGAATGCGTTAAGCAATTCGAGATACCAGTTAAACCTGTTAAGGTAAGCTCATCCGAGTAGTGACTTGATAGCCCTTCTCACAAGCTGCTCACTAGCTTGTGTTACCTTGCGCTGGTCCAGCTGCGTGTTGTGCACGAGGGCAGGCACCATGCTCGGGTACAGGGTCACCATGACTCCGATCTCTCTCACTTCCACGATCTTGGCTGTGTATATGCCTCCAAACTCGAGTTGTGGCTCCTGATCTGCCTTTAGCAATGTCTGAATCACTTCCTTGGCTTCGTCCAATGCCTCACGGTTCGGTGCAAATATCCGAAAACCATTTTCCTCATCAGGAATTATCTGAAAGTTGAGTTAGCTATTGTTTACAAGTTCATTTTGTATATATAATGATGATGTGCAAAAGAGGAGAGACATTAGACTATGTTTGACAAAGACTGAGTTTGTAAAATTATAAAAATAGAATAGGTATTTCTGACACTATTTAAATGTTACCATGAACTGAAATGAATAAAGATGTTTTGAGTTTTGAGTTTAGAGGTTTTGTTTTGTGAGGGTACATGTGCCAGTGGCATTTTTAAAGTTTTGGAAGGGAACGTGTGTAAATTCAGTTTTGGTTTAAGCTGAACTCGATCCAAGATTTATTTTACAGCTCGAGCGTAGAGCTAATGGTGTAGTAGATCAGTTTTTCAGATAATTAATTATTTTTATTTGCATTAAACAAATTTGAAGAGTAATAAAGATCCTAAAGTAAAAAATTAAGAGATACGAGCTGCTCCCCCGCAATATTTTGCGGATATAATCCTTATAAGAGCTGTTTATTGAATTAAGAAAAAACACGTGTGACATAAACCAAATAGAACTCTTCTCCATATGAATAACATGGGAACTTGGAATTCTCATAGGGCTGAGCCCTGGGGCCTATATCGAAATTCTGGCTCGACAGTGACTTAGAAATTAAAATTATCTTTGAAATAAAAAAGAATCATCAAAATCGGTTAAGTATTAACTTCAGGAAGTGAGTGAACAAAAAGCAGGAATTTGTTTAAATATGTAGATAACAAAAAATACTAATAAAATACCCCCTTCACAGCAAACCTGCGTACTCAATGAATTTCCAATGTCTTAATACCACATAAAGCTGCATACAAAGTTTCATAAAAATATATTCACAAATAAGCGATAAATACAATTTTAATTATTCTCTATAAGAATAACACTAGGGATGAGTACGCAGGTATGCTGCAACAAGGAACATAAAGTAATGGGTTTTTATGCAAATATCAATAGAACTCATCTAAGTAAAGTCACATACCAAGTTTCATTTGTATACATTTATAAATAAGCGATATATAACATTTGAATTATTCTCCAAAAGAATAACATGGGGACCGAGTACCTAGGTTCGCTGCTCCGGGAACCATAAGTGAAAATTTTGTTTTTTGTGCAAACAACAACAAACCACAACCAGATGAAGCCATCTATCAAGTTTCGTCAATTTATATTCATAAATAAGTGAGATATAAAATTTATTTTTCTCCTTAAGAATAGCATTCGACAACGTACTGTGTTTAGCACTTGCAATATCTCAATAACCAATTGACGTAGAGCAATGATCAAAATACCAAATTGTTTATTTTTTTCAGCTGATTTCAATGGTATAACTAAATATTTGATTTAAATACAAATTACATGTGAAAACCCCAAAAACCCTATTTTCGAGGTACAAAATCCCCCAAAAACCCCCATTCGGATGGTGCAATTTGTCTGGTTTTCAAACTCGTTCAAATAAATGCTACTTTACACGTCTGTACCAAATTTCATCAAGATCGGACCTTTTTTATGAGAGTTATCGTGCTAACGGACACATTAATAAATATATAGATCTAGATATTAACCCCAATTAGTTCCACCGTGGATAGTTTGATTACTCTAATAGGTCCGATTTCACTACAAGGTCCGGTAGCCTTTACTGGGTCCGCGGACTCTGTTATGAATAATATTTAGATAACTGGAGGTTATGCATTCCTCTACAAGGTCCACTTGCTGGTCTCTGTAAGTGAGGTTAATTAGAAACTGTGTCGCATATTTGGCGTAGATCTCAGTTCCTGCTGGGATGTAACATTTGAGGTTATGTAACCTCAACATAACCTTGTTGAGGTTATTATGTTGGTCAAATATACCAAAGTAAGTTTTACAATTTAATCTTGACAATAATCTAACTCCGTAATCCTATGGTTAATAATTATTATTAATGAAGAAACAATAAATACCCCCGTCGCAGCAAACCTGCATATAAAATGAATTTCAATGAATATATTCCGTGGACCCATTAAAGACATATATTTAAAAAATTGGATTATATTGAAAATTAAGTGGAATATATTTAATCAGCAGAATATTTTACACTAATATATTCCAAATTGACTTAGAAAATATTTCTAATAATCTAAATAAAGGGGGGTGCCTTGGACCCTGTTTGGTATTCAAAATATCCGGAACCATTAATTGTTAGAATCTGAATGTGTGTGTGTGTGTATATATATATATATATATATATATATTTATATATATATATATACATACATATATATATACCAAATTTTAACGAATGGTGTTTTTGGTATCTGGGAGCCTCAAAATGAAAAGTTATCATGGTCTCGGGCTTAACTGTTACCATGCCACTTACGGTAGGCTAATACCTTCTTCCCTATAGAGGAAATTCGCTAAAACATATATTAATACATAAATTAATAGACACATACTGGTTAGTTGGTTTTGGGTTACTTAAATATTACAGTGCAAATATTATTTCCAGCATATTAACAAAATTGCTTTCAAAGCAGTGTTCATGCAAATTACCTGAGCACCAGTTTCAACCATAATTTTCTTCAAATTATTACCTCCAGGCCCAATTAGTTTACCTCTCTTGTGGATTGGGACATCTAGATTTTCAGTGACTGGCCAATTTTCTTTCTTGGGTTGCCTGTGTGGGAATAGCAATTGTTTTATATTCATATTTTATTTTTAAATATATGTTTTAATAAAAACATTTGAATATGAAATTCTAACTAAAATAATTTGTAAGGCTACATGTAAAATTTGTGTTACGTTTAAACAATTTTTAATATTTTATGGATATGTATTCTGTTGTGAGCTGTTTGTAACTGGAACTGCTTCCTCCAGGTGATGTTACTGTGTAACCCATCTTTTTCAATGAAACTCAAATGCCAACTGCCCCTTATTTGTTACCCAACCAATAAAGGCATTGCACCAAAATACACCAATGGTGTAGCGGCTTTTTAGTTTTATGCTTTTAAGACTTGAAGAATGGGTCAAGACTTATTTGAAAACTAAATAATAAAAACAAATAATACCCCTTTTGCAGCAAACCTGTGTATTCATAGAATTTTAAATGCAACTATATATACTTAGAACCACAAGAAGCCACATCGACATGTGTTTATTAATAAGCAAGATTTTTTCAATTTTCCATAATAGTAACATAATACGCTGACTACGCAGGTTTGCTGCAACAGGGATCCCAGTAAGGGCGGTTTTAGGCAACAACCAAACTAAGCTACATACAAAGATGCATTATTCTTGGTGGGACACCAGGGTGGGTCTCCTACTAATCCTGACGAAGAAACTAGTGGTTTTGAAATATAGATTGTGTTTTTTGTGTAGTTCTATGTATTGTGTGCTCTACTTTCAGCTTTATCTTAAGGTATGCTACTTTCCTTTCCTTAAAAACAAGTTTCATTAAAATATGTGAGGCGTGTCTTTAAAGTAAGTACTGTTTTTAAATTCCTAAAGTAGTATTATAGTATTACTATGAAAGTCAGCAGTTGCAATGTACAACAAAGAAAATGTTATTTGAGTAATTATAATTAACCTCTATAATATAATAATCTTATAATATCTAAGTTACCTCTGAGTCTAAAAACTCGTTTACAGAATAAATGGTATGAATAGGTAGCCATTTAAAAAAATTCATTCTTGTATGGCAGCTATCCCTATATTCCAAATCAAACAGAATTCTTACAAACTCATCTCTGATCTCTATATATAACGAGCTGCTCCCCCGTAAAAATTTGTGTATATAATCCTTATTACAGCTGTTTACTGAATTAAGAAAAACACATGTGACATCAAATCAAATCAAAATCTCTTTATTGTAATATAAGTACATATTGTACAAGAAATAGTGTCATAAAATACATTCAAGTGTAGAATAAAATATATTTTTCATCTGTTGATAACAAGTTTTCTTCACCAATGAGTAAAACTATAAACAAACAAATATTCTGCGCCAGCATAACAAATTAACAGACTAAACAGTAAATTCCTCAAGAGAATAAAACAAACAAATATTCTGCGCCAGCATAACAAATTAACAGACTAAACAGTAAATTCCTCAAGAGAATATATAGCCTTGTTGATGAGAAAAGTTTTTAATTTTGTTCTAAATTTTCTGAAGGAAACTTCTGACCGAATTTCTAAAGGGAGTTTATTGTACAATTTTGTTCCAGCATACTTAGGTTTTTTCTTAAAAAGTTGTAAGGTGTGGGGACCTGTTGTAAGTTTTCTCGATTTCTGGTTAAATAGTTATGATTATCCCCAACCCTCTCTAGTTCCTGTAGTCTGTTTTTGATTGATAAAGTGGTTTCAAAAATGTACATTCAATAAACTGTCATGATTCTTTCAGACTTGAAATATTCTTTAACTGAAGTTCTAGGTTGAAGATTACAAATACATAAACCAAATAAAACTCTCCTCCATATGAATAACATGAACATGGGAACTTGGAAGTCCTGTAGGGCAGAGCCCTGGGGCCTAAATCGAGATTCTGGCTCGACAGTGACTTAGAACTTGAAATTATCTTTTAAATAAAAAAAGAATCATCAAAATCGGTTAAGTATTAACTTCAGGAAGTGAGTGAACAAAAAGCAGGATTTTAAAAAAATATTCTGTAAGCGAAATTTGTAAGTCAAAATTGTGGGAGTTTGGCAAATCGCAGGATGATGTAAGACAGCTCAAATTAAAGGTCTTGGTTCCAGGGACTTGGGAAAAATAGCAGTATTTCTTAAAAGTTACCAGCAAACGAGAAATAACGCAAAACATCCCCCATAAGAAAAGCATGGGGATTTAAAAACGTCTGCTTTGATTACATTAAAACATGTGATTACGTGTTTATGAACTGACATGTGTTCCTAAAAATCAGATAAGGCAGAGTATTGGAGCAAGGTTAGGGGCTATATTCTGTATTTTTACTTTCACCCCTTATACATAGTATATGGAGAAAGTAATGTTTTCATCAACATTTTTGAATTTGAGTTGTTAGTGGAAATATTCGTTTTGGTGCTCCCTGAACCCAAAAAAGTGATTTTTACATCATGTCTGTCTGTCTGTATGGATGTGTACAGAGCTAGAGCCCACACCAATTGGCCAATTTGATGAAATTTGGTATGTAAGTACTAAACCACGATATATCCCGGCGTTTTTTTCATTTTTTGGAGTTTTTATTTTTAAGGGTAATTATCCCCAAAAAACTGCTAAAAAACATGAAAAATCAGAATTTCCCAAAATTGGCTCAAAACAATTTTGATTAAACTTTGGTGGTTTGTAGAGCATTACGTTTTTAACAAAATGACACCACCCGCATTCCTGGAAAAATTCGGGTTCAGAAATCACAGCACTCAAAACATCCAAAATTCAGTTATTTTGATTTTCATAAAAAAACCATGAATGTTAAAAAAGATTACTTATTACCATTAAAAAGAGCTCAAAAACTAAATAATTACGTATTTTTAATTATTATTCTACGATTGCTGGTTGGAGAGAAAATTGAAATTTTCATTTTGCGGTAAACACAGAACATTGTCTAATGTTATTCTTATGAGGAATACAAAACTTACCATTTCTCTCTTATTTACTGATCAATATCGTTTAAACTTGATATGCAGGTCAAGTTAGCATTGACCAATAGAGGATATTCAAAATATGTTGCAACTTAACCCTGGGGGGGGGGATAAGGGGGCATTTCCCCTCACAAAACCACTTTGTGTAGCAACGGGTTCTGTAGTGTCTCCCAAAATGGGGTTTGGGTAGATATTTATAAAAACAACTATTTTAGACAATATTCTGTACATTCATCTGTACTTTATATTCTATATTTAGTAAATAAAAAGTAACTTATTCATTGAAGTTGCGCTAAAAGGGAGAAAGTATGTGTCGGTTTCCTGATACCGTTTATTGTCTATTTGCTATTGAAGATGCTGCCTGATTAGAGGTAGGCATATCTTAACCCTTCCCAAGCTTTGGACATATATATACGCTATCGGTAATTTTTGTTCGCAAACGTTGGACATATATATACGGAACTCAATTTGAAATTTGCAAGCGTATGACGAATATATACGCCAGACATGTAAATTTATTTTATGTTTGTTATGGTTATTTCCGTGTTATTTACAGTTACTTTATGCCATTTTAGTCTATTTTTTGGTTTATTTTAGTCGTACATTTTCATTCGGTGAGTTGGCAGCACTGTTCATGCAACAGATGTTATAGACTGGCCGGCTGATGCAATCCTTTTGTTACTGTCTTGTTTGCAGACAGTTTATTTACTTTTGGTCAGTTATTTACAAGTTGTGTGAAGTGATGTTTTGCAATGTTTTCTACTGCGTCATGCGTTTTTCAAAATGACATTCAGAGTGAGTGATTGACGTATGTATATACATGCTAATTTTGCCCACAAAACATGTAAAAAATTATTTTTATTATGAAAGTGAACATAATTGACTCAAACCATCAGATATAAGTGGAAAAAAATAAATATTTCAAAATCTATTTTTTGACCCCGCCCATAAATTATATAGCGTACAGAGTGCTTCGCCCCGCAGTCGCCGCTTGACAAGGGTTAAAGGAATAATCAAAACTACTTACCTGGGCTTGCTGATGGCTTGATTCATGATATCTATAATTTTAGATTTTGCCTCAGTGGCTGCTTGAATGGCTTCCATCACTACTTTGAGCGGTAAACCTGGTATCTTTACATCAACTTGTAGTGCTGTGATGCCCTTCTTTGTGCCAGCAAGCTTAAAGTCCATATCTCCCATGTAGTCTTCTATACCCTACACCAGAATTAACATTTTTGATGACTTAAAAAAAATGCTTCTTGGTTTTAAACTTTTAAGGCGGCTTTTTTAGTCCAAAATTCTTGAGAGAATATTTTAACCAGGAATAAGATTTTTACTTCTTAAAAATGGAAAAAATCCAAATGAATTACTCTTATGAATGTGATAGTAAAGAATATGTTGAATGGTTAATAAGATTTGTTAAACAACAAAGACCTGTCCCGCCCCACCCACAAACTGCTTGTCTAATTGTAGATCCAGTTTACTTCAAACTACACGCAAAATGATAATGTCTATAAGTTCCAAGTACCATTATTTTTGGCAATTGGAAATAATCACTTAATTTGGGTTTGATTTAAATCAAAACATAAATGGACTGAACGTGGAACTTTTTATGGTTCCGCGAAATATCGGGAGTGCGAGAGACTGTGGATGTATGTGTATTTCGTCCGTGTGTATGTGTGTGTTTGTTTTGTGTAACAAACTTTCAAAAAAGTGAGTAATCATTATCTAAAAAGAATAAGGCGATTTTTGTGCAGAAGATTATGGCCAAACTACTGGGTCGATTTTGATGATTTAAGTGTCGTTTGAAAGACCTTAACATCTAGATGTGCCTTTAGGGGGTCTCAAGTCAGTGCGTGGAACCAGAAACCCTTGGGAAGCCCTTAAAGTGCGGTTTTGGCCCATTTAAATAACATTGGACAGAAAATAAAGACAAAAGAAGCAGAACAGCTGGAATTAAAGATACAAACATATGGTTTGCTAGTCTAACTTAAAATTGGACTTAATCAGTCTTCGCAAGAGCAAAATAACAAGGTGTTGGCCATAGATTAAGCATACTCCTTAGTAGATAGCCCATCCTAACAGGAGAAGTGTGCACCATCTGCTTGTACGGTGAAGTGTAAGGTGGACCTAGTTCGTTACTATGCTTTCACCGTGCCACTGTCGTTGTCCTTCCCCTTCCGCCCCTTCGACCGCTCACCTGTCCCTTCAGTCCCTCCGCTACCTTCTCTCAAGCTGAACTCCCAACGGCCATCAAAAACACGCACACTCACACTGCGCAGAGGCACCGCAGCCCACAACATCCCGCCGTCTGCGGCGCCCCGCCGAGCTGGCCTGTTGCATAGCTGCCTTTAAAGGCGACTATGTTTGTTGCCTGAAGCTAACAGATGCATGCGCCTTTCGATCATAACATTTCTATAAGAATTTCATTACCGATTCTCAGAAAATGTGCCATTCACATTAAAACACAGATATGTTATATTCATAATTAACAGATGAAGACTGAGAAAAAATATGTAAGAAATTGCCTTACAAATACGATTTATGGTTGTGATAACGGTTCTATTATTTGTTTTTGAGTTTTCCCAATAAACGCAGTGAATGGTATTGAGTAAAAAACTGCTATTAGCATTAGTTTGTTTAGTTTAAAAATATGTTAATACAACATAACTGCCATACGATAAACTGTCACGATAAACTGTTGTTTGGAAAGAAAACCTACATTAAAAGTGTAAGTAAACTTGTAAACCTTCTTTCCTACAACCATAGAGTAAACAGGTTATGTACTGTCATCCATCATGAAAACAAAATCAAACAATTGGCAAATGTTTCAGACCAGACGACTGGATTTAATATGTACATAAACCCTCTAAAATTATCCAATAAGCATGATGACTTCAAATATTTGCTATAGGTCAGTGCTGAAATCTATGAGGATAATCGTGAACTACGCTAGGAAATTAATTTTTGGTTAAGTAAACTATTTATTAACCGCAGGAAATAATCAGCTGTTTCAGGAACAAAGCTTGTAGAAATAGAAATCCACAGCTGAATACTCCCGGCTCCGCTAATATTTATGCTTAAATGGCCTAAAAACAGCACAGTTTAAAGCTACCGTGACTCAAATAAGGTTTTTCAAGAAAAACAAACGACACGAGCAGCTTCCCCGACCTCGATTACCCCTAAAAAGTATTTTTTTGTAGCTTAGAAGCCATTACAGCTCGAGAAACAGCCGCGGATGGACGGACGCAAGGAGCGGGCGGACGGTCGCACGGAGCCACAGACAAAGGCGAACTATAGTATATAATGAAATGTATGATGAAATTTTTAGTTTTAGTGAAAAATTATTTAAAATATTTTGTAAAAATATTTAATATGAATACAATTAGTAATTATTATATGTGGGTTGAAATTTTAATCATAGCAACTTATCATTAGATTTTATAAAAGAATTTAAAGATTGTGTTTGTTGGTTTACTTTAATTGAAAATGAATTATACAAAATTTTACAAAATTATAAAAATGAAATAAATATTATATATTATGATATTCACTACACAATTTATGAATCTTTCTCTTGTTATTTAGATATTGAAAATTGTATTATTTTGAATGAATATTATGATTTGATGGATGACATAAAATATTATTCAGATTTATCTATTTTTAAACAATTACATGATTTTAAATAAGTTTAATTTTTTATTATTTATTAATTTAATTGTTTTTATTTTATATCTTTATATCCCCAGGGGCATGTATCAATTCTATTTTTACAAACATACCTCTTGTCATCTTTATTACTTAATGCTAATTTATTCATTTTTATTGTATATAACTCATGTTTAAAACTTCTAATGCATGTCATTGCCCGATATTGTTCTGTGTCTTCAAATAAACATTTCTTAAAATCTTTCATATTAATTGTTTTATCTACAACAATTTTCTTCATTCCTTTACATTTTATAGGATTTTTATTATCAAATTCATAACTGTACAATTTCGAACTCAAAGCACAATATTCTTCTAACATTTCACCATTTAACTCATCTTTAAATTTTCCAATTATTTTTTTATTCTGTTCATTATAACATTTTATCATAATCTCTTTTTTATTATAATCTCTTGTACTGAATTCATCCATATTTTCATTAATAATTTTGTATGGATCTTTCTTTAATTCTATAAAATAACTATCTGTATCCATAAATAACAATTTTTAATTCGGATCATATATTTTTCAATTTATTGTAATAAAATTCATATATTAATAATTTTGATAATTCTAATACTGAAAATCCTATATAAATCGGTTTATCAAATTTAACTGTTTCTTTTATCATGTGAGATGCAATACATTCTTTATCAAAAATACTAAATGTTTTTAAATTTGTTTTTTTAGCTTGTTTTGATGAATATTTTTCATTTCCTAATTTTATATCACATCTATTTCTAATATTTTCCATTGTTTTACCAAACACAGAATTATTCATTAATTTGAAGAAATCTTTTTCAAAATCTGAATTCGATTTAGCTCCTAGTTTTGTATTAAGTTTGGTATATTTTTTCATAAAATTGTCTTGATCGAATGCAATTACTCTTTTAACTTTTTTAAATTTTAATCTTTCTTTTAAATAATTATTTTAAATTTCTGGAATGTACAACGTGATCTTTTTTATCAAATAATGTTGTGCATAAATTATTATTATAATGTTCCGGGGCTAGTGACAAATCTTTGTGCTTATCATGTAATTCCTCGAATATTCTAAATGAACCTCCAATATAATCAGCATTTTCATCCAATTCTAATATTGTTTCTTCCCATTTTTTTAATGTATATGTATCCAGTTTCATCCATTTTATATCTTTATATGGTAATGTATTATTATTATTATGTATATTAATGCAAATAATTTGAATGGATGGGCATACAAATTATTTGCAATGATATACATAATATAATTTTATGGTTTTGTTTTATCATAAGTTTTTATATATTTATTATTTGTTTTTCAATATCTTGTAACACATTGAGAAATCCCACCTCTTATTCCTTTTTTGATCATTAAATACATATTATAATCACTTATCAATTCTAACTACATTTTTGTTAATTTTAACATCGAATCCCATGGTGAAGTTAAATAATGAGCCGGATCTAATCGATAATTTTTCAAACAGATCTAAAATTATCAAAAATAACAGCTAATAACAATACATCTTGAATATTACACAAATCAGAATAATTTCCTAATGTTTTTAGTTTTAATTTATTCCAAACTTTTAAATAATGTTTATAATCATCATAACTCATATTTTAATCAAAACTTTCATCTTTATATAACATTTAATCATAATTTAATTATGTTATACCATCCGTTAAACAACTGAAAACCCCTTTTTATCTAATATTTTATCATAATTTTAATTATTCAACATCATCTAAAAATTCATAAGGAAATATACCTTTAGAATTTAATATATCAAATGTATCTTCATCTATATTAATTATATTATCACATTTATTTTTAATAAATTCAATTAAATGTTAGAATTATTTTAGATTTTTAGCTAATTTTTCAATTGATTGTGGCATAAATCTAAATGTATCTACGAAAGAGTATTTTATAAATTTTCTTTGTTTATTATCTTCAAATTTGTATCCAAATCCAGAATTAACTGTATAATTTATATATTTTTCATCGGTGTTTACAAGTAAATCAATTTTACCATATTTTTTCAGTTAATTGTTTTATAAATAAATGTGTATCATAATTTCCAATATTATGACAAATTCAGGAATATTTTGAGGAAATTTTAAATTTAAATTACAACTCGAGTGAGCTGCCCCTCTATATTTTCCTGTTAAATGACAACGATCTCTCACTTTTTCTTTTAAATCACCTTTTTCCCAAATATGACAAATTTCAGCATTTTCGAATTAAATTTCTTCCTTTTCAGTTAAATTAATTGGTTTCTTATTTTTCAAATTATATTCCTTCCCTATATATTTTGAGATTTGATCTAAATATTCAAATAATACATTTGGAACATTTTCCAATTCTTTTTCGGTTTTTGCTCGATAACATATGGGTTTATACACTTTATTTGTAACTCGCAATGATACCAAATTGTGAAAGAATACGGAACATTTTATGAATTTTATTTGTAAATGGTTTTTTTGGGATTATTATCACACAAATTGATATTTTTCAAAATACTTTCAAAATCTAAATAAATTACATATGGGTGTTCAAATTTCTTAAAATAGTTTTGAAATTTTACTGTTTGACCTGGAAATGGCATATTTGGTCTACATGGTTCTAATGATTTACAAATGATTAAATGATTATTCACATAATTTTTATAGAAATGTGTTGAACATCTTCGATAAATAAACTTTTTATGATTATTTTTTGATAATTATGATGAAACCATTTTGATGATATAATAAATCAATATCTAATTCTCCTTCATAATTTTCAGAAATTTGTAATGGAATCATTTTCATTTATTTCTTTATAAATTCTATATCAATTTATTGACATTTTAGGATATTTTTATTTTGAATCATATGATCTTTTTCAAATAATTTGATATTTTTTACGCTCATTGGGTAATCAAACCCTGTAAATATTTTTATCTTATATAATTTTGATATTGTTTAACTCTTTCCGCATCTCTTTTTGGTTTATGAATTGCACATCGAATTGCATAGATAAAACAAAAATCATCTTTATTTATAAAGTTTATACAGCATTTTTTATTTCGTTTGGTAATTCAACGTATGAACCCGCACATTTAATGAATTATTTTTGCTTAAATTTAGATTTAATTCTACACAACTTTTAAATGACCAACCACTACCTTTCTAAGGTTGATTTAACTGTTCTCTTAATGTTAATTTATTAAATTGATTATAAAATCATCAATATTTAAAATACCTGTACTTCTTAAAGCAAAATACTGGTTAGTTCTTTCATCATCTTTATTTATCATTGTTCTTATATATTCGAATGTTAAAGCTATTTGTCCTTTAATATTTTTGAATGTTTGTCTTTCAATTAATTTTTTAATTTAACTTCTTTGAGCTTCTAGAAATTCTGATAAATATAAATTATCATTTGAATTTGTTAAAAAATATTCTTGAAAATATCCTTTTAATGAAGATGTTTCTTGAATATCAACTATATTTTCTTGAGGTGATGGTTTATTTTTATAATGATTATATAATACTACAATTAATTATTTTCTAGTTTTATTTTCAACTTTTATTTTGTTATCAATACCTAAATCTTGAATATGTTCATTCGATCTATATCTTAAATTATTAGTATTTTCTTTAATTTTCTTTAATTTTCTTTAATTTTTTGATTAATTTATCTCTTGATAATTTTAGACAGTTTCGAATAGATAATTTACCAGTAATTACAATTAATTTTTCATAATTAAATGATGAATCTCTATATATAATTCCGTAAGTCAAATTTTTGTAAAGAAATTGTGAGTGACTGGATGGCCGTAGAAGGATGGGAGGGGTATCATTTTAAAGGTCTTGACGTGAATTTTGAGGGAAAACTATTCATTTTTCTTATTTTTTTACCATAAATTCGCAACAGAATAAAACTTTTCCCATTAAAACAACATGGGGTTTAATTTGTTTACATCTTTTGAAATTAAAACAGCTGTGCCACAGAGTTAAATTAGCCTTTGATATTGATACCAGCTGTACTTATTCAGTTTGTTTACTTTTAAACTACAGCAATGTATAGTTGTTTAGGAATGGACATTTTATTAAAAACATAAGACAGTATAATAATATTATATTATAATGCTAGAAAATCAGTGCTTATTTATAAATGACCAATGAAGGTTGATAAAAAATTTATGTATTTTGGTTTTTTAGGGGCTTTTGCCCCTACAAGCCCCTAGTCTTTATTATTTTTATCTTTATTCAATTCTGTAATATGTTTAAATTCTTTACATCTAGAACATTTCTTCTCCATTTATTATGAACAATTGTTTATAAATTTGTTTTGTTTAATTCATAATCATAAAAAATACCAATTATACCTTCATTATTTAAATCTTTTATGTTATAAGTAACAGGATTTGTGTTATTCATTCGAGAAATTACAAATATCTCTCTTGACCAATTACTGTTAGATTTGTTTACAAATTTAGATTTTTTATTTCCAATTCTAACTCGATCATTAATTTTGAATTTAGATTTTTTTTAAAATTTGGTGTTTATATTTAAAAATTTATTTAAAAAAATCTTGTTTGCTTTCTTTATTTACATCGGTTGGTTTAATTTTAATTGTTGAATGATCTGAATTGTTATAATCTTCAACTATTTTTGGTAAAATATCAATCCATCTAAAGTTTTTATTAATTTCAAATTGTACTTTCATTTCTTCATTTTGTGTTCTATTATATATTTCAATTATACTTGATTTTTCTTCATTCTCTTTATGATTTAATTTTATTTTATATTTTTTTAATGTTTCATTACAATCTTTAGTTATAAATTCTAAACCTTTATCCGTATGTAATGAATTTGGAGATTTATGACCAATTTCTATTGCATTTTTTATTATTTCTTCAAATGCTTTTGGTACGTTTTTACATCTTTTTCTTTAATGGTTTTGACCAAACATATTTTGAAAATGTATCAATAAAGTTTAACATATATTTAAAACCATCATTTTCTTTTTCATAATTTTTCATTATTATTAAATCTGCTGCCCATAAATCATCAATTCCTAATGTAATAATTTTTCTTCTAGGAAATTTTTTCTAATCGGAGCATGAATTTCATTCGCTTCAATTATTTGTTCTTTTTTATTTAATTCTTTTTAATAATTGCTTTTATTTATTTTTTCATAATTTTACTTTTATTTGTTTTAAAAATTGAGCATTTTGTAACAATTCTATACAAACCATTTTTCATTTGAACAATTTCTGGATAAATATTTTTAGTTTTTTTCTTACATTTATCACATTGAATTGGTTCTTCCATTTACATATACAAAATTATTATATAAATGGATATGTGATAAATAACATTATCAAACGGATTTTACAAATTATTGGAAAATGTGTTGGATGTAATATATGCAAGAGAATTATTTATGAAAAAAGGTAAAAAGAAAAAATAATAAAAATAAACGTTTAAAAAATATTTTAAGACAACTAAATTATTTTCAACCATATCTAATGCAACAATTAAGTAACAAAATATTTATATTATGCATTACACAAAACAATTTTTACATAACTTCAATAACTGTAAAACGATTTTTAAAAGAGAAAAACATTAAAGGTTGGATATTTTACCATCAATTTTTAAATAAAATATATAATATTAATTTATAATTAAGTTTTGAAGATAATGATTAAATCACATTAATTTTTAATAAATATTAATATTTTACAAAGAACTATCATATCAACAATTATTTCCAATGATTTTAAAATATTTAGAGATCGATTTTGTATAACACCAGTTTATGATGGTGAATTTTTAAGATTTATGGAATATATAAACTTGGTTTAACAAACTCAAATAAAATTTTCATAATTAATGGAGAATAAATGTTCTAGATGTAAAGAATTTAAACATATTACAGAATTTAACAAAGATAAAAATGATAAAGATGGTTATGTTGTTATTGTAAAGAATGTAAGAAAATTTATAAAAATAAATGTTGTGAAAATATTACACCAGTTAAGTGAAAAAATGTGTAATAATTGTAAAGAAATTAAAAATATAGAAAATTTTCATAACACTCATTTTAGTAAAGACAGAAAATATCCAATTTGTATTAAATGTGTTAGAAATTGTTTATTATTACAAAAAAATGCAAATGCAGAAGAGATATTAAATGTAATTATAACTATTCACAACATTTACAAACAAATATTCATATAACATATATTAAATCTATTAAAAATTCATAAAATAAAAAAGTTAAACTTTTTGATTACAATTTTTTTCTAATAAATGGATCTGTTAGATGAAATTAATAATATCGGTGAATTAAGATTTAAAGAATATAAATCATTAAAAAGTTTAAATTTGAATGAGAAATATAAAATTGAAAAATTTGAAAGAACAAAAGATAAATATGGTTATCCAATTATTGTAGGATTAGAAGATTGTAAAACACATTTGCCAAATTTATTTTTAGATATTATCGATGATAAAAAAATTAAAGAATTAAACAAAAGAGAAAATTTACATTTGATTGCTTCAGAATTTAAACATTTTAAAGATAAAGAAACTGCTTTAGTTAAATTTTAATAAATCATTATAGAAATTATATTTTTACTGGTTTTAAAAAAATTTTGTATATTGAATAAAATTAATTGATTTTGTTAAAAATTGCTGATTTTGTTTAACCCTAGCAGTGGCCAATGGTGTAAGTGGGCAATGGCAGGCTAAATTTGGCGATTTTACAGACCTTTTTAGAAAATTCTTATAAATGCAACTGTACAAGTAAACCTAGCCAACCTCATACTCATTTTGTTTGAAAAGAACAGTAGAATCTGAAAATAGCAAAATCAAAAAGGTTCTAGAAAGGTAAATCTTTCAGTAAAATTAAAAGAATAAAAGAAATTTGATTTTTTTTTATTTCAAAAGCAGCCTCAGTAAAATTTTTCTACAATTTTTATGGAAAATTCATTATATACATTTTGAAGACAATTCAATTCCCAACATAAAAATATATAACATTTTGGGGAAAGAATTTTGTTTATAAGTGTTAGGGGCATAATATTATAATAAACGGAAAACAGAAAAAAGTGTAAACTGTACAGTGTTAGTTTGTGTTGTAAATAAGTAACGTAATATATGTATAAGCTAATAATTATATATACATATTAGTACAGCTAACGAAGTAAGGAATCCCAAAAAATCATAATGTTGATGATATCAAAATATTATCTGTTATAAATAAATGTATATAACAGAATGTTTTGCTATTTTTGCGTATTTGGAAAAAAATATTTCACAATATTTAGTCTATAACTTTTTTACCAAACGTTTTACCCCCAAACCAATATAAACATGTTGTAGTACATGTTGTAGTAATTACCTACAAAAAATGCATAACACCTAGAGTAAATTATCGTTTTTATATGTGTTATGTAGCACTAAACAAATAGTCGCGGACTTGGCAAATTTCACTAGGCCTATGTAGGAGGAAACACAACACTTTATAAACACTATTTGTCACACTTCAGTAATATTTATGCATAGTATAATGCATAAAGATTCTTGTATAAACACACAAACCCTTCACCAACACTACAACTCCGAAATAATACCTAATTTACTGATACTTCACGGAACTACATTACCTAACGCGTTCAAAGGAGTAACCCAAGATAAGATAGCCTATGATGCGAAAGTCACGAAACAATATCACAAAATATATCGCAGCTGTTACACATTATGTTAGGAGCAGTGCTGCCAATGACAAAACTGTATTCTTCTACATTTCTTTCTCTTCAAATTAACATATTATTTGACTAGTAACTATAACTTATACTGGATATAAATCAGATTTTTCCTGAAGGACAGGAGCTGTCCTTTGGCCATTCCACAAAGAAACAAAAAACACCTGTTTTCTTAAAATCATATTATCTGTCCAATCAATATTTCGATCCAAAAATCAATACCAAAATGAGTAACAACTCTTTAGGAGTGCATTGGTACCAACCGCAACAAAAATTACCCGAGCTGGGTAATTTCAAAAAAGTCGTGTTTTGACATTTTCCTAGCGTAGGCTGCAGGAATCTCATCACGCCAAAAATTCATTCGATTTCTAATCGTCGTGACATTGTAATATAGCTGCTACAGGGTTTGTTTATGTAATAAAATGAAAGTTCAGAATATTATCTTTCGAATGATATATATATTATTCACTTTTGAGTTGATTATTAGTGATTTTTTTACGTTACAAAACTTTTGGTCCTTAAAGGACGGCTCCCGTCCTCTGCCACTTTAAGACGACACAGCCCAAGTACGGAAGCCGTCCTTTGGCCATTGCTAGTGTTAAATTCACTTTTTTTTCTTTAAAATTTACTAATTTTGTTTAAATTTAATTTTTTCTTTAAAATGTTCTGATTTTGTTTAAATTTACTTTTTCTTTTACTGATTTTTGTATTTACTACTTTTTAAAATTATTTTGCATATTGAATTTTTTAATTTACTGATTTTTGTATAAATTTATTTATTTTTCTTTGAAATTTGCTGATTTTCGATAAAATTATAGATAATCAAGTAATATTTTGATTTATTGTTCGAAAACAGAGATTTTACATTCGTTTTCTGTATTCACCACTTTTTGCGCTATAAGTGACATGTGATTATATATATATATATATATATATATATTTACAGTTTTGAACGAATGGTGTTTTCTGGGTCTAGGGACCTCAAAACGAAAAGTTATCATGGTCCCGGGTCTTGGTCTTACCATGCCCGACTACGGTAATAGCTTCTTCCCCATAGGGGAAATTCCCTAAAAACTGATTTAAATTTAATAATAATAAAAAAAAATGAACAAATTACTCTATACCACAAGAATTATTAAGTAATAATTTGAAGTTGGCGTAAATGGAATAATTTTATTCTTTGTTTTATCCAGGATAATATTGTGTGCATATTACAAAATATTCCACCAAACTGCTTCGATACGCTCAAAAAAACATTTTTAACCAAAAACAAAAATTTCTTATAACCTTTTTATTTTTCAAGATAAAAAAGTCAGATCAAAGTTGTGTAAAATTTTCCGTAGAGTTTGAATATGTAGCTTACAATTAAATAATATACTCGGTTACCGATGTAAAATGGTCAAGTCCAAAATCTGTAATACAAGTATAGTATTTTTATATTTTTATGTAAAAGAGATCTTTTCCCTGATTACAAAAATTACCAATATAAAGTGGTCAAGTCCAAAATTTGTAATGCAAGAATAGTATTTTAAATTTTTTTGTAAAATAGATCTTTTCCCTGATTACAAAAATACCACATATGTGGTATTTTGTTCATAAAATAAGTCCACAATTGAAAATAAACGGTATCAGGAAACTGACACATACTTTCTCCCTTTTAGCCAAACTTTAATGACAAAAATATTTGTTATTTACTAAATATAGAATATGAAGTATAGATAAATGTACAGAAAATTGTGTAAAATAGTTGTTGTCAGAAATATCCACGCAAATCCCTTTTTGAGAGGCACTATAGAGTCCGTTGCTACACACAGTGGTTTTGAGAGGGGAAATGCCCCCTTGCCCCCCCACCCCAGGGTTAAATAGCAACATATTTCGAACATCCTCTGTTGGTCAATGCTAACTTGACCTGCATATCAAATTTTAATTAAATTGATCAGTAAATAAGAGAGAAATAGTTATTTTTGTATTCCCCATAAGAATAACATTGGAAAACGTACTGCGTTTACCGCTAAATGAAAATTGCAATTTTCTCCGCAACTAGCAATCGTAGAATAGTAATTTAAGATACTAATTTATTTAGTTTTTTGAGCTCTTTTTAATGGTGAATAGTAATTTTTTTTACCATTTATGATTTTTTATAAAAAACCAAAAACCTAAATTTTGGATATTTTAAGTCCTGTAATTTCTGAACCCGAATTTTTCCATAAATGCGGGTGGTGTCATTTTGTTGGAAACCTAAAGTTCTACAAACCACTAAAGTTTAATCAAAATCGTTTGAGCCGTTTTCGAGAAATTTGGATTTTACATGTTTTTTGGCGATTCTTGGGGATAATTACCCTTAAAAATAAAAAATTCAAAAAATGAAAAAAACGCCTGGAGATATTGAGAATTAGTACCTACATACCAAATTTCATAAAAATCGGTCCATAGGTTAGGGCTCTAGCTCTGTACACACACACACACACGCACACGCACACGCACACACACACACACACACATACACATACACACACGCACACGCACACACGGACGCACACACACAAACTGACAGACATCACGTAAAAACCACTTTTTTGGGTTCAGGGAGCACCAAAACGAATATTTCCACTAACAACTCAAATTCGAAAATTTTTACGATAACAATACTTTCTCCATATACTATGTATAGGGGGAGAAAGTAA
Source organism: Allygus modestus (assembly GCA_963675035.1). Classification (NCBI taxonomy): domain Eukaryota; kingdom Metazoa; phylum Arthropoda; class Insecta; order Hemiptera; family Cicadellidae; genus Allygus; species Allygus modestus. The sequence goes on from OY776111.1 coordinate 159,119,851, forward strand.
AAACAAAAACAAAAAACAGTCTTTTGGCAACCATTTGTTAGATATTTTGTACTGGCTCCAACATAAAAGTGTTAACATTATTTTTTTACAGCTGATTTACATAAAAAAGCTGATTCAGGGAGAAATCAGCTGTTTAAAATGTAAGAAAATATGTGTTTGTAAAAGCATGTTATTGGGAAAAAATTAAATCTTAAAGATGTTCTTACATTTTAAAACAGCTGATTTCTCCCTGAATCAGCTGTTTTATGTAAATCAGCTGTAAAACATAAATTTAATACTTTTATGTTGGAGCCAGTTCAAAATATCCAACAGATGTTTGCTAAAAAACTGTTTTTGTTCAACTGTGGAATTATTTTATGAACGAAATGCCACATATGTGGTATTTTTTTGATCAGTGAAAAGATTTATTTTACATAAAAATATAAAAATACTATACTTGCATTATAAATTTTGGACTTGACCACTTTATATTGGTAACCGAGTATATTATTTAATTGTATGCTACATATTCAAATTATATGGAAAATTTCACGCAACTTTGATCTAACATGTTTTCTTGTATCTTGAAAAATAAGAAAGTTATAAGCAATTTTTGTTTTTGGTCAAAAATAGTTTTTTGCGCAGAGCAAATGAGTTTCGTAGAATATTTTCAATCTCTTTGTGCCATTTTATTTAGTTTATAATTACGCACAACTTTACTCATTTAACCTTCCTTGTAACTATTATGGCTTATGGGATCCTAATGGTGAGCATAAAAAATGAGCACACTGTATTGTTGGTGCATTTAGGTTTTTTTAGGGTGATCAAACCAAAATGTTGTTCAGACCAAGGTCTTACCTTCCCTAAGATGGTATTCTTTGAGGGAGATGCATGCGCTAACACAAATCCCTTCATTGAATTGAGAGTAGTAAAGTGTGTATTTGTCAGGAATCTCCAAGTACATACCAGAATATCAGTGAGTATCCGGTAGTCAGTCATATGTTTGGTGTCGTCTCCGTTGTACCGACTGATAAGGCCTATAGCAACACCGGCTGCAGGAGCTGATATGTTTACCCCAGCATCCATCAATGCCAAGCTGCCTCCACACACGGATGCCATTGACGATGAACCTAAAATAATAATCATTCAAAAACGTATAGAGTCGTAGAGAAAAGTATGTTGATGATTTCTTGACTCTTTTTTATCAGCACATTTTCATTTTAAATCATTGTTTCATGCGGAATACAATCTTGCAGTTTGTTTTTAATTAAATGTCAGTTCTTCATTCATTCTCTAAGATATTGTTACTTTTTTTAATTAATTGTAATCAATGTTTTAAAGAGATGGTGCGAGATAGATGGAATAATTTAAGTTGCAGTAGTGGTTATTACTGTCACCAAAATATATCATGTTAGCCCTTCAATCAGTTTTTCTCACCAAACGTCGTTTATAAGCAATGGCCATATAACACTTCCCCTAACCCCTAACCTCTCTCTACACTTTGCGTGGCTAGAAAATGTAGTGGGGGTCTGCCTTTTTCTTCCCTACAGGACACCACCAAAATAATTAAATAATATATACCATTAGACTCCAACACCTCCGATGTAAGGCGGATTGTAAACGGGAAGTCCTTGGGGACAACTGGTCTGAGGCCCTTTTCTGCCAAAGCTCCATGGCCAAGTTCTCTCCTTTGAAAAGGTCCTGACCGACCAATTTCATTTGTAGCGAATGGAGGAAACTCGTAGTGCAGGAAAAAATTCTTCTCTTTTATTCCACTGTGAACATAAAGACAAAACACATTTCAAACTTGTGGTGCCCTCTTTAACTAGATGCCTCGGAAATTACAAAACTCCAAAAATTAGTACATAAATGTGAACTTGAAAAGATACACTTTTAACATTGAGCCCCAAGTGTCGATATATCAGTATTTGATTTGACACCTAAAATACACGGTTAGAATAAGCAATCATACCATCAGAAGCACTGTATACAGTGTGAGCCTGACCAAGTGGTGAAACTGGTAGATATAACTAGTTCGTCTAGTGCCTAGCTTGTAACATCACATCCGATACAATTGTTAGCCAATCAGGTTGGCCGCTCAGTCTTAGGCACTATCCCCCGGCCATGGGGTAGTGCTTGAATCAAGGGTTCCAAACCTGTCTCATTCGGTGGTTTTTTATGCAACTGTTGGAGATTTCATCTGTCTGTGGAAGAGTTGAAGGGGAGGGCAAACCTGAAGAAAACCAAGGATCCAAGTGGTGAAACTGGTAGATATAACTAGTTCGTCTAGTGCCTAGCTTGTAACATCACGTCCGATACAATTGCTAGCCAATCAGGTTGGCCGCTCAGTCTTAGGCACTATCCCCCGGCCATGGGGTAGTGCTTGAATCAAGAGTTCAAAACCTGTCTCATTCGGTGGTTTTTTATGCAACTGTTGGAGATTTCATCTGTCTGTGGATGAGTTGAAGGGGAGGGCAAACCTGAAGAAAACCAAGGATGGAATGGGCCCAACCTGGTGGGATGGGTAAATTATTTGTGAATTACATATTCGATCAGGTGTTTTGCTCTTTTGACCTGTTGTTACTGCGTGTGAACCACTAGAAGCAAGTTTAAAAAAATGTAAAATGTTCAGCGTCCAAATTATTTAAAAAATAACAAAACAACACAGATTCAACTGCTTCATTCACAAACTCACGGTACAAATGGTTAAGTAAATGAAGATATATCTCTATTAAAAGAATGAGCGGATTTTTGTGGTGAGGCTACCAGCGAAACTATTGCCTCAAATGATCATCTATATGTTAGTGAATTTCCCCTATAGGGAAGAAGCTATTACCGCCCAGGACCATCAATTTTTGTTTTGAGGCCCCTAGATTTCAAAAACACAATTCTTTCGAATGTGTGTGTGTGTGTGTACACATTTATAACATACACATTTAAAAATCCATCCAAAATTTGTATAAATGAAAATTGTCTTAAATCACACAAAAAGACATAAAGAATAATTTGGCAACTTTTCCAGAGGGGCAAAGCTTTATGTTGGGATGGGGAAGTGTATCCAACGTGGGGGGCACTAAAGATATGCGGCTTTATGAAACAAATCTAACGTCATGGGCATCATACGTCAAACATCGGGTCATTGAACATTGGGACATGGTATGAAAAATTGAAAAGCCAGTGGGGCAGAGCCCTGAGGTCAAAAAATGTATCCAAAATGTTTTGGTCCCAAACAACGTGGTATGACCCGGGAGCAGTTTTGAGGACTCAATGGGCGGTATCCTTAGGTCGGGTATAAAATGAAGTACCGTATCAAAGATTTTAGATCAATGTAAATTGATTAAAACCTCGCAAAAATATGTAAAGAGTAACATGAAATTAAATGGAAAATATCTTTATTAAAGAAGGGAAGTTATTTATAGCAAGTCCTCTCTAACAAATCAAGTAATTATTTAATTCTAATAATAAACCTTATTTTACTTTGTTTAACACTTAAAAAAAATAGAACAGTCAGAAATACAATTTTAATCCACAAATAAAAAATAAACAAAATAAGACTTTCCTCAGAACACTCGTTACATTTTCACATGCCGTCCAGGTAACCATGCCGCCCAAAATGGTATCTTTGCTAGGGGGGTAGCCCTAAAGTTGGGTTGGGTGTTTCAAAGGGGGGGGGGCTTATTTCAAGATATTGGGTTTTTCAAACAAATTCAACGAACCACCATATATTAAAATGGGACATCGGAAAGTGGCAGGAACATATCAATGGGTCAGAGTCCAAAAGTTGGGGAGGGTAGAGTATCGAACGTGGGGCATCTTTAAACAGCTGTGGATTTGTAAAACAGATCCAAAACCATCATATACCAAACTTTGATGTCAGAAAGTGATAGAAATGCCAGTGGGGGGTGAAGTCCTGAGGTAAAAAAATAAAATTTTTCCAAAATCTGTTGGTCATCAACAACATTGGCATCAACTGGGATCAATTTTAAGAAGCCATTTCTAAGCCATTTAGATAACATATTTACTCTATAAGAATAACATACCACCGTTTGAGGCCAGTGGAGCAGAACCCAGGGATCTGAGAGAAGCAACCAATTGCTGTTTGTTCCCTATGCATGTTTGTGGTTTGCTCCGGGCGCAGATCCTTTTTTGAAATCATCTGCACTACAATATAGATAGAGGTTTTCTTTATAAGAATATAATGTTAATTTTAAAGCCAGTAGAGTGGAGCCCTAAGGTCAGGGTTACACACAACCTTATCTAATTTGTTGTGTACAGTGGAAATTGGCTAAAATAATGCAATAAATAAGTGAAGATACATAGCGTTTTTGCCAGAGGGAGGCCAAAGGATGCCGAGTCTAACCAAAGTGGGAGCATCTTTAAACAGCTGTGGCTTTATGAAACAATATCCAACAAACCATCACACATGTTCAAATTGAACATCAGGAATGGAATAAAAAGCCATTGCTGCAGAGCCCTAAAGTTGGGGAGGGTAAAGAATCCAACCTGGCAACATCTTTAAACAGCTGAGGCTTTGTGAAACAGATTCAACGAACTCTCATACCTCAAAATTGGACCTCATGAAGTGATGGGAAAAGCTAGTGCAACAGAGCTTTTAAGTTTGGAGGGAACGAATCCAACTGGGAGCATCTTTAATCAGCTGAGGCTTTTAAAACAAATTCAACGAACCTACATCAAAATTGGACATTGTGTCGTGGTATGAAAAGCCAATGGGGCAGAGCCCTGAGGTCAGATACAAAATTATCGAACAATTTTTGGTCCCCTATAACGGGTCATAGTTCGGATGCGAGATTTGCGATACCATTTTTTACCAATTTAGAAAATATATTTTCTCCATAAAAATAACATGGCAGCTCTTGATGCCAGTAAGGCAGACCCCTGAGGTCTAAGGGGAAAACAGACAAAAGAAGTATCTAAATTTGTTTGTTCCCTTTTTTTATGGTTCAGGAGCAGTTTTGAGGAACCGTTTTAGAAATCATCAGACACACATATACACACCCACACCCACATGCATTACTACTTTATTAGGATAAACTAGCTCTGTACCCGTCCTCTGTACAGATTGTATACATAAATAATTATATCCTTTGATATTAATAAATACCATAATACTTGAGAAATTATAACAGTCTTTTGATAATATCACAATTCTTTATTGCACATTATAACTCATTTATAAAAGTAAACATGAAAGGAATAAACAATAACATGACAAATCATATAGTATTTTATAAAGTTTAACATTAATAATGTAGCTAGCTGTATCTATATACATAATTTAAAGATACAACAGTTCTCCCCCACATATTTGAAACTAGTTTCGGTCAGTACATTATATAATTATTGAAACGGACTGATTGTCTTTGATTCCTCAACGACCTTCCGGGTTCTGAGGCCATCTCTGGTTCAGGCAATTCTACATTTGGTTATGGTTCAAGCTCATCAGGCTGTTCATTTATTGTAGGAATCCTGGGAACATCATAAGATTTGGTAAGACCGGTTTTCTTTTCAGGTTTTGTAACTAGTGTTGATCAGAGTTGGTTTACAAGACGTTTACCTGAAAATCGTCCTGAATCCAGCACAACTTCATAACGCCGTGAACCCAACTTTTTCTGGATTTGTCCAAACTCCCAAACAATTCAGTTGTTAACAAATAATCGAGCTTGAATCCTCTCCCCCACATGAACAGAACAGCACGGTTCAGGAGTAACAAGTGACGTATCGGGTTTGTATGGGAAAATGGCGTACAGGCGCATCCGGATTTGACGGTTTAGATACAGTTCTGAAGGAGATTTTCCGCAGACACGAGGCGTTGCTCTGCACCGAAAAAGAATACCCTGAACTTTATTTTTGATAGGTATTGAGTCGCCAGTTGCTGATTTCAACTTGTTTTGAGTTTGAACATTCCGTTTTGCGAGAACGTTGGTAGCTGGATGGCCTGGAGCTGTAAATTTTTGAAAAATACCATTAGCTTTGCAATAGGATCTGAATTCATCACTTTGAAAAATCGATGCAATATCCGACACAATTATCTGAGGATACCCATGGGTAGAACTACTCAGAGACTCAGATGATGTAGGTGAAGTTGTTTAACAATGACAATAAACAGGTAGTAGGCCTACCTAATTTACTAATTGGTGGTGTGTCTTTAAGTAATAGGTTCTCTGTGTTTGGTTATCTTCAAGCAAGTGATGAATACCACCTAAGTGACGCTAGTAATAGGCCTAGACCTTCACATAAAACAGCTGTAGCTCCTAAAAAACTGAATAGCGTCAATGTTAAAAGGATTAGGCCAATGTCTAAGCTTAAAAGTGGGCTTGCAAAGATAACTGTGGTGGGAGATAGTCACTTCAGGAGCTCGGCTAAGGGATTATTGTCCAGACTTGGGGAAGGTTTTGCTGTTGAAGGGGTGGTCAAACCTAGTGCAATGCTGAAACAAGTTGTTCCTGACATTAAGAAGTGTGGTGATTCTGAATACTTAATTGTAGTCGGGGGATCAAATGACATTGATAAAGGTCATCCAACTGAAACCCTAAGTGTAAATATTGAGCGGCTAATAAACGATGCCAGTAATGGAACAAATGCTACTCACTGGGACTTTGCCTTTTAGGCATGATTTGCCACCTCGACATAGTATATATGGTGATATCTTTAGTGTAAATAAAAAAATTTCAGATTTATGTAAAAAGTATCCTCAGGTAAGGTTAATAAACTTACATGATTTACCATACATATACTACTAAACATGACATATCATACTAAACATGACCTCCATTTAAACGGCAAGGGCAAGAGGGCCGTATGTAATATGATTTTTGATATGTTGATTGAAACCAAGCAACAAACAAAGACTTTTCAACTGGATGTGGACCGTAAATCTATGGAACCTCAATTAAAATTTGTATCTGTTGACCATTGGCCTGCCTTGAAGTCCATCCCGGAAGCAACTGTTCGCACCGTCGAGTCTGGTGTTCCTACAGCGTCATCGAGTTCAACACAGCTCAACAAACATGCAAGTGAACTTAACTTGTCTAGTGTAAGCAATACTTAATTACCCTGATGTGTAAAAAATGCAATCTTTTCAGAATGTCATTTCAAATCTTGAAAACAAAGTAGCGTCAGAATTAAATGAGGTTAGGAAATCTTCCTTTGCGCCTAGAAGTAAGTTTGAATCAAATGTAAAAACTAGGTTTTTTTTAAGAAAGAAACCAGCTTTAACAACAGTAAACTAGAACTAGATCATATAGGCCTAACACAAATTCTAGCTGAAAATAATTGTAAGACACGTATTGTGGGTAAAAGCCAACCAAGCTCATACTTTTAGAATACTTCAGGTGAATATCCTATGTATTAGGAATAAACTATTAGAGTTGGAGCATTTTAGTAGTAGTGAGAATATTGATATTATCTGTGTTTCGTAACACTGGCTTACTGAAAATTTAATAAATCTTTTCACTCCACAAGGCTATATTGCTGCTGATGTAATGTGTAAAAGCATAAAAAAAATGGGGAGCAGGCATTTTCATACGTTATGGTCTAAATTTTTCAAAAATTGATTTAGGCGAGTTCAATTCAGAATTAAATTGTGAATTAGGTTGTATTAGATTGATCTTAATTTAATTATTGTTAGTTTATATCGATCTCCTAGTGGGAATGTAAATGTTTTCTTTGAAAAATTTGTAGAAGTTGTAATACATTTACAGAAATATAAATCAAAACTTGCACTTTGTGGTAATTTTAACATTGAATTTGTTAATTTACATGAACGTGAATCGGTTGTTTTTTCTAATCTGTTAAGATATCTAAATTTATTTTGCTCAATTAAAAAGCCCACTCGAATGAATGCTTGTATAGATAATGTCATTGTTAATTTTTCTAGTGATAACTTCTCTGCTGATGTTGTACGTGGTTGTTTTGCTAACTACGATCCTATACTCTTCAAGTATTTTTATTTGTCTACTTTGGAATATAAGTCTCAACATAATAGGCCTAACATAATAGGTCTCAACATAATAGACCTGAACATATATCTCTCTCATGATAGAGATCAAAACGTACTAATAAGGCAGCACAAAGAAAAATACATAGAAACATTTGTTGAGAGTTTGGAACATCTTGATTGGAGTTTCATTTCTGATTGTCAGTCTGAAGACTTTGATATTCACAATTTATTTATGACCTTTTTTACAGTATATGTTAACTTATGGCACCAATGTCCTCCTTTAGTTAACAAAAGTTGTAAAAATAAATTTAAAACAAAGAAAATTAGCTGGTATACCACTGAGTTGAAAGAATTAGAGATATAATGCTTTCTTTAAACACTATTTATAAAAACTTGTACAGGTGTGGATCTAAGCTCACCAACAATGCCCACAAAGCATATCTCAAGTGTAAAAAGCTTTACAGAAGTAAATTAGTTCTTGCAAAGAAAAGCGCTTGTGAAAGGTATATTGAAAATGCCCCTAATACATGTAAAGCTGCCTGGGATATAATTTCTCAAGAATGTTCCCCCACGCACACTCAGGACATCCCACTTGTTTCTAATGAATTAAATTACTTTTTTCTTGATTCTGTTAAAAATCTTGGTAATAAGTTTATGTCTGACAAATTTAATGCCAGTGAATTTCTAAAATTGCAACCTGTGAACCAAACTATATTCAGCTGGAATAGAATCACACCTGAACAGATAGTATTGATTGTTTCCAAATTTTCAAACTCCAAAAGTATGGACTGCTATTGGCTATCAAACTACATCATTAAGAAAACCATTCATCTTATCTCTCTCACTCATTTTCAGTAAATGCTTAGAACTTGGTTATTTCCCTGATTTGTTAAAAATTTCAAACGTAATTCCTGTTTTCAAAATACCCCCGTAGCAGCAAACCTGCGTACTCAGCGAATTTCCAATGCATATATATGTGTCTTAATACCACATAAAGCCACATACCAAGTTTCATCAATATACATTCATAAATAAACTATTTATGACATTTTAATTATTCTCCATAAGAATAACATGGCGGCTGAGTATGCAGGTTTGCTGAAGCAAGGAACACAATAAATGGGGTTTTATACAAAAATCAATATAACTCATGTAGGTAAAGCCACATACCAAATTTCATTAATTTATTTTCATAATGAAGGGAGATAACACGTTACTTATTCTCCATAAGAATAACATGGGGCTGAGTACGCAGGTTTGCTGCTACAGGAGCCTTTGGTAAAAAATTGTTTTTTTCAGCAAATATCAATGGTCCACAACCAGATGAAGCCGTATACCAAGTTTCGTCAGTATACGTTCATAAATAAGCGATATATAAAATTTTTATTTTCCTCCATAAGAATAACATTAGACAACGTACTGTGTTTAGCATTTTCAATATCTCGGGAACCAATTGACGTAGAGAAATGATCAAAATACCAAATTGTGTGTTTTTTTAAGCTGAATCCAATGGGAAAAACTAAAATTTGACTATTTCCAAAATTATATGTAAAAAATTCGAAAAACCCATTTTTGGGGTACAAAACCCCCCCAAAATACCCCTTCGGATAGAGCGATCTGGCTGGTTTTCGAACTTAAAGTCATAAATGCTGTTTTACACGTTTATACCAAATTTTATCAAAATCGGATAATTTTTACGAGAGTTATCGTGCTCACGGACACATATATATATATATATATATATACAGTTTCGAACGAATGGTGTTTTTGGGGTCTGGGGACCTCAAAACGAAAAGTTATCATGGTCCCGGGCCTAGGTCTTACCATGCCGACTACGGTAATAGCTTCTTCCCTATAGGGGAAATTCGCTAATTCCCTATAGGGGAAATTCGCTAAAAGGTTAAAAAAAACCTGCCGCAAAATTACCGTCCCATTTCTATTGTACCAATTTTTTCAAAAATCTTTGAATCCCTGATTTATAGTGAGTTGAGTTGTTATTTTGAAAGCCACAATCTTTTAACAAACAGTCAATTTGGTTTCAGTAAGGGTAGAAACACATCTGCTGTACTTCAAATTATAAATGAAACCTTAGATGCTTTTGAAGACAAAACCTCAGTTATGCTCTCATTGTGCGACTTAAGCAAGGCATTTGATTGCATCCCATTTGACATTTTATTGATGAAATTAGAGTTTTATGGAATAACAAATGATTCATTAAAAGTAATTGAATCCTATTTGAGTAATAGAAAACAGTATGTCTCAGTATGTAAAAAACCCAGAGTTCATACTTCATTCTGGAATTGCATTGCGAGGATCAAGAGTTTTTATTCCTGAAAAACATAGACCAGCTGTGTTGAAAGAATTGCATTCATCACATATAGGAATAGTAAAAATGAAAAACATTTCAAGATCATTGTGCTACTGGCCTGGAATAGATGCTGCTATTGAAAACATTGTTAAATCTTGTAAAAACTGTGCAGAAGTAAAGAAAAATCCAGTAAAAGCCCCACCTCACATTTGGGAAGAATCACAAGAAAATTGGCAAAGAATTCATAATGATTACGCCGGTTCTTTCAAAGATAAACAATGACTTCTTTGTGGTCATTGATGCCAAATCTAAATGGCTGGAAGTCACTATGTCGTTTAAGGCCCCTACATCAATATCTACAATACATACACTTGAAGATCTATTCTCTAGGCATGGACTACCATATACAGTTGTTTCTGACAATGCCTCTATATTTAAGTCAGAAGGGTTCAATAAATTCTGCTGGAATAATGGAATTATCCAAAGTTGTTGTGCACTAAACCATCCCGCTACTAATGGTCTTGCTGAACGATCAGCAGTGACAGATAAAGGAAGCTTCGAAGATCAACTTAACATTTTCTTATTTAAATATCAATCAAGCTCCCTTGGCAATGGAAAAACACCTGCAGAGCTATTTATGAATAGAACTCTACGAACAAAACTACATCTCATTCGTCCAATAGAAAGAACTATGAAGTCGATGCCAAATGATCGTCTACCCCAAGTAAGAATCCTAAAAGAAGGCGATAGAGTACAAGCCAGAAATTATGTGGGCCCGCCCCTATGGAAATTTGGTAAAGTTATTAAACTGTTGGGCAAACTTCACTACATCATTCAGTTAGACAATCAACAAAAGATCAAGAGACATATTAATCAGCCCCAAGAGAATTATCATCACCATCATATTATGTCCCTAGTTTTCCAGAAAATGTTACATCCCCAACTTCCTCTGCCTCTCCAGAAACTATTATACCTAACCCTCCAGCGAGTTATCCTAAGTTAGGAAATATTGTGGGGATAGATGATGGAGAAGTACCACTTCTTCACCATACAGTTCCATCTTTTTCTGATCACCATAATATGGAACGGCTAACAGAATTGATTCAACCAACAATATCTCCGCGTACACGTTCATCTTTACCACTACGACATTCTTCAAGAATTAAGAAATCACATTTTGAATGTAGTGGTTGCAAGTGAGCTGTGAACTCTAAAGCTGTGAAATTAAGAGGGGAAGATTAGCTATATCTAAATGAATCAATTCTTATTTAGAACATATTTATTTAATCATCTGTCTAAAAATGCAACTTTGTTTTTATTTACATTTTTAATTAATGTAAAAATAATTCCATAAGACTAGTTTATCAATTTTATATATTTCTTACAATTTCTTTAATTTATGTGAATTATCTATAAAATAAAATATACTTATTTGTTTCAAGAAGCATAATTCTTTTTTGTGTATAAAACAGAAGGTTTCTAGCCACTAATAAAAGACAGGACTTTAGGGCTTCGCCCCCTGGACTTTTAAATTATCAATATTAACCTTATGGAGTAATGATTTAATTTAAGTTTCTATGGTAACAATATTTTTAATAGTGGGAAAAAAACGGGAATCAATTATTGTAGTCAAGAAAACCACGGGAACGAAGTTGCGCCGGGTACCCATGGGCGGTAACAGGGGGGGTCAAGGGGGACGGCTGTACCGGGCCCTGAGCTCAAAGGGGCTCAGTAATTTTACGTAAAATAGTTATTGAATAATACAAATATTTTATTTAGATTGTAAAAAAATCATTTTACCAACCAAAGATGGCAAGAGTTACCTTTAACCACAAACAAATAATTTTAAACTGATTTAATTCCTCCAGTTCCAGTGGCAGTGACCGGTGTTACTGTTAGCAGAAACACTGGTTTCCATGGTCACCGCTACATTTGTGAGGTTATGTTATGACAGTTGAAGGGTCGCAGTATCCGTTCTTCTGCACTACTGTATTTTTTAAGGCTGTTTTTTTAAACTTTTAAGTAGGCCTACTTGTGTTACTCTCTTCGTTCATTTAATAATGTAAGTAATATTGACTATTTATTCAGGTAAAACACAATAGGCTACCTCATTCACTGTTATTTTGCACTTCACTCGCCTGGTTAATTAACTTTGCGTTTACATAAAATCTGACAGTGCTGCTTGAGAACACTTTAATGCTGAAAAATTACTAAGAACATCTTTTTTAGCGAATTTCCCCTATAGGGAAGAAGCTATTACCGTAGGTCTCATGGTAAGACTTAAGCCCGAGACCATGATAACTTTTTGTTTTGAGGTCCCCAGATGACAAAAATACCCCCGTTGCAGCAAACCTGCATACTCAGCAAATATCCAATGGAGATATAAATGTCTTAATACTACATAAAGCCACTTAAAGTTTCATAAAAATATATTCACAAATAAGCGATATATACAATTTTAATTATTCTCCATAAGAATAACAATGAGGCTGAGTAAGCAGGTTTGCTGCATCAAGGAACAAAAGAAAATGGGTTTTTATGCTAATATCAATATAACCCAACTAGGTGAAGTCATACACGTGTTTTAATTCATTCATGTTCATAACTAAGGGAGATATAGCATTTAATTATTTTCCATAAGAATAACATGGGGCTGAGTATGCAGGTTTACTGCTACGGGAGCCTTTGGCAAAAAAATTTTTTTAGCAAATATCAATAGACCACAACCAGATGAAGCCATATACCAAATTACGTCAGTATAAGTTCATAAATAAGCGAGATATAAAATTTTTCTTTTCCTCAAAAAGAATAACATTAGACAACGTACTGTGTTTAGTACTTTCAATATCTCTTCAAAAATTAAATGTAAAACATTCAAAAAAAACATTTTTGGGGTACAAAATCCCCCCAAAATAAGTTAACCCCTTCGGATGGAGCTAGCTGGCTGGTTTTCGAACTTTAAGACATAAATGTTGCTTTACACGTTTTTACTAAATTTCATCAAAATCGGATCATTTTTACGAGAGTTATCATGCATATATATATACATTTCGAACAAATGGTGTTTTTGGGGTCTGGGGACCGCAAAACGAAAAGTTATCATGGTCCCGGGCCTAGGTTTTACCATGCCGACTACGGTAATAGCTTCTTCCCTATAGGAGAAATTCACTAACACCACTCGTTCAAATTTGTATATATGTATATACTTTAATCCCCAATGATGGGATTGTCCATGAGTGGATAACATCATATGACGATACTAAAATTATATATATATATATATATATATTTATGTGTTCGTAAGCAAGCTAACTCTCTGTGTTCTAGTAAAAAAGGTCTGACCTTTATATCATTTGGTCATTTGATCCAAATGTGTAAAATACCATTTATTTAAACGAGTTCAAAAACCAGACGAATCGCACCATCCAAAGGGGGATTTTGTACCCCAAAAATGTTTTTTAATTTAAAGCAAATTTTAATTTCCACTATTGATTCAACTTAAAAAAATATAAAATTTGGTATTTTTTTCATTGCTCTTCTTCAATTGGTTACTGAAATATTGAAAGTGCTACACACAGTATGTTGTCTAATATTATTCTTATGGAGAAAAAGAAAATGTTTATATCTCGCTTATTTATTAATATAAACTGACGAAACTTGGTATATGGCTTCATCTGGTTGTTTTATTGTTGTTTGCACAAAAAAACATGTTTTCACCTTTGGTTCCCATAGCAGCCAACCTAGGTACTCGGTCCCCATATCATTCTTATGGAGAATAATTAAAATGTTATACATCGCTTATTTATGTGTGTATAAGTATGGAACTAGGTATGTGCTTCACCTAGATGAGTTCTATTGGTATTTGCATAAAAACCCATTATTTGGTGTTCCTTGTTGCAGCAAACCTGCGTACTTATCACCAATGTTATTCTTATGGAGAATACTTAATATTTTAAATATCGCTTATTTCTTATGAATCCTGGTAAGTGGCTTAATGTCTAACTAAGACATATATATTCATTGGAAATTCGCTGAGTACGCAGGTTTGCTGTGACGGGGGTATATTTTGACTACGGTATCTCACGACTTACAACTAATATATTGAGGAACAATAATGTTTTATAGCTTACATTTTATTTTTAAAAACATGCTGTAGGATGTATTGACCTCCAAAAATCGTTATGGACTTTTAAGGGCTTTGATGTTCAAGTTTACGGGGTTAATGGGGGGGGATGGAGGTAAAATCAAGGGGGCCCCATGGGCCCCTCAGTTCCGGGCCCCAAATTTCTGATACTGTCCCTGAGGGTACCAGCTAGTTCATTATATTAATAGGCAAGCAAAAACAAATTATGGCACTCTTTGTCAGCATGTGTGTGTGTTGTAAAAGATATTCTAATTCTAAATCATAACCATGTTATAAAAAAGCTTTTCATTAACAGTTCTTTTTGATGAATCTATTTTTCTATCTAAAATTGTATTTATTTTTTTATGTTTAAGTGGGTGTTGTGTAAATGTGGGGTTTGTGAAGGTTGTTTTGTTATCTGACAACTACAGTTTTTCCATTTTCATTTCCAATGTACCCCAGGTGTACAAGGTTTTTTTTAAATCATGTTAATTTTGGAAGTACTACTTGACAGTCAGGTTTACCATGTGGTTTAACAATAATAATTATTTACTAAATAAATAAGTGACAGCAGCTGAAAAAAACAAACCATTTATAGTTTTGAAATTATTGTTTAATTCATTGATGAATTTTAAATAGTATTCGGAATAAGATGTTTACGAGAATTAATTTCCAACTAATTATTCTCTTCATTGTCTGGGTGGGAACTCGAGGAATGCCAGTTGAAATAGATGAGACTAGTGATGATAATTTTAATGTGTTTGCTGAAGACCAATCTCAAATTAACATTGTCCAGGATTTACCTAGTGAAGAAAACAGTATTTTGGCGGATGGCTCAAAATTTCATGATGAAGACAAAACTAATTTAAATTCTGGAGAGAGAGAGAGAATAAATGAAGCGAACAGCAGAAATGGAGAATACAACAATGAAGATGAAAAATATGAAGGTGTTTTTGGAGGGATGCCTGATGAGAATTTGCACAGTAAACGAGAAAAGCGTTATGAATTAGGCCTAAATCCAGAATATGTTAAAGAAGCTGCAAAGTATGATGGTGTGTTTGGAGGTTATCCTCAAGACAACGGCCAATCAAAACGAGTTAAAAGGTGTCTATGAACTTTGGTGGAAAACTTTAGTAAAGTAGTATACTGGTACTAAAGACTAAACTTTAGGTAAGAAGCAACGATTACATTTATTTGATTTTTTCCTAAAATTTTAGTAGTAAATATTACATAGTAATATTTCTTAAATTTAAATAAACTGCAATCAAACTGAAAGATTAAATCTCATTAAACAAATTGACATTCCTTTCCCTTCTCTTTCACTTAACCCTTTCAGTGCTATGGACCGATATATCGTATTTTGAATCTGTTATCAATAAACACTGTTACTGCTTCATAAGCGATTGTACCGTTAGGCGCTCAGTCTGCAGTCTGAGTCTGACATGTGGTGAAACCTGGTAGACACAAACTGAACTACCTCGTTCAGCGCCTAGGCTCTAATACCACCTGGTCCGCTACACCTGCTAGTCTGATCAGTGGCTGTGCGGTCTAAGGCGTTACCTTCCCGGCCGGGGGTAACACTTGGATCGAGGGTTCGAATCCCGTCACAGTCGGTGGTTTTTATGTGCAACTCATGGAGAGTTCACCTGTCTGTGGCAGAGTTGAAGGGGAGGGCGGACCTTAAGCAAACAGTGGACGGCTCGGGTCTAAGCTGACGGGATGTGTGGATTCTTTGTGAGTTGCACATCTGATCAGGTGTTTTGCTACTTTTTACCTATCCTTTACTGTGTGTGTCCAGCGGAAGTACGTTTTTATTAATTTTAACTGATCAGGCGTTCAAGACATTTAAAAAATCAACAAAAAATCACAGATTCAACTACTCCTTTCAGAAGCTTAGCACTCAAAAGGGTTAATGAGGTACCACTAGTAATACAGTGAATGCTTGGTCTAGGTTGTTGTTCAGTTGTTATATTGACTTAATTTTTTCAAAACCAAAATTTTGTACTGATTTGTTGTTGGCTAAAAATAAAGTAAACTTTGAGAAACTGGCCAAAGATGAAAGACCCATCAAACGAGGAGACAGTTACAATTACATGCTAGAACAGTACCGTACATTAAGAATGTATTATCATGAAAAATGGTTGAAGGGTTTGGCAAATTCTAATTTTTTAAACCATATAATAGTTACAATTTCTTTTTATTCTTGAACAACATGTTTTTAAGTAAAGTGACTGAATATTTTCTTTCTGTATTCAATCTCTCAAAAATTTATTTGTACAAAGTACCATTAAATGTACAAAGTACATTTTTAATGGTGACTTGTGACCTGTGAGCCTGTGACAGGGAAAAGCAAGATCATCACGACCTTGTGTGTTATCCTATCCTATACTCTAATATGAGTAAGGTTTGCTTGCTTGCTTGCTTGCGACACGGATCTCAAAAACGGCTCCAACGATTTCCATAAAATGTTTGAAAAAACTAATTTCTGGGATAAAAATAAGTTCTAGATAAGCCTCAACCCCAGGAAAAATCAAATAATGAAAAAAGAACTCAAATGAAAAGTTAAAAAAATTAACATTGGGCTTACGGAGTTTCAAATCAAAACAAAAGAATTGTAACAGCTGTTCATAATCAACCAGGGAACTGTCAAAGTAATACTCATGTTGTATATGATTATAACATGTGGTTTCCTGAGAGCAGAGATTAAAAGATTTGAGTGAAGATTACATAAATAGAGTAGTAAAATAAATCAAAGGGACATTGAGCTATAAATAACAACTGGAGTGACCTTAAAAATATAGAAAAGAGACAGATGAGTTATACAAATCTGATTATCAGTAGGGGGAAGTGGTGAAATATTACTCCAAGTCATCTAAACAAACTGACTGGCCTTCCCCCGAGCAAAGCTTGGCCCCCCAGGTACTATTGATGATGAGTGCCAAGAGTGGGTAAATCAGTGCTAGTGGTTTTCACAAAGAGTGCAGTTTCAAAATTGAGCCTTGGGGGAATCCATACTTAACCTTTTTCGGGCAAGACTGTGTACTACCACTTTATTATTAAACTTATAGTTCATCTCTAAACACTGTTCCCTATCAGCAAGGTATGACTGAAACCAGAAGAGGCACCTTTAACTCAACCCTTAACTGGCCAGTAATTGCAGCAGTTCCTCATGTGGCACAATGTCAAAAGCCTTTGACATGTCCATGAAAATCCCAACAATTCCTCCTCTCCATCTAAAGAATCAATGATTGACTCAATATAATCTATTGCAGCCGTAATGACAATCTGTTTTTAAGAAATCAATGATACTATTAAATTGTTGGTCAAATTTTGAAAATGAAGACGATTAGGAAATTGGCTTATTTATTTTATCTTTTATTTCTTTTAAATCTCCACATTTTAAAATTTATTTTATTTTTGCTTTTTTAACCTATTAAAAAGCGTAAAGCATGGCGAATTCACCCTAAAATCTCATTAAAGTATTATTCCCGGGTTAAATCGGGTTTATAAGGTAGTTGTTAATAATCCAAATTTTAACTCCAGATAATCATTTGTCATAAATATTTGTTTTGTTATATAACAAAATTTCAACAAATAACAGCACTTGATATTAGTCAATATGAATACCCCCGTCAACGAATTTCCAATGCATTTATATGTTTCTCACTCCTAAATAAAGCCACTTGCAAAGTTTCACAAAAATACATTTATAAATAAGTGATATATAACATTTTATTTATTCTCTATAAGAATAACGTTAGGACTGAGTACGCAGGTTTGCTGCAACGAGGAAGATAAGAAATGAGTTTTTATGCAATTATCAATATAACTGAACCAGGTGATGCTACATTACCAAGTTTTATTAATTTATGTTCATAATTAAGGGAGATATAAAACTTTACATATTCTCCATAAGAATAACATTAGGGCTGAGTATGCAGGTTAGCTGCTACGGGGACAATCAACAACAAATTTATTTTTTGTGCAAATATCAATATACCAGTACAACATGAAGCCACATACCAAGTTTCATCAATATACATTCATAAATAATCGAGATATCAAATTTTATTTATTCTCCATAAGGATAACATTGGACAACGTACTGTGTTTAGCACTTTCAATATCTCTGCAACGGTTGGTCGTAGAATCACAATTTAAACACCAAAATGATTGTTTTGTGGAGCTGAAGTGATTGGTAATAGCAAATGTTAAGATTAAAGTAAAATTAACTGAGGAAAAGCCAAAAACCTTTTTCCCTTAAGATTAACATGGGAGATTTTATGAGCAGGTTTTTTTGGATTTTTTCTGCAACCATTTAACCTAGGTTAATAATTCAAAATACTATATTATTTGTTTTTTTAAGCTCTATAACATGGTCAGAACCAAAATTAAGTGTTTTAAAAATTTTAGGGTGAAAAATGTGAAAAACTGATTTTTGGAAAATTTAAAACTCCCATAAACCCCCCTTCCCATGGTCCGATTTTTCTGGTTTTCGAACTGAAAGTCATAAATGTCACTTTACACATTTGAGCCAAATTTCATCGAAATCAGACTTTTTTACACAAGTTATCGCATTCACGGACACATATATCTATATAAGGGGTGTGTGAGTACTCGAAACTTTGAGTTTTCGGCCGAGTATTTTAATACTCGAACTCGACTCGAAGTTTTGAAAAATACTCGAAAGTTCGAGCGAGTATTTCCCACCGAATTCCAGACGATCGCTAACGATTGCGCCCGTCCAAAACTCGTAGTAACAGCCGCAAAAGGCGATCGCATCGCGTAAAATCGGCCGAAAATGACGATCGCTAACGATTTTGACCGGCCAAAGCGCGTAGTAACGGCCGCAAAATGCGATTGTATCACGTAAAATCGGCCGCAAATGATGATCACTAATGATTTCGACCAGCCAAAACGCGTGGTAACGGCCACAAAAGGCGATCTCATCACGTAAAATCGGCTGCAAATGACGATCGGACTGCGTAATTTTGGCCATAACTAACGATTTCGTCCTCTAATAATGATTATAAGCGATGTCTGGACCAGGTGATATTGGTCAAATGACAACCGGACCGTGTTTTATCGGCCGGGAACGAATTACAAACCGCGTTTTGTTTGACAATAATTATTCCAGTTTATACGGGCCAAAACATTGCATTGTTACTCATGTATAAGTTAGAAACCATGTTTACGTTATCAAATCTAGGGTAGTATCTAAATCCCATTACACTATTTTAAACTACAACTGATAGGAAATACTCGCTCGAAAATACTCGAAACTCGAAAATAATTGGCACTACTCGACTCGACTCGATTCAAAAATTCACTACTCGCACACCCCTAATCTATATATATATATATAAATCTCATACGGCATTCGGCTGCCTTTCATGGTGAAAACCGCATTGAATTTGGCGGCCGGTGCACTTGACTGCCGTATCCGGCCGCCAATTGCACATCACATGTTATATCAACTGAGGAAGCCGGCAGGAACACATTTTGAGCATTTGAAGTGGCAGCCAAATAACGTATTTTTGATAGGTGTATGAAAAAATGTAGTTCGCCATTCTACCACATGGAACGCTGCTGTTTTTAAAAGATACACCAGAAGTATGTTCCTATAAATAAATGCCGTGGACTCGGCAGCCCATAAGTGGCAACACTGCCAAGTTGAATGTGCATTCCGATTATAAATTTTTGCCGCGGATGTGGCAGCCAAAACACATCTGGCCTGACTCACCTTCAGATTTTCAAAGATTGTTATCTTCCATCATCATTTCCTGTACTCACTCGAGGCCCGCGATATTTCCGAGCCTGCATACTTTCCTGCCCGCTTCACTGTGACATAACACCGAGAGGTTGGTTAGACTAGGCCTTCTCGACGCTTACGGAATAAATCATACATTTTCATGTTTTTATTTCTCACATAGTTGGACTTAAAACAAGCAGTTCGAGCAGTTTGATTATTTTCCTTGACTATGGCCTGTTGCAGTATGTTAACGTCTACGTTACAAGTTTAACGTATTGCGCCCGCTTCACTGTAATTTCACACCTAGAGGTTAGACCACTCGATGATTTGGGAGTAAATCATACATTTGCATGTTCTTATTGCTCACATAGTGGGACTTAAAACAACCCGAGCAGTTTGATTATTTTCCTTGACTATGGCCTGTTGAAATATGTTAACGTCTAAGTTATAAGTTTAGTAGTACAGGATCTAGGGAGGTTTGAGCATGCATTAAAGGGTAACGCAATATTTTTGCTGACTACTGTTATATGTTTTATGGGTCTAGGTACTAGCGAAAATGCATGTCGTCAGTTTCCTATGTGGTCGACAACATGGGGGAGGGGGGTAAAGTTGGCGGCAGGCGCTACTCGTAAATATGACGATACCTTGGGAACAGTATGAGATATAACATTGGTTTAAGCATTGTTATACTCACAACAATATGTAGGCTAAAACAATAACTGTTATTAGGTCTGAACCCGTATCTTTATTAATAAAAGAGCTACATAATAAAAGTCATAAAAAAATCTTTAAGGTACACATTTTTATGGAAAATGTAATCAGTATGTGAGTTTTCCCGTTTTAATGAAAATAACTTAGAACACGAGTTAGTTGGTTCATTTTAGAGTGTTAATATATGAATAGTTTATCAAGATATGTCAACCAAGTCTTTGAACAGCCGTCCGCTCAAGTTAACCGTAGCGTCAGGGTCGGACGGCGCCGTGTAGGAAAACCCTCACTATCTCGGTAACTGTATGAGATATACCACCGGATAGAACGTCGTTGTAATTGTAATAATATGGTAAATAATAATGGTTTTAACGTCTAAATCCGTATCTGCAATTTATTTAGCGTTATTTATCAAAACATACTAATAAAATAGGACCCAAGACCCAAGAGTAAACAGTTATTGAACAATCTGTTAAATGACTTAAACTTAAGGGTTAAACTTCAAAATAAATTTATAGTACATACATACTTAGTATAGTTGTACTCATGACTATAAAATAATATGTTTTAGTTTTTTCTTATTTTCCCTATAATGCTTTGTTTCCCTATAGGGCTTATGAAGTTGTATAACTAATAATGGAGACTGATATTTTCAATATTTTCTGCAACTGCTATTCATGTTATGCTTGAGCATCAAGTACTGCTGCTACAATGTATTTTATTTTATTTTCTCCTAATGTTTGTTTACATTCCACTAACTAAAAAATAATTGTGATAGTTTTCACTCGAGTTAATGATATACTAATCAGTACGTTCTGTATTTACATATCACTGCTGCAAATTGTTAGCCAGCGCAGTGAGAAAAGGCGAATTCCCGGACAAGGCAAATGGCAGAGATGTAGTCGCCATCACCACCACCATAAACCACCAGCGAGTATAAACGATGATAGAGAAGTTTATGGTCTTAAAAGAAACCACTGAAGTGTGACAAATGCAGCCGACCCGACTCAAGTAGGTGCCCGTTTGTAAAAGGAGGGGGCATGTGCCACTGAGGTTGCCCTGAGGTGCTACTGAGACCTGGGACCTGACAGACGTCTTCCCCTACATTCCACCACGGATTAAACATACTCCTTATAAGATTAAGTATTAAGGTCTTAGATTTAAGAAAGAAAGGATAGATTAAGAAAACTATAACCGTATGGTCTCTTTGATTAACATTGGAATTTTGGATGTCCCACGGGGAGTAGCCCTAGAGGATTTAGAGGAATCTGAGAGTCAGGTACAATAGCTGTAACCTAAAGGAACCTACCCTGAAAATGTCATGCATTAACTCCTTATAGTTTAGCCATACGGCGATCCACACACAGACAAGAACTCTGCTTTATTTATATAGATTGTCGATAAGACTGTTTAGCTTAGGTGCTACAAACTTTACCAGATAATGCTTGGTTTGGAAACTTTGAAGTAACTTGACTGCTCATCGGTTCAAGTTTTGTTCACGATTTTTGGAAATAATTAAAACTAGATCAATCAAAATTATAAATGGTTGCAATAACGGCTATGAAACACTCCCTAATAATACAAAAAGTCATCTTTACAGCAACAGTTAAAACAATTTGTTTGGTATTCTTTGTGCTAGCGCAACCTACATTGGTAAGAAGATTGTTAATTTATTTATATTATGAATAAACTATCTTTATTTATATATACTGGTAAATAAGTTTAAAAATCAGATTTTCTTATGAGGACTGATTAATTGCGAGGTGTGGAGGGGTCTTTAGAAAGTGTCCGAGCAGTGTTCCAGAAAAATAAACACGGGGTACACACTTGACACTCGAGACAAAGTGTCCTCGGCACAGTGTTCCGCACATAACCTAGTATAGACTGGTATAAGGAAATCGCAATGTGTTGCCTCCTTACCGATAATACCACCTGTGTCTGTCTATGTTTACTCTTTACCGTGGGAAACAGGCTGAAGAATTTCCACTTCCCCTCGTTCAACAATCCATGACAATAGCACAACTATCAGCATTTAACTGCACTTGGCACAACACAGCCGACTTTATGTGCACAAAATAAAACGTTATAACGGAACACAAAATGCCAACGAACTGCTCAATGCCAACTGAACACTAAATTGACAAGGCCCAAGATTAACGATGAATACAAACCTTATAAGATGATACATATTATTAATGAACATAGACAGTATTAAACAAGTAATGTAGAGAGGCATTAAACAAGTAGAAATGTGCAGTCCGACTCATGCAGTCATGCAGACAAACAAGCACCTGAGTCACCACCATAGAACTCTATTATTACACCTTATTAATAGAGTTCTATGCTCACCACGCAATACACGGCGATGGTAGGCCCAGCGCGACGGTGCGGTATCCGCTCTCTAAGAAGCCATCATGTTAACAAATATCCTTACTACACCTATAGTTTTAAAGCTAATTAAATTATCTATAAGTTTTGTTGAAAACATTTCATCCCATGACGCAAAGATAAAAATGTAAAATTAGTTGAAGTTATTACTTTTTTTTAGCAGTGGCAGTTTTCTTGGTATATATTGAGTACTAGTAGAATGTACCCGTTCTTCGCACGGGTTAGAAAGGTAAGTTAGCTTGAAACAGCTGTTCTTGCTTCTGCTCTTTAAGCCGTCAAATGTAAGTGACCTCAGCTGTTCGCATTACAGTTTCTGAATGTTTACTTTCTTCTCAAATGTAAACATTGGAACTTGGAACGTTTACGGGGCGTAGTCCGAGGGGGTTTTAAGGAAGTGAATAGGCCTATGTGTTACATGGGTTCAAGATATACCTTTGTGTAAAATTTCAGCCCAGTCGGTTCAGTAGTTTTTGCGTTCACCCGGAACATCAGACAGACAGAAACCACCTCTTATTTATAACTAGCTGATGTACCCGTCCTTCGTACGGGTTGTACATAAATGGCAGATTAACTAAAAATATTAACAACCAACATAATTTTACAATATTAAAATTACATTTTACACTTTTAAAATAGAATTAAAGTTAACGAAATATACTATGGCAGATAGTTCGGGTGCTGCTGCCAAGTCGAGGAACTCTGTCGGGTAGTGAACGGTGTGGTTTTTGCTACTCCAAATTGGTACACGTAACACTTTGGATTCGATTTTAGAAATAAAAGAACTCAAGTACCTACAACAAAATATTAACCCTGTTTAATTTAACATTTTAAATACTTTGATACATTAATCTTTACATTCCAATAAATTAATAGCAATGTAACGAAACATTAAACTTTAAAAACATTGACAAACCACTTTTAAAATCACCATTCTTGCCAGGTCCTGTTTTCAATATAATTGTAAATAAACAATTTAAACTTGGAAAAATCATATGTTTTAAAACATATGACTACTTGATTTTATTTAAATAAATGTAAATCAATATATACGAACTGTTCTAACAGTGGTCATGGTTAAATGAACGGTATTAAATATTGTATATGTTCGTTCCTCCCTTTGGAATAGACCTACATTTGTGTTTATCTCCGTTTCTTGTTCATTGGTGGACGTGAGGATGGCACAATCACAGTGCCAGGATGGCACAATCACTATCCTGTGATTCATCGATAGTGCCGAGTGAAGGATAGATGTTTCTGAGACCTTAATTTGTTTTTCAATGTCCCAATCTTAACTTTTAAAAGCGCATAAGAAAACTGATCAACCCCTTAATCTTCTCAAAAATACATTTTCATATTTACTGTTAAGTTCAGACGCTCAGTGGTCGGCTACATAAAATATATTTTTAGAGAGGCGTAGACTCGTCCACTCATGTCTCACTTACGACAAAGGGTCTGTATGAGATCTCCAGAGAACAACACCGTGACTCCCCATGATGTTGTTTCTTATTTCCTTTAAGGCATCAAATTTCAGCTCTACTGGTTGAGTAGTTTGTGTGTTATGACTAACGCGCTTATATTAAAGGCCATTGGGCCAGAGACCTTGAGTATATTTGTGTCTGGAGTAGGTAAATGTCTGCACTGACCTATCAGCTACATTCCTACCAAATTTCAGATCCATCAGTCCAAGAGTATGTGCAAGATTGTTAAAATATTGTATTTTGAAATTCCGGGGGGCGAAGCACATAAACATTTTCGTAACAGGAATAGGCTGCGTTTTTTTCTGATGAATTAGTTATGTTCCTACCGAAATGTAACTTACAAAGGTCCAGAAAGTACTAATACTCATACAATTGCCATAAAAGTAAATTAGCGAAGAACCCTATAGGACTTTTTTAAACGTATTCTTATTGTGAATCTGCAGCATAAGGGGAACCACCATACAAAATTTTATCTTCAATAGACATTGTCGTTTCTTAGATAAAGTGATCACTATGTCAGTGAGTGCATGAGTCTGACAAATATAGATTTAGATCATATATCCACTTATGTTATTTATTACCAATCTTCACTCAACGTTTTAAAAAAGAACTAATAAACCTATTTATAGAATAACTATGCCATCATCTGGTTCAATATAAATAAATGCTTTGTCCATAAGAATAACATAGGATCTTAAAAACCCTATGGGGCAGTGTCCTAAGGTAATTTAAAACAATCCAATTAGCCTAAGACCTTCTAACGCACATATAGAACATAGAAAAAAGTTGCATCAAAGTCGGTGAACCCGTTTTCCTGTGAAAAGCGAACAAAACATGACCAAAACCGCACAAAATCACGTTTTTGAGCGGCCGCCATTATTTTTTAAAAAGGCGTATGCCAGTTTATAGTGCCCTAAAACCTTCTAACGCATATATAGAACAAAGAAACAAAGTTTCATTAATGTCACTGCACCCGTTTTCCAGTGAAAAGCGAACAAAAACCCGTCCTTGAGCGTTACCGGTAGACAGACAGACATAAATTGAGATAAGATTTCTTTTGGTTTCCCTAGGGTGTAAAACGTGAAAATATGCAAAAATTTCATAATTCCAAGCAATGTACAGACAAAACTCTAATTTTATTTATATAGATTAACTATACGGTATATTGAAATAAATATATATACAGAGGGGTGCAAAAGTAGGTATACAGTTGCGAAGGCAAATAGTTTGAACACAAAAGGAAGAAAGTGTAGTGGTCAAGTACAACACTTTTAAGAGTTCATTTTTGTTTCTTAACACTCTTAAAATATATTGTAAAAGTTTGGTTTTGTATAAACAAAACTGCTTTTTCTATAAAATATTTCATTACTGTATACCTACTTTTGCACCCCTCTGTATACTTGATGTACACGTTCTTCGCACAGGGGTTTTCCTTACCCGTTCTATAGTCAATGCAAATTTCATTTTAGTTAGCTTGAAACAGCTGTTGTTCTTGCTTCTGCTCTTTAAGCTGTCAAATGTAAGTGCCCTCAGCTGTTCGCATTACAGTTTCTGAATGTTTACTTTCTTCTGAAATGTAAACATTGAAACTTCATGTTCATGGGGCGTAGCCCGAGGGGATTTTAAGGAAGTGAATAGGCCTATGTGTTGCGTGGGTTCAAGATCTACTTATGTGTAAAGTTTCAGCCCAGTCGGTTCAGTAGTTTTTGTGTTCACCCGGAACATCAGACAGACAGACAGACAGACAGACAGACAGAAACCACCTCTTCTTTATAATATTATAGATATTACTAGCTGACGTACCCGTTCTTCGCACAGGGGTTTTCTCTATCCGTTCTTTAGTCAATGTAATTTACAATTTAGTTAGCTTGAAACAGCTGTTCTTGCTTCTGCTCTTTAAGTTGTCAAATGGAAGTATCCACAGCTATTCGCATTACAGTTTCTGAATGTTTACTTTATTCTGAAATGTAAACATTGAAACTTAGGACGTTCACGGGGCGTAGCCCGAGGGGATTTTAAGGAAGTGAATAGGTCTATGTGTTGCATGGGTTCAAGATCTACCTATATGTAGATTTTCAGCCCAGTCGGTTCAGTAGTTTTTGCATTCACCCGGAACATCAGACAGACAGACAGACAGACAGAAACCACCTCTTCTTTATAATATTATTATAGATAGATAGATTACGGTGAAATTAAGCTGTCTACATAAAAAGTGTATTTAACATAATTTGCTTAGAATATTGGCAACATTCGGAAAATATTCGTAAAATCTGGTAGATATGTATTTGGATTTCTTATTAAATTTTTGTTATACATACAAGAACATTACAGATTTTTAAAACACCTGGTGATTTAAATTAAAACGTTAGAGGAAAAACTACATCCGAATAAAAAATGAAATAACTGCATTTTTCCTATACTACCCTGCTTGTGATAAATTAACTGGACCAGTAGATGGATCACGGATAAATTGTAGAACGAGCATGTTACATTTACATTAAAGTACATACATCATTAAATATTATTACATTTGTGATCTATATTAAATGTCGAACGTTAAAAATACAACTTTTCACATTTTTGGCGTGAATATCGGCTATTTTGTAAATACAAATTTTAACAAGTGTATACAAATGTGAATCCCTGCGCGAATCAGACCATGATAAACCAAGGTGAAAAATTGGCATAAATTAAGTTATTTCTGAACACTTTTCCCAACATTACAAATATGCACGAGCTAATTTGTACCATTCTCACTAGTCTCACTATTCTGCCTTAACTGGGGCGAGACCATATATTTGACTTATCTGTTGAAAATATACGTGTCAGAAAACAACTTTCATCTGAAGATATCAAATTCAAACTTGGTATACATTTATTACATCTAATACGACCCATTTTTACTTTCTCCCCCTATACATATTATATGGAGAAAGTATTGTTTTCGTAAAAAATTTTGAATTTGAGTTGTTAGTGGAAATATTCGTTTTGGTGCTCCCTGAACACAAAAAAGTGGTTTTTACGTGATGTCTGTCTGTATGTGTGTGTGTCCGTGTGTGTGTCTGTGTGGATGTGTACAGAGCTAGAGCCCTAACCAATGGGCCGATTTTTATGAAATTTGGTATGTAGGTACTAATCCACGATATCTCCAGGCGTTTTTTTTTTCATTATTTTGAATTTTTGATTTTTAAGGGTAATTATCCCCCAAAAACCGCTAAAAAACATGAAAAATCCAAATTTCTCAAAAGCGGCTCAACGATTTTGATTAAACTTTAGTCGTTTGAAGAACTTTAGTCCTCCAACAAAATGACACCACCCGCATTTCTGTAAAATTCGGGTTCAGAAATTACAGGACTTAAAACATCAAAAATTCAGTTTTTTTGGATTTTTCATAAAAAGACATAAATATAAAAAAATATTACTATTCACCACTAAAAAGAGCTCAAAAAACTAAATAATTTAGTACAGTAGACGCTCTTTTATCCGGCATGTTCGGGACCACGCCCATGCCGGTAAATCGATTTTTCCGGATAATAGAACTTTTTAGTTATTAATGGGAATACAGTAATCTTAGAGTCTCGCTACAGTAATGAGCTGTGGTTGCATGCGTTGGTTGACCTTGGCACTGCTCCGGAACACCTGCATTTGTGGACGGATGGACAGACAGACGGGCGGACAGACAGCCGGGCGGAAGTTGGCGTCTAAAAATAGGTTGAATACAGTAGTGTACTGAGCAAAGGTTACGAACATCACTGAACGTTACTGCTTGAGACGTAAACAAACAACAGGTGACTAAGAAAAAGGCGGGAACAGTCCAGCGCAGTTGCAGTACGAAACGGAAACGACCGAAAATACCTGGATGAACCCGGGTCGCCTGGTGCCGGTTAATAGAATGTGCCGGTTCATAGAATGCCGGATAAAAGAGCGTCTACTGTACTTTGAATTACTATTCTACGATTGCTGGTTTTGGAGAAAATTGAAATTTTTATTTTGCGGTAAACGCAGTACGTTGTCCAATGTTATTCTTATGGGGAATACAACAATTATTATTTCTCTCTTATTTACTGATAAATTTCATTCAAACTTGATATGCTTGTCAATTTAGCATTGGCCAACAGAGGAAATTCGAAATATGTTGCCCCTTAATAACCCTGGGGGGGGGGAATAGGGGGCATTTCCCCTCTTAAAACCACGAGTGTAGCAATGGATTCTGTAGGGCCTCCAAAGCAGGGATTTGGGTGGTTGTTTTTTAAAACAACTTGTTTACAAGATTTTCTGTACATTTGACCGTGCTTTGTATTCTATATTTAGTAAATAAAAAGTAATTTATTCGTTAAAGTTGGGCTAAAAGGGAGAAAGTATGTGTCAGTTTCCTGATACCCTTTATTGTATACAATATCAAGTTCCTACTTAGTACCTTAGTGTATACAAAATGGCGGCAATTTTTGTTTTTTCAAAGCTATATCTTTAAAACGGCAATATTTAGGAAACAACTGTAAGGATAAAAAAGCTGTGTAATGTTATCCTAAAAACAATGACATGACAATGCTATAGAATTATAAATAACTGAGAAATTGTAATTTTGATAAGTTAAAAACATGCTTTTTTACCGTTATACATTATTTGTACCTAGACTGGTTTTATAAGAAGGGAATATAATTGTAGTAGAACTACACTAATCCAACTTTGGATGGTCCGACTTCTCGCTTACCGACCGTGCCGTTATCGGTGTTTGACGTAAACAAGCCACTCACGCAACTCACTTTGTTGTTATGATGTATATAATTCAAAATTTTAAACACGTCAATATAAAATTACAAAATGTTTTATATTATCATTGGACCTGTGATTGTTCATGATGCAATGAAATGTGTCAGTGCCTTACTACTTCGATAACGACAGACGTTTTGTGCTGCAATTCCAGAGCTTTTGACAAAGCTAACAGTTCGTTTAAGCATAACTGGCAGTTTAAGAAATGAAATAATACATTAACATTAACTGGTGAATACAACGTACAAATTAATCCACAAGTGTGAATTAAATGGACAATATAAAATGATATATTTATTACAGATGTTTTTCATTTCATACCGTGTCAATAATCAAATAAAATTGTGTGTTGGTCATACCATTCATCATTTAAATTATGCCTTATTTTGTATTTCTTTATAATTACATATTTTAACGTCATTTTTCGCATCATCCATGATTAATAGATTAATACACGTTAAAGCAGCGAGAGGAGAGCTAATTATGACCACTATCTTAATAACTGTTCAAGGAAGATCGTCAAGACGAATTGGCAACAGTGGTGGCAGCCAAATAACGTGAAATATTTATGAAGTATTATTGCTGGCAGTCATTTAACTGCAGTCATACATGGTGCGCCGAATTAAATGTAAACTTAGGGCAGTCACATTACATGAGTTTTAATACACATAGTTATAATAAACAAATTATGAAAATAAGTTAATAGTTATATTAATAACCTAATTTTGAGAAGAGATACACGTTAAAACTTAAATATACTCTAACCTTTGAGGTGGCAGCTACTTAACCTAAATTCATACGGCAGCTGAATAGATAGTGAGATTTATATATATACAGATGTATATATATATATATATATATATATATATATATATACATATATAAATTTGAACGAATAGTGTTTTTGGCTTCTGGGGACCTCAAAACAAAAAGTTATCATGGTCTCGGGCTTAAGTCTCACCATGAGACCTACGGTAATAGCTTCTTCCCTATAGGGGAAATTTGCTAAAAGAGCAAAACACTCATTTGTTACTAAAACAAATCTTAAGCTTTAAAATCTAACCTTAAAAGCATAGAAACAGGATCTGATTTTAAGGCAGATTCCAGGGAGTCCAGAGCGACAGTACATAAAACTTGTGTTTGTCCTCTCTGAAATAACGCTGAGCCATGAAGAGGCTTGTACAGATCGACCTCGCAAGAGATGTGCCTCAACTCACCTACCGCTCGACCGTCACATCTGCAATCAAGAACATAACTGATACCTTACAGTTACACTGTGATGAATGAACAGCTTTTGGAGAATGAAGTCATAAACATATGTTTGACTAACAGTGTATGAACAGTGGAGGTAGTAACCTTGCCCCTGACAGCTAACTTGCCATCAAGCCATTTCTCTTTAACTTAGGCTCCATTTAAGTCAGATATTCTCTACAACTGAGAACATTAGGTGGATTAAGGTGGGGCTACGAACAGGCTTGAACATTTTCCCCTCCACAGTAGTGACAACACTTTTAGTAGCAGAGAAACTTTAATAGCATTGTGAGGAGAACAGTACTCTCACTTCTACTCGTCCTTAATTCAGTAAAATGGTACATAAAAACTCCGAATATTACTTTGCTGGATAAAAATGGTGATTAAAATAATTTAACTAGTGATTTTGATTTTTTTCACACTATCACAGTTTGCTACAGATTGTTTTAAGTTTTAAAACATAATTTGTGTGTACATTTCTGTAAGTTTACATACTGATCGGAATGTTTAAATGGGACCAATTCAGCCACATAACGACAAATGACAAAAATGTGTTCTGGCCACAGTTGTCACAGGCTTCAGTTAACCCTTTGAGTGCCAGAGTTTTTCCAGTGGTCGAACCCAAAATTGCCAAAGTTTTTGCAAGGGTATATCCCGAAAGAGCCAGGAATGTCTTTAATTTGTGGTTTAGTGTGCAAGAAGAAAAAGCAACAACAATTTAGATTCCTATCCTAAAAATACTTTACAATGATATATTGTCGCTCGATTACATCATTTATCGAATGAAGTAATCGATACTTCAATAACAAAACCGAATTAAAGAATATATCCATTGAAAGTAACAGAATGAAAAGTTGATGCACAATGATATATCGTTACTAGGTACTTTTTGGTTGAACCAATCTGCAACGAAATATTGTCTCAAAGTACTTTTCAGAGAGAAGATGTGCAAAGATACCTATCTACGCATGGCAATCAAAGGAGGAAGGTCAAGAAGAAACGTACTCAGCCAGTTTATTTTTCTCATCTAAGCATCACAAATTAAAACCAGCCTATACTTTTTCTTATCTTTTCTGAGAGTTATAGGATAATCTCTTTAGTTTTGTGTTTTCTAAACAATTGGCAGCGAGTCTTAAGAAGAGCAGTAACTGGTATTGTTTTATATCAGAAAAACGTTATATGAACAGAACCAACTACACTACTATTCTTAGCCTTACCTTAAATTGTTTTCAAATATTAAATCACGAAAAATTTCTCTCGTTATATTGGCAAATATTCTAGATAACGTTTCCTGATCTGGAGGTGTTTCCATTCCTTCCTTTAGTTTTTCTAACACATCGGATTGAATATTTCTAACAGCTTCATCTCTGGACAATTTGTCATGTTTATATTCTTGAAATACTTCACGTAGACGCATTTCACAAAATGTTCTTACTGCTTCTATTACCGATTCATCAGGCTCAGATTTTGTTTCAAAAGTCCGCTTTGGTTTTCCACAAGAGTTTTGTAACTGTGAAATTGACTGGATTATTTTTTGACACTCTTTGACTCCAGCTTTGATTGCTTTTAAGAAATCTTGTTGGAGAACATTGTTTGCAGATGCTTCAAGCATTACTACTAAGTTTTGTGATGTAGCAGAAACTACCAGGTTAAGACTACTACAAGCTTGCTCTCTCCGTGTAGGATTGATCACTATTTCGTTATCACATATACCGACTCGAACAGCACCTACTGGGCCATTCCATGGAATGTCTGACAAACTTAAAGCTGCAGAGGCTGCATTTATACTTAATACATCAGAATCGTGTGTACTGTCAACTGCTAATAAGTTGCACATTATTTGAGTATCAAAGAAAAAGTTTTTTGGAAACAAAGGTCTTAATGATCGGTCAATTAAACGACTGATTAATATTTCTTGTTCTGATGGTCCAAGTTCACGTCTAAAAAAATTTGTTGGGATACGACCAGCAGCTGCTGCCTTTTGTCGATAATCAACAACAAGGGGTAAGAACGATGAGGGAGTCGGTTTTGTTTTGCAGACAGCAGTCACCAGTACAGATGTTTCTCCGAGTTGTGCCACAGCACATCCATCAGCAAATCTAGCATACTTTCCTGTTGATATTTTAAGCGATGCCCTGAAAACAAATATCACAATTTTAGGCAACAGTTTACTAATATCTAAGTTATTAGTGAATTTCCTATGGAAAGTGAACTATTAGCATGACCCGCACGGTGAAACTTAAGCCCGGGACCACCATAGAAGTTCCTAATGTGACCCCCTGAACACTTTTTGGGGGTTCGTTCAAAATTTTATATATATATATATATAGACAAATATATATATATATATGTGTGTATGTGTGTTGTGTGTGTGTGTGTGTGTGTGTGTGTGTGTGTGTGTGTGTGTGTGTGTGTGTATGCACTCTAGCGGTCACATTTTTTGTCCGATTTACTTCAAATTTGGTAGGGACATTACTTTTTGTAATCAGTTGGACATGTTCGTTGGGCAAAACAATCGGAAAACTCTAACCCCCTTTTTTGGGGATTTTAAATTTAGAAATTTGAGTTTTTGGGCCCAAAACGGGTCAGAAAAGCCCCGGATGTGAAATTAACGAATGAAAAACAGTGGGAATTAGTGTGGCGAAACTTTTAAGCCCTCTCTCGTCATTCTAGCATATATATATTTACCGAGTTATTAAAGAAAATGTGTATTGACCAAACACAGTACGTTGTCTTATGGGGGTTTTATTTTAGAAAAGCCTGTTATTCATTTGTTGGTGTACTTTAATCATCCCCAACAACCTCACGCCTACTTTAAAGCCTGACTGGACCTTCTCCTAACCTTATAATGCGCATAAGGGACTATGGAAATAGGGGGTAGGTTTGGGGGTATAATAACAAGGGCTGACCAAGAATACTCTTACAGAATTCTCTTATCTTTAAACTTTTATACGTTTCCAATTTATTTCTTGAATTGTGAATGACAAAGCTTTGTAAAATTTATGATGGTTTAGTTTCAAACAATTTGAGCCGCAGTATTCTTTAATCTATTTCTAGTCAAATATGTGTGGGTGTAGGGAACAATCAGGTCACAGCTTTTGACATAAAGACAGTTTCAAAAATATACTAAGATGACACTTTTAAATGTTAAAATTCCTTGAAAAAATGTTCATACAAAGTATATCTAAGGATTTTAGCAATTCCTATACCGTAACTGCTCTCTTCTGTAATTAAAAATGCTATTCCGGTTTTGCTTACTGGTTGCTCCGCTTGGTATTGTAGAGTATCTGACATGAGTCTCAAACTATAATAAACAGTATTAGAAAGATACTTTACTTTGTCTTAGAAAGAAGTTTACTTTGTCAAAACATAAATGCCCAACGAGAGCTTTGAGACAAGAGCATCGATGTGACAATCCCAGAGCAGCCCACCTTGACCTTGACCTCCACCTACTCCAGCATTGAGTCATCGATGTGAACGCTAAATGAGTGATTATTTCCACTCCTTTTCCTTTGCAATCTTTTAAAATGCAGAAAGTTTATTTTTTCTGAGTTTCATTTTAGTTTCAAATCTGTAAAAAAATTGTGCAAATGAGTTAACTGAAAAAAGTCTCTTATTTCAAAATTTCAGAATTTTTTCTTGGAAAAAAATTTGTGTCATCCTAAAAATTACTAGGCCGTCACCTTTAACAAAATGACAGATGTTGTTGATGTAGGCTATATTTAAAAAATCAGGTCCAACAAATGAGTCTTAAGGAGCTCCTCTCTTTAAAACCTTGGACGACAAGAACAACTTCTTTGGGTTGTCAGAAGAGTTAGTGTGTGAGATAATTGTTAGCTGTTTTCTAATGCTCAGACATGATATGAGGCACTTAAGCACAACTCCTGATAATCCTATAGTTAGTTGCTAATTTTTCTACCAGGATGGAATGATCGACACAGTCAAAGGCCTTCAAGAGGTCAATAAAATATCCCACGCCCCCTCACCAGCCTCACCCACATTGACACACATCTCCATGAGTTTGACCATGGCTAACTTGGTGGATTTAGCTTTCCTAAAACCAAATTTATTTGGAAAAAAGTTAATTTATTTCATGAAACAAAACAGGTTTTTAATATGCAATTATTTCAATAACCTTTGAAGGAATGAGATCGGCCGATAGTTCTGCATAAGGCCGATAGTACTGTATCAACCTTTTATAAAAGTGGTGTTATTACTGCTATTTTTCCCGATGAAATAATATATAGAGAATAAAGTAGTATAATAAAGGGGTTTCACCAACATGAGATGAGGAAGTATGAGAAGAGGGATCAAATTCTTGGAAGGAGGTATGAGAGGTATGAGGGAGGTATGAGAGGAATGAGGGAGGTATGAGAGGTATGAGAGGTATGCGATAGGTATGAGAGGTATGAGGGAGGTATAAGAGGTAAGAGAGGTCGAGCCCTATATATAACGGTTGCAACAGACAGCTGGTCAGTTGTGCATAGGAAGTGGAAGTAAAGGTAAAGGTTGTAAGTGGAAATGAGATTATTTAAACCATCCTTTAAACCAACCTCAACTAGTTTCAACGTGTGGTGGGACTATTAATGATAACGATGAAGGACCGACTCCTGCTAAACTACTACGACTTGATACACAGCCTCCACAGGATATTAATGATGACGACAATGAACCCACTCCTGCTAGACAACTGCGACTTGATACACAAACAAGTCAGAAAAATAGATCAATTTTACAAGGTGTGGTATTTTTAGCCATGAATACAAATTGCTAATTTTATAACAATAGTTTGTTAATTTTATGTATTATGCATGTCACTGTTTCTATGTTGTTAAATGGCTTGCCTCGCCCATTCGGTTCACCGGATTGGTTTTGAGCTTACATATTGGTCTATGGGAATAAATGACACGTATGCGGGACGCTTCGTCTCTTGGTTGGAAGTTAATTTTTTTATATGGCTTTTTAAAATTGGTCCTATTTATTGATTCAATTTGCAGCCCTGTAATTGGACAGTTAGCTGAAAGGGGCCAAACACATATTACGTAACACACTTAAGAGGGGGAGAGGGGTATGGCGTAGCGTTATGAGGGGGAGGGGGAGAGGGTTTGGATCAACGTTATATAACTCACTTATATTAACTCTAAGTGCTGGGGCACTCCCGTATCTATTGATAATGTTATAAATCTTTCAAAATTAAAAAATAATCAAATTGATATCTAAATCAAGGTTATAGTTAGTTACCTATATAAAAAATACTTCCGTCACACTATTTTAATGACAGTTAGACTAAAAATTAATACATAACGTGTTTTGAGTAAGTTCTGTATTGCTGTACACCTATGTTTTGTGATGTTTTAGAGTGTAAAATCATGACTTGATACAGTACTGCGCAGCACATCTTTAGTTTGTTACTCATCACGCGGAATATCTTGAGCTGTGGCTTACTCCACTGCCGTAGTGACTGAGATAACCAGCTATTCTACTGAACAAGGAATACTGACAAACAGTTATTTTATCTACATAACACAATATCACGATCAAATGACTGAACAGATGATGGAAACAACATATGACAGATATAGACTGATGTCTAAATCTCACTCTACTCCAACTGTTTGAACTGAGAACAGTTCCGACAGCTCAAGATATTCTGTGTCAAGTATAAGTTGTTTTGTATTTAAATTAGTTATAAATTAAATTTGTTTTGTTTTAGCTGAGACAGTTTATTTT